>CM037778.1:34928066-34978066 GCA_021229015.1 Solen grandis
TTTGTCTTGTCATTTTTTATCTTTCTTTTTATTTTTTTTATTTTTTTTATTTTCAAAATCCATGTACCGGACTTTTCCCCTACTCTCAGCATGCATTTAGACTGGTAGGCCTGTTGTCGGGATATTAAGTTACTGTGCATGATATCATGTTACATGTTACAAGTGAAACTCGTGATACTGCAATATGAATGCGCTACATCTTTCCCATGTAGAAAAATTATTCAAATACTGTTGGTCGGACATTAAGTTCAGCAAAGAAACAAACAGTTGTAGTATTTGTTAAGACAATCTTGTAGTTAATCCTGGTTATAATTCATGAATGTTTTGAAGACTGAGGCAAGTCCTTGGACCTAGACTCAGGACCAGTCAAATTCTAGACAAGAAAAACCACTAGTACTTCCAGAGTGCAGAAAAAATCTCCAAATGATCAATATCTTACGCTATAAATCAGTTTTGATTCAATGTGCATTACGAGTTTTATCTGTGAAGGCCGTTGAAGCCGGGAACTTCACATTCATCCTTTACCAAATGCCATTTTTATCCTGAAATGGCAATACGTCATTTTTTGCGCAAGGTTGATTTCTTACATATTGATGATTTGATAAATTCATTGTGAAGATTAATTATTTTAACATTCTAGCAATGTTAAAAGTGACTTAAGAAGCAGAAAAAATGTATTTACAAGTTCCATATGATGTGTGATTGTATTTATTGCAATTTAGACACATATTACCATGTCTTTTTGTTTCTTGAATTCTCTCTCTCAATACACAAGTTTACATACGCTGGTATCAAAATAGGGACATACTGACAATAATAAGAGTGTATACCTACATGGCTGTGATTTGAAAATTACTTCATCAAAGGTCAAAGACCTTGCCGTTTACCAAGCTGATTCGGCATTTATATAAACAATCCAGAACGTCGGGACGCCGTCATAACGCCACTTGAGTCCACCAATGTATCGAATACCTTCGCTGTACGTGGGAGGTTGCCAAGTCAACGATATAATCATAATTGTAAGGCATGGAACGACGGTCTACTGGTCACGCAATGAGTTCAAGCTTATTTCTTTCTCTCTCTCTCTCTCTCTCTCTCTCTCTCTCTCTCAAGGGGTCTCCGTGGCCGAGGTCGCACAGTCGATGACTTTGACAATCATTCAGCCCCTCACCGCGTGGGTTCGAGTTCCGGCAAGGTTATTCGGATTTTCGTATGAGGAAGCCTTCCAGCTGGTATGCGGTAGGTCGGTGGTTCTACCCGGATGCCTCAGTACATTCGGGGTCTTCCTCCACCTGTAATTAGTTTGAAGTCGCTATATGACTGAAATGCTGTCGCAGCGACGGTAAACTCAAAAAATAATCAATCAATCACACACACACACAAAGAACTGAAGTCTAAGATTAAAATCAAAGCGCTCAGTGCGCTGAGAGACGGCAGCCGGATTAACAGGAAAAAGGCTGTGATTCTTAATTATTGATCAAATAGAGGCAAAAGCCACATGACGCAAAATTCCACACACTCTCCTGCAACTATAGTCGTTAGTAAGACAATCGAATACGCACTCTGTTTGTTAAAAAAACAATCCGGAATTAGGGTCATGAACCTGAGTGTATGAATTTCAGATGTAGTTCATTCCCGATTTATATACACTCTCTTCTGTTACTTAAGTGTAGAACTTGACAAGGTACTTGATGTTTTAGATACTTGAATGTTTGTTTCTATTTCAAAGTTAAGAAATGCTCTGGGAGAAACTTAACTCGCTTTCATGCAAAATTACGCGTGAACTACTTTAGCTTAATTACAGACATTCGAAGCGCTACTTTTTTTTTCTTTTTACAGGAGTAGATCTTCAAGTATTTAAAATTGGTTGCTGTTCTGATTTATAAGTGTCACGGATATATTGTTCACGCTTAAAATGAATGTTTTCAGAGCAAAATAATACATTTGCAAACAACAGCACATGAATAGCGGTTACGGTTATGAATAAAAGGTCTGCGTAACATATTCCATTAGTATTCGCATTGCGTGGATCCGCACTAAGCGCGGAGAGGTACAGTTAAACTTGTCGTGGAAAATATATGCAAATTAGCAAGATCAGCGATGCCTGGTAAGCGTTTCTAGCTACTATAGACGACAAGCTGCCGTCTAACCAGTCAAACAAAAGATTCAATCATCTAAGATTTACCTGCCAACCATAATATGTTCATAATGATTCTTAGAGCGGTGACGGTTGAGATAATTACGAATTCACCATCGTAAATATTGTAGTACCATATATCATTATTTGTAATGTCGTATGTAATGATATGGCATGGCATGTCATGGCATCACATGGTATGGTATGGTATGGTATGGTATGTTATGGTATGGTATGGTATGGTATGGTATGGTATGGCATGGTCTCGTCTAGTCTCGTATGTTCGTATGGTATGGTATGGTATGGTATGGTATGGTAAAGAACAATACTGTATAGTGAACATCAGCGTAGTATATATTTAAATACTTAACATAGGTTTTAGAATACACAAGCGTTTTATACATCAGCATACTATAAATCAGAACAATATGTCTCATGCATTATATATCTACATAGTCTACATCAATAGCACAGTATACAAAATTTTTGGCAAAGCCATATATAGGTACAGTATATCGCGCATATAGAATCAGATCAGTATACATAAATACTAAGCTGTGCTGCTGGTGTATACTGAACTGAAATATACTGTGTTGATATCAGTACAGTATACACCAGCATGAACATGCAGGATACATCAACACGGCATATATCAGTACAATACAGGCTCGTATTAACCGGCATATACATGCAGAAATCAGTATAGTAAGCATCATTCTAATATTTATCATGACAGAATAAATCGACATAGTACATCAGCAAAGAATACATTAGCACAGTATACATCAGCCTTGTATGCAGCAGGACAGAATAAATCGGCATATAGTACATCAGCAAAGGATACATTAACACCTTGTATACATCAGCCTTGTATGCAGCAGGACAGAATAAATCGGCATAGAGTACATCAGCAAAGAATACATTAACGCCTTGTATGCACCAGGACAGAATAAATCGGCTTAGAGTACATCAGCAAAGAATACATTAACACTGTATACATCAGCCTTGTATGCATCAGTACAGAATAAATCGGCATAGAGTACATAAGCAAAGAATGCATTAACACAGTATACAACAGCACATAATATATGACCAGCTTTACGATTTATATCAGTACAGTATATTTATCAGCACAGAAAACAGAAACATAGTAGCACGTAAATTTCAATAACGTATATATACATCAGCACAGAATCCATTAGCATAGTAAATTGTCCACTTTCTTATACCTTGATGCCAATATCATGCGGGCATGTAAGCAGAGTAATATGTTAACATTTCACATATTAGCCCATGATGATAAAACATTATCATTGTTGAAATGGAATACATGCAATGACTTAATTGTTGTTGTATAAGAGCATGATTCAGTAGAAACGACAACATTTTTTCTTTTGATACCAGCTGTTAGTTGTAGCGATTAAAATTTGATTTCAAAGAGTAAGCTAGTGTTTTATGTATTAAGTGAGCCTTTATTTTCTAAGCGTTTCTGAGACATGCTGATTTTAACAAAATTCACTATATCGCGACTTAACCCCATCCGCGAGAATTCATCAACAAATATCACACGTGTGTTTGATTTCATTATCAAATTAGGTATATGATTTGTCAAGCTCTCTACGAAATGGGTTCGACTTCTGACAACAATGGTGATATATCAACATTGAACCGGCAGTTTGATGAAGCACTTTACGGGGTTTGGTTCCCTGCAACTAAAAGGAGTGTCAATCACGGTCAATGTTGGGAACCATTCGTGTCGTACGCAGTCAGTTCTTGCAAAGATTTTAGATTATTGTTTAGTGGTGCGTTTTATGTGTGCACTCTCTTAACTGGTCAACCTGCCATTTTTTAAATATTCATGATAATGATATTTCATGTATTTCCAGGGTGTGTGAAACTGACAATGCAAGAAACTTTTTATGTACAGTTTCGCAAATCTATATAATATTTACCTTATATATATGTTAATTACATATCATATTCGGGGGAACATATATAAGGTAAATATTATATAGGTTTGCACTTTACGGGGTTTCGTTCCCTGCAACTAAAAGGAGTCTCAATCACAGCCAATGTTGGGAACCATTCGTGTACGTCGTACGCAGTCAGTTCTTGTAAAAAATTTAGATGATTGTTTAGTGGTGCGTTTTATGTGTGCACTGTGCAAATTTCATATGTTTTGGAATAGTTTGGATATAGCTTGGAAATACAGCTTAGGCCCAAATGGTAAAAACTGTTCCCGAAAGGTTGTGGGTTTGATGTCCGGTCGCAATATATGAAAGTCGTTCAAATGACACAGATGAGTATCCCATGGGTTAAGCGCTCAATATTTAGAGATAAATCCAGGACCGGCTAGCCTCGCGAGAGTGGTATCATGTCACTTGCCTACTGAGACATACCGCAGTGAGGCAGCACTCATTTCTCTTGTAGACGAAAGTCATTTTATGACTGAAATAGTGTTGGTGGGTAGTTAAAAAGAAATAATGAATCAGAAATATTATCTTCATTCTAGCATTATTTTTACAATCTATTCAAAGTTTCAAATTGTCTTTTATTGCATTATCATAGATGTAAGATTTGGCGGATATTTATACATACATTTTTAACATGATTTCACACAGTCATGTCGGTTGTATTGTCATCATTTTATTCCGTTCTGTGCCGTGTGTAGGGAGCATCTACATTGTTTGATCTATTTTTACTTACGTAATCCTCTGATTTAGTTTAGAGTGTCTGATTTTTCCTATCTGAGACATCATTCCGAGACAGGGTTGAATATCTTTCTTTCAATGTCTGTAAATGAGATAAGTGAGAAAAATCACTTGAGTTTGCCACCGTCGCACTCGTATATCTATTTTACATCAACCACTGCCGGAATTGGCCGGACATTGCCGAGCAGTCAAGACTGTTACTTAAAACAGACAAAATCGATTAATAATGTATGGTGGCATATTTCTGCCAGCCTCTTATTTACTTACAATGGTGGCATATTTCTGCCAGCCACTTATCCACTTAGCTATGTCGAAACTTTTCTGAAAAATTGTTACATAGTCAGTTAGTATCTGGCAAGTAGAAAACTTTCGTGTTATCCTCTTAGGTATCTTAACAGAACAAAACTGCCTGTTAGTGCCCACTACTGCCAGCCATATATTCACTTAAGATAACTGGATATCTCGCCTTTTTTCAAGTTAGTCAGTTAAATCATGTGGATAACAAGCATTTTTTCACATAATTATCCGGAAATAAGGCATGATATCAAGTTAAAATAAGTGAATATGTGATTGGCAGTAGTAGGCACTAACAGACAGTTTAGTCCTGTTAAGATACCTATATAGATAACTTGAAAAATTGCTACTTGCCAGATACTTACTGAATATGTGACAATTTTTCGGAAAAGTTTCAACATAGCTTAAATTTTAAAAAAATTTGTTGGAAGTAGCAACTTTTCTTTATCTACTTAGGTATCTTAACAGGATTTAACTGTCTGTTAGTGCCCACTACTGCCAATCACATATTCACTTATTTTAACTGGATATCATGCCTTTTTCCAGATAATTATGTGAAAAAAATGCTTGTTATCCACATAATTTAACTGACTAACTTGAAAAAAGGCGAGATTACCAGTTATCTTAAGTGAATATATGGCTGGCAGTAGTGGGCACTAACAGGCAGTTTTGTTCTGTTAAGATACCTAAGAGGATAACACGAAAGTTTTCTACTTGCCAGATACTAACTGACTATGTGACATTTTTTCAGAAAAGTTTCGACATAGCTAAGTGGATAAGTGGCTGGCAGAAATATGCCACCATACTAAGTGGATAAGTGGCTGGCAGAAATATGCCACCATCTAGGTATCTTAACATAACAAAACTGCCTGTTAGTATGGTGGCATATTTCTGCCGGCCACTTATCCACTTAGCTATGTTGAAACTTTTCTGAAATAGTGTCACACATTCAGTTATTATCTGGCAAGAAGTAAATTTTCAAGTTATCCACTTAGGTATCTTAACAGGACTAAATTGTCTGCTAGTGCCCACTACTACCAAACACATATTCACTTAGGTTAACTGGATATCATGCTCTTTTCCAGATAATTATGTGAAAAAAATGCTTGTTATCCACATAATTTTACTGACAAACTTGAAAAAAGGCGAGATATCCAGTTATCTTAGTGAATATATGGCTGGCAGTAGTGGGCACTAACAGGCAGTTTTGTTCTGTTAAGATACTTAAGAGGATAACAAGAAAGTTTTCTACTTGCCAGATACTAACTGAATATGTGACAATTTTTCAGAATAGTTTCGACATAGCTAAGTGGATAAGTGGCTGGCAGAAAATATGCCATCATAATAATGCAATAAAAAATAAATAATGCAACAAATAAGGTGTCGTGATCACTAAAAATAAGAATTATTTTGGTGCTGTGAAACTCTCTCCACGACTAAAACTAATTTCCTGCTGAAATATAGTATATACCTGTATAAACTCATAACAATTTTGAAAATACATCGTTGTTTCGATAAATGGGTGGTGAGTTCCGCAACAATCATCATATCTGTTATTTAATTATTAATTCATGGACCGTTGAACGTACGCGCGCGTGCGTGTTCGATCCCCGACCGCGATTACAATGACAACACGTGAAACAAAGGACTGAATGCTGCATTGTAACTCCCCGTTGACCAATCATCATAAATATAGGGGGCAGATCCAGTAATGTCTGGCTCGGTGAAATCGTATGTTCCCATCGAAAAATCGTTCAATAACAAATCATCCATATTGTTTATTTAATGTGAGGGGGGAAATGTGACAAAAATAAATGTAAACAAAATTTATCGAAAATATGTTTCAGATATTTCATACATTATTTTCCAGGAGGAACCGTGGGATTGTTTGGGCCTTAAGGGACGGGCAAGTTTTGCGTAAGAACTACGTAAAGAATTTCGATCAATTTCCTCTCTTGCCACTGCAGCTAACCTGTAGGGTGGGATAGTCCGCAGTTCACTCCCATCCCACATCTATGATAATTATCGATCCGATTTTTTCTCTTTCTTCCCAGCAATTATCATTAGAAGATGCGGATCAAAGAACGGGGTGTAGACACGTTGTTTAATCGGTAATCCCCAACCCCATAACACTTTTTATTCACATACTTCACTGTTGTAAAATTTCATGAATTAAATCGCGGGCAGGAAGTAAGAACTGCTCTCCACTGCGGGAATGGCGGGTTTATTGCTGGTGGTGTAGACCCCATCCTCGCTCACCTCCCTCAAGAATCCTTGCCACGTGGCTTTTCATACAATCCCGTTATTAACGATTTACTACTAATTATGATTCTTGATTAAAGTGCTACAAGACATTCAACGTAAAACTTCCTTTTCATATCTCCTTTGAATGAAAAAAAACACTAGAATATTAATTTCTTTTATGAATGCAAGCATCGACCACATGGAGAAAGGTAAGAAAATTGATTAAAAATGACCAAAAATTAACTTTGCTGAGTGAGTCGGCGAATGTTGAAACTGGGTGTGGTTCATTACTATTAATTTACATGAAACAAGTTTGAAGATGAAATACACGATTAAAAATACCTAAATAGACTATTTCAGCCACACAGCCAGTGCAATGATTATACAAGTATATATCGTTTTCGGAAAGCACAAACATTTGAGTGCCCAATACAAAATCCTATTAAACAAAGATTGGCAAATGGTGTAAATCTACAAAAGACATAACAAATTGGTCAATTCTCGCAAAGACACGTTTTCAAATATCCTCTATTCTATTGAAGATATGTGAAAGTAAAATGTATCTTACAATAGAACAACATATTACCATCATAATGATGCTTAATGTATAAAAATAGGTCAATATATAAAACTGATTTTTGTAACATTAAAAAGTCCTTGCATGAGGATGATAACTACAAGTATGCAAAATATTTTGTTTTTCTGCTGCAATGGCGGAATTTAAATAATAATTTAAAAGATTCCTTTAGAGATCAAACTGGAAAATAATTCCTTGTAGTCGATAAATGATTTTTATAATACTGTTACATTTTTCAGTAATTTTTCCATACTTTTATTTTAAAATTTGCAATATTCAATGATCTGTTGTGTGACTTAACAATATTTTCCACTGGCTTTTACAGGAGTTTCCTTTCTCTGTTTAATGTTTTTGCCCACCAGTAGCGACTACGTTTTACAGACTCTCACGAAACTCATCTGCAAATTGGAGTGAGATGTACCTAAAGTGATTTACTGACAAAAATTGTATATCCAATTATTATATTTATTTTACTTCAATAAAAATGTTTTTAATTCCACTCCACATATTGGAGGTTTGATTCTATTGCGGTACCTGCATATTGAAATACGGCGCCCAGAGCAGCTGATGGTGGAGATCGATTATTGCTTTGTTTGATTTGCTGTGAATGAATAGACAAGGGTGTTCTTTGGAACACATGTGTCACCTGCTGAAGGGTGACGGAAAAAGACTTAAAAATGATCCATATACTGAATGGAAAACTCACGTTTTGCATCTATTCAAAATACCAGTCATGTTGGATAGAGGATCGCAAAAGAAACAGTACAATGCCTTTTAATTTTGAACTGCATGTATATTGAAGTTGGAATGTAAACAATGATATAGTATATGATACACTTCTAAAAATAAAAACTGCACATCGTATTGGTCAGATAATATTCAAAATGTTTTATTCCAAATAGATATTAATTATAGAGCTACCTCCAAAGGTGATTAAAAACCCTCTATCCCACCTTGTTGTCTTGTATTAATGTACGTGGGTGTAAGTGACCTGGCGATCGTGATTCCTATGTATTCTCGCACCCCCCCCTTCATTAATACTTGAACACACTTTTCACATAGGTTGAGCATGGAGCAAAGGCATCCATATATCATTTATCAATTACCCACATAGAAATGCATTTTGCCGGCAAATGCAAAGGTGGAGAAAAACAACGTAAACAGTTTACTGTTTGTATATATATTTTTTATTTCATCAGTTTTGTAAATTTATCTATCAAATAGCACAGGCTTTTGTAACACATATGGTGTTTGTTAAAGCAGACGAAACTTTAAACATGTGCATACGAAACGTTTTATATATGTTACACATGTCAAATAACTTAACAATAAAATATACAGAGTTCACATATTATGGAACAACAAAACAGCTATAACACAACATCTCTAACTAGAGTTAACTAAAGGCATTTCAAATGCAAAACAAATAGAGGAAATTACACATCTCATTATATAATCAAAACAAATTATCTTGTTCATATCTAAGTATCCAATTATAGGAAGTTCAAATGAAACATTGACCGTCTCTACCTTACACATTGCTTTCTTGATGTGTATTTCATACAGATACCCAATACTTTTACACAATGTAATCATAGACTAATCTGAAATAACATCTTAACTTTAGTATATTTTTATGCTGTAAAACATTTAAGGATGATTAAAAAAAAATATTTCAGCATGCCAGTCTCTGAACATTGATATACATTAACTGCATCAGTCATTGATATTTTGCAGAGGAAAGTTTAAACAAATTTAAAGAAACAGAATCTTGACAACACAAAAGGAGCCAACCCATAGACATAGTACAAACACCAGCAAGCTGTATCAAAGATAGATGACGCACCATTTGCTGTTACACAACAAATAATAATTGTCAGATGAAAATCAATTTTGATTTCCTTGTAAAATATTTACTACAATCCCTGTCTTTCGTACAGCGTTGTATTTTACCTTAAGTTTTTTTGTTGTTTTTTTCTGGAGATGAAAATGAATATAAAAAAATCAAAATGGAGCCATATAAAATATTCATAGTGAGAAAAAATAATTGCTAAACCTTTCCGTATCTAGTTTTGTGACACATGCACTAATGTACAATCAGAAAAATGACATATCAGACAAATGACATATCTTAATGTTTCTAATGTGAGCTTTGAATTTGCTGGTTATTCAAAGAGCTCTATCAAAAAAGATCATATACAGGTCTATAACATGTCTGCACTTTTAGAAAAAGGGACAGGTTTAAGACTACTATCTGGAAACTTTTTTATTTTAGTAAACTTTGTTTTGCTTTTACTTTTCTGCATATTATTTTAAGGGCATGTGTACATATGATTACTAGACATTAGTAGACCAAAGCATATTTCAATAACTGATTGCTTACTGATCCCAACATCCATCCATCTGATATTTAGAGGTTTTCCGTGCCTTTTAAGTGATATAAATCACATACATAAATGTTTGAATGAAATTGTAAGATAGGAAAATATGTCAGGAATTCTGTACAAAATGTAATACTAAGGGTATTGGAAAATGTGACAAGATGTGATGTGACAAGGTGTGATTTGACAAGATGTGATGTAACAAGATGTGATGTGACAAGATGTGATGTAAGAAGATGTGATGTAACAAGATGTGATTTGACAAGATGTGATGTGACAAGATGTGATGTGACAAGATGTGATGTAAGAAGATGTGATATGACAAGATGTGATGTAACAAGATGTGATGTGACAAGATGTGATGTAACAAGATGTGATGTAACAAGATGTGATGTGACAAGATGTGATGTAACAAGATGTGATGTAACAAGATGTGATGTAACAAGATGTGATGTGACAAGATGTGATGTGACAAGATGTGATGTGACAAGATGTGATGTGACAAGATGTGATGTGACAAGATGTGATGTGACAAGATGTGATGTGACAAGATGTGATGTAACAAGATGTGATGTGACAAGATGTGATGTGACAAGATGTGATGTAACAAGATGTGATGTAACAAGATGTGATGTAACAAGATGTGATGTAACAAGATGTGATGTGACAAGATGTGATGTGACAAGATGTGATGTGATGTGATGTGACAAGATGTGATGTGACAAGATGTGATGTAACAAGATGTGATGTGACAAGATGTGATGAAACAAGATGTGATGTGACAAGATGTGATGTGATGTGACGTGACAAGATGTGATGTGACAAGATGTGATGTAACAAGATGTGATGTAACAAGATGTGATGTGATGTGACGTGACAAGATGTGATGTGACAAGATGTGATGTGACAAGATGTGATGTGACAAGATGTGATGTGACAAGATGTGATGTAACAAGATGTGATGTAACAAGATGTGATGTGACGTGACAAGATGTGATGTGACAAGATGTGATGTGACAAGATGTGATGTGACAAGATGTGATGTGATGTGACGTGACAAAATGTGATGAGCATGATGCCTACATAGCCCTTACTTCTGTAAGGTGGGGGTATACATATTACATATTTTGAATAAAACCATGCAGAATTTGATTTGCTTGTAATAGAAGGTACTAGAAATATCAATGTAGGTGATTAACACCCCCACGCAGTGCTGAGACACAGAATATAAAGCCTTAATTCTAAGTCTAAAAGGAGCCATAAATGAGTAAAAAATTTACGAATTTTGCCAAATGTCAAACTTGGCCCTCAGTTTATTGAGATAAAATAGTGTACCAAAATTTATCAAAATCTGTTCCATCTAAGATGAGTTTCAATTGGACAAGGCAATTTATAGCAAACATTATGGATTTTGCCTAAAGTCAATATTGGCCTTCATTTCCTTAGGATAAAGAGGTGTACAAAAGTTAGATGATCTGTCAACCTGTTCATGAGTTAACGATTCAACATACCAGTAGACCGATGGACTGACCAACAACCTCAATCCTATATATAACCCCAACCCCAAATTTTATATTTTATGTTTGACCATTAACATACTCCCATACAAACTTAAGAAATCAGACAGAAAACAGTGATCATTCAATCAAAACTTTTAAAAAATGATAGAATCTTAAATAAAACATTAAGAGAAATAAATACAACATTAAGAGAAATAAATACAACATTAAAATATCACTATTTTGATTTATACTAACTGTTGCATATTTCATCTCACTGAAAAAAAAGAAAAAAAGCATTAGGTTTGATCTGACGAAACTGACAATTTTTTCAGAAAAATATTTGGTATTGCTTTTTCAATCTATTTTGGTCAGTAAGAATTCCTTAACAAGTGACTACATGTCTGCTTTTGTTCATACAATGTCTAATCTCCTACCAAAACAAGATTGTGATTCGCCTATCCAACAGTGTCAGTTTTGTCAATATAAATTAAACAAATGTGTAAATGAGCTATACTTTCTAGACAGACAATATATTGTAAACATTCAAATTTACATGACGGTATACTTTCAATATACAGATACATTTGTCAAAATGTATCATCATATTGATGGTCATATAGACATCAGAGGCTTACTGGAGCCTGGCTTCAGGTCATGTGATCCCACAAAGTGCTCAAAATATATACACACACTAAAGCTTAACTATGCGTTATTAACAGGGGAAGGAAAAAACGTGAACAAATCTTTGAGATCAATACATCTGACATATCCACAAGATATGAAGATTTCTGAACAAACATTTCACCGTTTGATTAACAGTTTATAAATCCAGTGCTGAAATGACAGGAACATAGAAGCTAGATTACATTGGACTTGAGACCATATTCCAGAATTGCTTAATAAAATTCTTAATAGCACTTTTTGTGTTGTTCTCTTTTCCTTTCATATTACTATTTTAATTCCATTAAACAAGTCTTAAAATTCATAAAATGTTAGACATTACAACAAAGTGATGCCTAAGGAAAATGAAAATGTTTATCAGGCAAAAGACTAGATTATGAAAGGTTTGATTGTGGCCCCAAACCCAAAAATTATCAAACAGTAAACTTAACCAGTTAGTAAACTTAGTCGTTTCAACATAATATTCATTATGTAATTTATGTATCAAGATGCTGTTCACTCCTGGGAAGTTGCAAATATAACTTAACAATAACCAACCTTTGTTTATATAGCTTTGACACAAGAAGCAAATATAAAAAATGGTCATGAATGAATGAACAGACTTCACTACATGAAAACTATCAGAAAAATCTACTTAAACCCAGTAAAAAAATCAACCTGTACAAAAAAATTGCATCCTGATTATGTTTTATGATACACCACTGCAACAGAACTTATCAATATGAAAAGATATCTGAATTTTTGTTAAGCATGATGACCAGACAGGACATCCCTTGATTCATATATTGCCCCAACTTCACAATGAGAAGTGGTGTAATTGAGTTGTCTTTCAATCTATAAAGGTGTCAGTATGCACAAAAGAGTTAAGAAAACTGCAGTATCCAGACTAAAGACTGCAATCAGCAGGCAGACAGAGATGTCGGTAGCAGGAGATTGACCCACCATAAACAAAACTGTCTGTCGGCCACAACTGTAGCAGTTCATTGACTGATTGCTGCATGCTGACACTTGGATTGGTTGCAGCCTCGATATTTCATTAATAAACTGAATTGCTTGTCTTAATTGAATCCGGACAAACTACAACTGGTTTACTGATAGCAATATCACATCTGTGAACAACCAGGAAATAAAATAAAACCAGTGCCATATAATCTTGCAATCTTTATATTTGACAACACCAGAAAATTTAGACCATTTTTTTCTTTTCAATAATATTTTCTAGCAAAAAGAAAGAGAGCTGAAAACTGTATAATTCTGTAATTAACTGAGATCTTATTCAACAGCAGTCACAAGAAGAAATTTGTGAATGATATTTCTGTCTTAATGTTTATAGGCAAAAACAACCATGTTAAATTAGATAAAAATTTCTTCTGAAATGGGAATTAAGATGTTTTATATAATTTATGTATATCCTGCCAGAATTATTTAACCCTTTTTTGATGCCTTGGAAATCACAGCAGATTCAGATGAGACAGCTTATTTCAAGAGCTGTCTGATCAGGGCCTCCTCTGTTTGCCCCGTTCAAGAGCTGTCTGATCAGGGTCTCCTCTGTTTGCCCCGTTCAAGAGCTGTCTGATCAGGGCCTCCTCTGATTGCTTATACAATATCTACAGTTTGCATGGCAAAGAAAACTTCTTTACTACTTAAAGTTCAATTAATTAATTTGTACATAAGTATTCGTAAGGTTAAGCACTAGATGGTACTGTACATACAATTCTACATACATACATCAAGTGGTACTGACTTGCACAGTGCAATCACAAGCATACTATGTTCATCAAATAATCTTTTACTTCTCAGGTATGCAATTTTATACTATGTCTGAAGAAATAAAAGGTCAATCAGTATGGATTTTTTAGTTTAACTGTCTAATATGAAAGGAATTTATAAGTGGCAAACAATTTCAGTCTTGGCTTGAATTCCATTAACAAAAAAATCTTAAATAAGAAAAGAACACATTCCACAATTCTTGGTTTTTAAAATATTTAGGTAAATAACTACACAATTTATCATAAATATTTATCATATCGAGAAACAAAATATTTTAAGAAATTAGACATTCAGGTGTTTCTACTGGGAGACAAGGATAATGAAAAATGTTCTTATAGTTGATTGGTAAGCCACTTATTGGCTTATCTGTGCAATGTATCTATACAGGTTGTAAAGGTCATTTCCATGATAGATGACTTATGTGGTGAATTTACCATTTGATTAATGTTTACTAACATATCTAAGGATACACAAATACATGTAAAAGTATGGTTTGAACATGTGTAAAACCTAATGAAAACAGCAAGACCTATCTTGATTTCTTGGAGAAATTAAATGCTTACACAAAAATAACTGATTGTATCGCAAGTGTTTGATAAAAAAAAAATCAGAAAGGTTAAAACAATTTTTGCAAAAATAATTACAAGTGAATAAACTACATAGTCTTGTAAATTCAAGCTTAAGTAAATAAACAGAAAATGTACATTGCAACTTTCCCTTACTATGAATTTAATGAAGAAAAAAAATTGAACAATCAATATAGGTCATTACCTAATACCTACTTTGACCAAGAGATCTAAGAAAATCTTCATAGGTAATAACTATGGGAAGAGCACATTAAGGGCTGTACCTTTCACTGATAACAGACTTTCTACAAATGACTATGTCTAGAAATTTCTGCTGTCCCTCAAAGGCTTTCAAATATATTGAATAGTTTGTGAAATGGAACAGGACGGGATTGGATGCAGATCCTAATTAGCCCCGTCTTTGTGGAGCAAGGGTATACAAAATGTATCTAATGTTGAGGTACAAAAAAGGACTGTGACCATCATATAGATAATGCTTGTCAGTTTATTCTCATATAAAAATCAGCAACAAAAAAGTTCTTTTCTCTAGCTTATTAAGTGCTAAAACTCTATCTGACCATCAGTCCTCAATTCATAGCTTACCTTCAAATTAATTTCTTTGTCTGATGGGAAATATAAAATCTCTATTTTTCACAACGTAAAGTGTTTGCTTTGTGGATTGTCTAGATATCTGGCCACAGACAGAATGGTGCATATGGTTGTGTGTGTGTGGTGGGGGATAGAGTTAATATTTAGTGTGTATAAAGGGAGATCACTGACATTCAAACAAAGAGAATCTAAAGAGATTTGTACTTGCTTTATGAAAAAAAAATGTTTATTGTATTCAGATGAACACTGCTAGAAAGGTGCTTTAATCCCTTGATATAGATGCATGAATATTCTTACATGAACATAATTAAACTGAACAGAAGTAGAAAGCACATTATATAAAGTATAGAACACTTGAGATTTGGGAGTAAGAGAACACTTAGGGGCCCCCGTGGCCGAGAGGGTAAAGTCACTGACTTTCACACTCACTCAGCCCCTCACCACGTGGGTTTGAATCCCAACAGGGTCATTCGGATTTTCATGTGAGGAAGCCTTCCAGCTGGCTTGGGGTAGATCGGTGGTTCTACCCGGATGCCTCTGTGCATTCTGGGTCTTCCTCCACGTCGCTATATGACTGAAATACTGTCGAAGCGACAGTAAACTCAAATAGTCAAGTCAAGTCAAGAGAACACTTAATTTTGAACTTAAGATTTAAAATGTAAAAGAAATAAAAAAGAGTTAAAAATCATACATCAAATTATTTAAGCAGTTTTTTTTAATGACAATGGGTGTGTTTAGTATGATGTATTTGATAAAATATATGAATGTAAGATAATAAATAATCAAGTTGCTCCAAATGGGAATGAGACACGGAAACTTAATCTGCATATATATGTTTGAGTTGCATTGAGTTAAACATATGACTGTGATGAGGAGGGCAGTACCAAGCCACAATTGATATAGCAAAATAAAGATGACCAATTTAAAACCTGAGCAGCCTGCAGTGGAGCTTTTAATTGGCTTAAAAGATTTTATAGCAAATTGGGTAACTATACAGTTTTTAGCAGTGTTGATTAAACCTGACATAGTAGCAAAGCAAGTCTTGCTGGCTAAAGTTGATAAAAAAAAACAAAAAAACATAACCATCGAAATAAGGAGCCTGGCTGAAGATGACTTGTTATTCATTTGAAGTCGGTCATCTCAAATTAAAAGAATACAAGAATGCAAAATCACAGCAAAACTTTGGCAAAAAAAGGCAAATCTCTTCACTTGCTACCAAATCCTTGCAATAATTTATTTTAGCGTGTAGCAATATGAAGAAGAAGAGTAAAGAACAAGATAATTATGTCCAGCTATGTCATATACATAACAACAAAGATGGAATAAACCATATTATTGCCCTGGACTCATTTATAGAATGGTCTGAGCGGCAGTCCCATCATATATCTTGTCCACTTATGTGAAGAGGGATCATGCCACTTTCCCCACATGGTAATATGGTATGGTGCCACTTGTCCGGGTGAAGTATCAAGCCATATGTATTGCATGTCCACTAGCTGTTGTATTATGCCACTTACACCCTTGGTGTAGCATCATACAGTTTGGACAGTTATTGTGGTATCATGCCACTGGTCTTCATCATGTTTCTGCCATGTGATAGCACTTCATCTAACAGGTACTCATGAGAAACAAGAATTTGAAAGTCATCTTAGCACTTATTATATCAACCTAATCCTTTAATTAGGTTTACACTTGACGTAACATGAAGTAAGAACAATCTAAGTTTAGACAACTAGTATGTAGATCTATCCCTTTTGTTACTTTGGTATTGTTGTTTTTTTTATAAAAAAAACAACAAAAAAAAACACTATACACTGATGAACACTTAGGTTACTGTCCCAAATGAAGTTTGTGTTTTTCATGAAGAATGTTGAATGTTGCTATGGTAACAATCCAGCTACAGAAGGAAATGATCACAAGATGGAGGCAGATTTCAGATTTTCTCTCAATATGGAGTCCATAACGACCTGAAATACGACCTGGATATTGCTGGTGTCAGTTGCCGTGGTGAAGTGAGGGTAGATGACCTTGCCTGGCATCAGGTTCTGCTCCTGGAACATGTGCTGGATATACCGGGCAGCACTGTCCACATCTTTGTTTGCACCTGTCCAGAGAGGTCAAAAGTTATATAATATCACATGTATATGTATACATTCACAATCTTCATTATTAATTTTCTAACTCTTTTTGAGTACAGCTAATTCCCTGTGACCATTCTTTGATACAATACTGTCATGTAATGTAAGAGTTCAAATGTCATGAAATAATGCACAATATATACACATTACAGGTTTAGATGAAGTCATGTTCCCATTAGGCAATTAAGTCATGATATACTGTTGGATGTGTATTGGTTAGTTGAGAAAAAAGGATTCACATGCATTATAGGGTGTAGTTCATTTACTGTGGAGACAGCGACTAGTGCTGATGATTTTCCACTAATTCACAAACTCAAATATAGAAAATTATGTGTCTTTGATTAATATCATAATTTTTACAGTGTAATTTGGTTTTAACTGCTAATAACATATAGATACATCCATCTCAACAGCACCATGCAATCTTTTCAGAAAAGAACTGATTTATTTTTAATTGCTTCATTTAATATCTTGATCATTCATTCTGGCATATATGTACCAATCAAACTAAACTGCCTAGCATTTTGACCATACTGAATTGCAATATTCATTTTCTTAGATTTTTTTTAAACAAAAATGTGAAAGATAAGAAATTTGTTGGCAAACATAAAAAGCAAAAGGTGATTAATGCTCCCCACTATCCACCATGTCTTCATGTAAAGTGCGTTTAGGACAGAACAGGATGGGACGTGATGAGTAATTCCTATCTAGCACCCACTTCTGTCAAGGAAGGGTATAATGATTTTTATTGTACAACTAGTGCATACAAAAAACTCGTACACAGGGAAGCAATACAAAATGAATTATTGACATGCTACATAATTATCATGTTACATTATTTTTAAGTTTAACCCTTTCCCTCATATAGACTCATTTTGACGCACTCAATAGGTACTACATAAAACCTGATCTGCAGAAAACCACAGTTAAACCTTACCAAATTTAATTACAAAATCCTCATTTCCAGACCACTGAGGAGCAGCGAACAGCATAAAACCTGATCAGCCTGCGAGTTACTCGCACACTGATCTGGTTTTATGTTGTTCGCATAGGTCTTTTCATGGTTTCCTCTATGAGGGAAAGGGTTAAGGAATAATTCACCAAAAAGGAAGAGTTATAAAATAGTTCAGAGTACATTCATATATCACCAATATGTGGTAAAGTGAACATTGCTATTTCTTTCACTAGTAAATGGTTTTATGATGGATAAAGAGAACATTAATGTAATAAGCAAAGACCTCTTACCTGTAAAATCTTGGAAGAAATAACGCAGATGTCTTCCAGAGAATCGTATTTTATCACGAAAGAGATCTACTTTATTCAAAAAAAGAATCTGAAAAATAAGGAAACAAGGAAAAGTTACATGCAAGGGAGATAAATCATTTAGAATATAAAAACTATCTTCCACCAGTTACTTCCTTATGAATAATGAAAGCAATTTAGATATTACTCAAAGTTTCTTGTACACACAAAATGAAAACAACATGAAAAAACTTAGCAAGTTACAAAAGTAAAATTATAAAACAAAAGAAAACTATCCTTTATCTAGAACTATGTCTTTAAAAAAGACTGACAAAATAATATAACATGTATTAGCATTAAATGTACCTTTTTCATGCTACTACATTTTCTGATTCAAAGAAAATTGTTTGCAACATTTATGAATCTAGTAGTTATAGAGATTGACTGCAAAATTAAATGTTAAAAAAGATGTAATTTATCTTATTCAACACGTTTATCACATTCAAAGACTTTGCTTAAGTCTTCAAAAGTTCTATTTACATTTATCTTTATTAAAAATAAATGTCATAGCATAAGAAATAAACATACCATGCATGACTTAATGAAAAATCTGTTATTGCAAATACCCCGGAACAATTTTAGGCTTTCCTCTAGTCGATTCTGTAAAAAGGAAAAAAATACAAGGGAGGTAAACCTTTTGAAATCAAAATTATCTTCCACAAGAGTTATCCATCATACTACTGGGTTTGTAAAATATTTTCTTAAAATTAATGAAAGCAACAAAGTATAAAACTTTAACAATTCAGTCAATGACAAAAGTTTGTCACTTCAATGCTTTTTAAGCAATTTGCTAAAAAGCTGCAGGACATGAAAATATTTGTACATGAAACAAGTCTACTGAATATAAAGACCAGTGTTACAGTCCTACTTTCATTGTAAAGAATCACAAAATGGAAGGTCTATTTGTTGCCTGTGTGGACACAGAGATTGCCTTTAAATACCAAGGTGTCCTCTTGAACATATAGTTCTCTCTGATACCCATTAATGATGATACCGGGTATTACTTTCCGACATGATTTGCTGTGTATTGACACCTACACATCATGCAAATATTTTCAAATTCTGGTTTTATTGGCTATAAGATTTCTCCCTAAACACTCCCTACAGTTATTTTCAGACTTGTACACTTAAACCTGTTCATTTACACAAATGAAACTATAACTATCACAAAAGGTTATTAATACCCCGCATCAAACCCTGTCAAGTAATGTGCTATTGCAGAACAGGACGAGAACTATCCCCAACTTCTGTGAAGCTGGGGGTATAATTAAGTACAAGAGGTAGATACTACTCAATGTAGTGGCACCATGAACTTCTGGCCAGCACCACTTACCACATTGGCATCCTCCAGGAGACACATGTCGTAGGCACTGAGGGCCACCACAAACAGCACCGACCTGACATCGTCAAAACACTGGATCCACTTCCTCCTCTCTGACCTCTGACCTCCCACATCAAACATTCTGAAATGGACAAGAAGAAGATATTAATATGATTCAAGTAATGATGTTTTACTTAAAGAGGATATTTTTTGTAATGATTTCACCCCATTAGAATTATATTGATGGTGATCAATCAAATAATCTAAATGTAAACCATTACTTCATACAATTTCATTTTGACAACTTAGCAAACATAGGAGACCCAAATCAGACAACTCTTGAAACTGTTTATCAAGGTCTCATTAGAAACAGAGCTTATTTTCTCTGTTTGCTTCAACAATATTGTAGTTCAGATTCTACAAAGTCTGCAAAGCAAAGAAAAATATACCATTTAAAGTTTAGATAATTAATATTCATGAAGTCATAAATTTGTACATGAATATTCATGAAGTAAATGGTTAAAATTCAGTAAGTCACTATTCAATAAGTCCTAATATTATACCTGAATATTCATGATGTAAAGGGTGAAACAATCTATAAATAATCTGCATGTTGATCTTACTTTATATTTGTTTCACAAGTATTATTAATTCAAGGAATAGAGGGGTTGACATTGATTTTATACAGGCATAAATAATGTGCAGATAATTTTTTTCTTTTTTTTGTAATAAGTATGATATGTATACATCATTATGTTGTTGATTGTTTTATCTTCCTTTCAGTATTTTCCAGAAAAGATATTCTCATGCTTTTGTGCTCTAAATATTATGCTCAATTATGTAAGCAAATAAGGAGAAGGTAAAAATGTTTCCCATTCTATTTCATGAACCTCTTGATATCTTTTATGAAGTTAACCACAAACTTGTAACACAACAGGATCTTCCTTAATTAATAAACATCTCAGTGACACATAAGTAAAATACGGGAAGAAAATGTAGCTACCGAATCACTGACATGTGCAGAGACATGTGGAATGAAGATAGACTTATTTGTGGATAGAATGTCATATTGTATTTTAATTATATCTCAATTTAAAGCAAAATTAATACACCTGGATTCAAAATAAGTAAATACCGATACATTATGTAAATATATTAACCCTTCTACTGAAAAAGAAAAAGCAAAATAAAAAAATAATAATAATAATAATAAAAAGAATTAATACCTATGATAAGATGAGAGATTAACAGGAGTCCAATAGCTGTTAAGTATTAATACCAATCATATGAATTGATAAATCACGGTATATATTTTTACATGTGAATTCATCAAGTAAAAAGAAGGCATGCTCCTGTGGTGAGTCATTCCTATGCATTGTCTCATGACGAAGGTATGGATATTTATAGGATAATTAATTAACCCTCACTTAATTGTTATATCTGTATGAGAGTGATGCAATTATGCAGGTAGACAGAGGATAACATGATAATATGTATGTGAGGTGTCCCAACTTGTTTTAATGACAGGATGGGATGGAACAGTTGAGAATTGACATGAAGGAATGGGATGGGACAGTCCGGATATGACATGATGGGATGGGACAGAATGGGACTGTCGGGAAATGACATGGACAGGATGGGACAGTTGAGATATGACATGATGGGATGGGACAGTCCGGATATGACATGATGGGATGGGACAGAATGGACTGTAGGGAAATGACATGGACAGGATGGGACAGTTGAGATGTGACATGATGGAATGGGATGAAATGGGACTGTCGGGATATGACATGATTGGATGGGATGGGATGGGACAGTCAAGACGTGACAGGATGGGACAGTTGAGATGTGACATGACTGGACAGGAGGGTGGATTGATGGATGATGGGACGTGGGATATGACATGACAGGATGGGATGGGAATGTTGGGAAATCACATGACAGGATGGGACAGTTGAGATGTGACATGAAAGGATTGGACAGTTGGGATATGATATGATGGGATGGGGTTGATTGGGACTGTCGGGAAATGACATGACAGGATGGGACAGTTGAGATGTGACATGAAAGGATGGGACAGTTGGGATATGACATGATGGGATGGGATGGATTGGGACTGTTGGGAAATGACATGACAGGATGGGACAGTTGAGATGTGACATGAAAGGATGGGACAGTTGGGATATGACATGATGGGATGGGGAGGATTGGGACTGTCGGGAAATGACATGACAGTTACATGAAGGATGGGTAGGGATGGGAGATGGGACTGTGGGAATGAAATGACGGAATGGGATGGGATAGTCGAAGGCGTACATGATAGGATATGACAAGCATGATTCCTATTTAGCCCCTACATCTGTGAAGCAGGAGTATGAAAGAGGAAAAGGTACTACACATACTGTGTTTTCTCAACCTATAAGAAAACTATAGTATACACAATTCAGGTTTATGATTCACATAGTGAGGTGTATATTTAGTGTCTCTTATCCTGTGTTTTAATCATGTATGCTAACCTTCAAGTCAGAGAAAAAGTCAAATTATCTGTACAGAAGTCTATCTTACATACACCATCTACAATGCTTTATATCTGTGATTACTTTTTCTGAAGTTCTTCTCTTAAACAAGTGAGAAAACAAGATGACAGATGTTTGATGAAGCTGACAAATTGAATTTCATAAGAGCACTTTATCATTTTAATTGACAACAACTTCGGCATATTGATGTGATATGCAAGATTTACAACTGTTAGTTGCATTTTTTTTCATTTCATGGATGTAGTATTACGTTCATCTGAATTGAATCACTGGGCTGTTTTTATAATTCATTGACCTAAGTGTGATTTTAATCTATCCCTAGCCTTATTATTATATACACCAATTTGAAGCTATACCATTTTTCCATTCAAACCGGTGTTCATTACCAAAGTCATTATCAGGTCGCAAAAGCTATCAAAGGCAAGTGCAGTAAAAAACATATACTTTGCTACAAATGTGGAAATGTGTGTATTAAGCTGACTCGAGGACATATCTGTGTGGGCCTGGTATCAGGAATCTGGTATTGTTTGCAATGAAAGTCAAGTCACAGGTCTCTTGGCAGTTCCTGGATAAGAGAGAATGTTAGTAAATACTTGACATATCTCCTTCCTCTCCTGTCTGGGCACTTTAAGTAAGGGTGGTCACCTCCTGGCTGTAACTTCTAATAAATAGCATGGCAGGTCTTTATAGTGGGATAGATTTGGTGAGTCGGGATTGTAATACAAAAGTGTTTTAAATTTTATACAAGGATGCATGGATTTTGTAGAGTCCTGTACATTGATTTCCTCATCATCTTCATTTTGATTTAACATGATTAGTATCCAAACCCTATATCCCTAGATCAATCAGATGTAAGCTTAAATCCGAGGTGAGTAACTGCACAACCTTAGCCAAGTATATTTTAACCAACTCCTCCACCATAACCAATCTTAACCAACTGCACTACATTAACCATCTGCACCAACTTAACCAACTTTAACCAGCTGCAGCACCTTAATCAACTGCACCAATTTAACCAACTTTAACCAGCTGCAGCACCTTAACCAACTGTACCAACTTAACCAACTTTAACCAGCTGCAGCACCTTAACCAACTGTACCAATTAACCAACTTTAACCAGCTGCAGCACCTTAACCAACTGTACCAGCTGTACCAACTTTAACCAGCTGCAGCACCTTAACCAACTGTACCAGCTGTACCAACTTTAACCAGCTGCAGCACCTTAACCAACTGTACCACTGTTAATCAACTGTACCAACTTAACCAACTTTAACCAGCTGCAGCACCTTAATCAACTGTACCAACTTAACCAACTTTAACCAGCTGCAGCACCTTAATCAACTGTACCAACTTAACCAACTTTAACCAACTGCACCACCTTAACCATCTTAAACTAACTGCACCACCATGACCAGCTTAGACTTGATTTGGCCAAAGAATATTAAAATTATCACTGACAGTATTAAATTCATTATTTTTTCATGCCCCTATTATGTTTCATTGAATCTAGCACAGGAAAACCTTGTTTGTTGTGGATGTAATATCCTGAAGAAGTTTAAATTTAAGTTTACTTAAACTGACTTAGTTAACAGAGAATATTCAGTGATATGTTACTGTTATATCTAGTTTATATTAAACCCTTTTATAAAATGTATCTCGATATTCAAAACATTCTTTTAAAATTACAGAACTAAAACATTTTCACAGAACATGGAAAATTGCTCAGCCGAAGGAGTAGAGCATAAACATTTCTGAATATATTCCACATTAAATCAGTCAACCTATTTGTTATACAACAAAAGATATCTTCACTTGCATAATATTTCGATCATATACCTGGTTTAATGCTGACAGAGAAGAAAGGACAACTTGACAATGCATTAATAATTGGAAGTGATGAAACGATATCAGCTGATGTTTGAATAAAATGTAAATCATACCCTATTGTGCATGGTGACAGAGCAAAATTTTGTAATCATTTTTCTCACAGTCACAGGCTATTTTGTAAAAATTATCTTATTCCCTTTCACTTCTAGATCCATATTGTGTTCCTCAGTGATAGTCAGGATCATTAATAATGAAAATGGTTTCTACCCTTCATTCAAAAAGATAGTTTTTCTGTGGAGAAAAATGTCTTTATTCCATCAATGTATTTTAAATTTCTTATTAAGTCAGACCTATTTTCATGTTGGTCAGGTTTATCATATACTTATATATAAATGTATTAGTTTTTTGTTTATATTAGTAATCTAAATGATAAGAATGAGAGATACATTAAGATTATTTGGCCTCATACTAAGGCCAACTGTAAGTGTATAACTTTTGTAATTCATATAGAGGGAGTTCATTGCAAGTGTTAGAAGCCATGGTAGCTACATATCCTACATTCAAAAATGAAAAATATCATATATTTCCTTCATTAAAAAAAAAAATCATACATTCTACATTTAAAAATAACAAAAATCACATACTCTACATTAAAAAATAACATATATATCCAATGTTTAAAAAAGAGAAAATAAACTTAAGTTTCTCATGAAGAATTTAATTCTTAAAGTAATATGTCAATTATAAAATATTTCAAATCAGGATATGCCACATCTACTGTTTGCCTGTTAAGTCTAGTAACTTAATAGTTGGTGATTTTTACTTCTAGATGTATTAAGTTATCCTATCTCAGCTTTGACATGAGATACATACAAAAACAAATGCATAAAACCTAACTCCATTTTAAGTTTCTGACAATCACTTTGTTTTCCAGCTAAACTGCATGAAAGATAATGCGTAATTTAGATTCCAAAGAGAGAATATTGATCTGCATTGTTATCTCGGCCTGTCTCTCATTATCAGGACTTAATTTTTCAAACTTTATCAATATGAGCAGCAGATATGGAATTGGAGACTGAATGATCAATTAACATAAGCTATAACCATTAAGATATCAACTGCAATTGAGTTGAATGTGAATTTCCCAATGAAATATAGGTCTCCATTGTGGGTCCAATTGTTAAGGCACAAGATATTATCAGCCTAAGGATCAATACTTTAAGAAGACCAACCATTGCCTCTCACTAAAAATTATAACAATATATATAACTCTCATCTTTGATTGATTTTAAAGTAATTAAAACCATCACTGAGGTTATTAATACCCCTGCATTCAACCCACCTTGTCTTCAGGTATTATGAAGGGACAGGGTGTAATGTGAAAGGCATGATTCCTATTTAATACATTGAGAATAAAACCTTTATAGTAAAAAGAATTTGCTTACAGATGCTTCATCTCACATAATGTATCATTCACAAACAATGTTATAATCATGATCAAAGATGTTGAAAAACAGTGTTGAAACCATATGCACAAGAATTTTTAATACATTATAATAGTTTTACAAAATGCTACAAGGAACCATAAGACAAATCTTATTAGGTAACTTAATGCTCATTTGATACCCATTGTTTTCATGTGAGGCAATGCAACCAGTTACACTATGTAAGGCTCGAATTCCACCACCATTAATTTTTACAAATTGATATTCAAGTACATACCTCTACAATATTTGTTCAGAAATTATATTTTCATTAGAGAAACAAGAATGATGAACTTTGCCCCATGTTACTAATAATATTATGTAGGAGCAAGGGCTAATTCATAGTGCTCATTCTACCTAATTTCATCAATAACTTTTCAACCAGAACATGCCAGTATAAATAAAATCTGATCAAATAAAGATTTTCTTTCAGGCTGACCTGTGTTGAACAATGGTCTGACAAGTTGTTTAAATGTGTTTCCACATGAATTTAGTCCTACACAGATGAATCTTGTCAGAACAAAAAGTACCTGCACATATAGGTCATTTTTACAAGGAACCATTTTCATAATATGTCATAAACTATTTATATCCACTTAAAACATACTAGAATTTCACACAAAGGGCTTGTTCTATGCCAGAAGCTGAAATAAAATGAAGAACAAGGGTTGTTCATCAAGTCATTGCCCCCTTGCTATCTACAGTACTTGTCCAATTATCTAACCATGCAGAAAATATTGTGTCATCCTTGCAAGGAGAGTTTGCCAAGCTAATTAGTTGAAGTCATGTGGAAAAATGATCAAAGGTAACTGGAAAATCTTGCAATATAAATGCTTGACACTCAATCTCTACATGTAATGATTTCAAGTGACTTTTTTGTAGATCGTTTAACCCCTAATACAAATGCTAGTCTACGTAATTATTAAACAGATCATCAATGAAACTGTCCCTTTTTAGTACCTTGACACTAAAATGTATTTATTGACAATGGTTTTTTCTCAACTTCCTAGTACTGTTAAGTTGTTGTTGTTTTTTGTCCAGAGGAATTTTAATAGAGGGGGGTTATTTTAAGGTACATCAATACATTTTAAGGTGCATGTGGAAATATATACATAAAAACACTTTATATATCTGTGCTGAAGCATTTTTGAAATCTGTCAATGGTATGGTTTGTATTATAAATGACTTCATAAAGATCAAAGGCAGTCTGTTCTGCCCCTATGTAAACATTTCAACAATTGTCCTGCCATCAAACATGGATCTAAACTGTATCAAGTGATAGGTTTTGTATATGCCTTCCCTTTGAACAGTCCTCTAGTCAATAAAGTCCCAGTGTTTTATTTTTTGTATGTTTCCCATTACTTCTAACAAGTGAAGGACAGTCATATCAAGGGAGTCTCAGGTTTCATGTGATATTTGGAATTGGTGAATGCTTAGATATACATCTCTCTTAAATAATTGCTTTCACATAAGAATGACATATTGAATCAACAAAAAGCACATTGTGTATGCACTGTCTACACACTTATGTTTGCTCATGACAATCACCTGTTGTGTATGTAATATATAGACATGTATATATTCTTATTTATGTTTATTTTATTCAATGTCAAGGTTGAATTGGGTCAGATGAAATTTGTTCACCTCAACTGTTATACTTTAAGAAGAGAGCTTCAAGAAATTATACCAGAGATTAAATATAAGATATTTTGAAAACAACCTATGATCAAGACAGGCCAACATAAAGCCCTGTTATCCAAATTTTAAGTTTAATTTGTTTTACATTCTTCTTTCTCATACAAAAGAGATTTTACTAAACTTTCATTAAAAATCCTTGAAAAAATAAAAGCCCAGGTTTTCTGGCTCAGTTTCTATTTTCCAATAATCAGATATCAAAGTTTTAACAAGTGTGCTTCATGATTTAGCAATTACAATGTATTTGATATTCACGTAATACCACGGTATCCAATACACCAAAGTGAACATGTGACAAACAGCATTTCACCATGTTTGTGAAGGTGTCACAATGCACCCAGACATCATTGTGTTATATCAGGGTACAGTGCACATCAGTTTGCATACAGCTTTATCAGCCGTGGGCCATTTACAGGTGTGCAAATTAAATAAGACAGGCTCTTCCGCTGGCTATAATGGAGTGAAAAACCCATTTCCTCTGTGTTTGTGAAATACTTGAGTCATGCAATAAACACACAATACAAATGATTTTAGGTGAGACTGGGAAGCAAGATTCAAGTTAAAACTTAAATTGCATAATTAGAATATCTCCCATCCTCTGTTTTAAAATCTATTACTGAGAAAAGTCATTGTGTCATTACCTATTTAAAATTGCAGTAAAAAAAGTACATGTACAAATTCTCTAATTTCAGAATAAATACCTAATGTTTTTATAGAAACACCCCTTCACACTTTATTCAAACCATAATCAGCCTGCAAATTTGTATGTACAATCAACCATATCCCCCTTGATCAGCCTGCATCTTAACTTCTCTCCATCTGCTCTAATCATACCATTACAGGTTTGTAAATGTTATTTTATCAGTATAGAGTGTAAACTCAGATACTGAATCTATCATCAAAAGTTGAGTTTATCATCTGACTGAAATATTTAGAGAACACACAAGCAATCCATGCAAAATTCTCTTGATATGCATACCTGAACACACAGCCTTTCATCTGGAAACAGGTCTCTATGACTCCTGTGGTACGAACACGTGCCCGCAACACATCTCTTGCTGTTGGCACAAACTTCTCCGAACATATTCTGTCCATGTTCTCAAAGTAGCTGCAAATAAACAATCAAAGCATGTGATTAATGACATGGACAGGATGGCTCTATGTCATATTTTCCACTGGCTTAAACTGTTGAGGCATGAATACCCCTGAAGGTTGTGGGACCGATCTATATTACTGTGCAAAGAGGTACTGCTATAGCCCTCCCTGCTTGGTATTTATTATGGATTTGTGTGTGGTGCCATACCATATGTTATTTTAAATGTAATATCATTAAGTGGCAATATGCTTCAGTGAGGCCAAGTATATTCTTTCATTGTTGTTTGTTTGATATTGTTGTTTTTAAAGCGGGTGATATATAAGTATTATTCTTCTTCAGAACTACTTTCACATAATCAAAAGATGTCACACACTTGTTTTTCATGAGATAATGGACCTCTCCAGGTTTACAAATGTATTCATACTGAAGTACCGGCTATCCAGTAGCTAAATCGGGATAATAGGGTAGTCAATGGTCAACTAGATTTACATATGGCTTTGTTTGTGATACTGCTTGTGTTGACCTAGCCATGCATATGAATATTTCTCTGCTAAAAACTGGAAAGGTGCCTTCTGTATGTGTCATAACATACAGACTGAGTGATGGTCATATCTTACTTGAAGGCAATGCTGACATTCTGAAGTTTATACTCACTAGATTGCAGAGTCATTGAGCTCATACTCATAACCCCTGGATACGGCAGTTCGCACGCCCTTGTCATGCCACAGACTCTTCAGGGCCCTGCCCACTTCTGGAAGCATGTTCTTATTCTTGTCGAAACTGCTGTTACAAGTAAGTATCACCTGGGCGTGGAACTGGAAACCATAGCAACAGAGCAGGTGATAATCTCATTACAATATACATGATTTATTAATACCAATATAAGCTTGACAGAAGTAGAAGCTATATAGGCATCACGCTTGTCACGTCACGTCACATCATGACCTACACTCACATTACATGAAGACAAGGTGGATGCTGGAGTATTGATCACCTTCAGTGATAGTTCTAGTTTAACACTGTAATTACTTAATAAAAGTATAAATCTGCCCTCCTGAAAAACTTCCCAAGATCACTCTGAATACAATTACAACCATAAAAGCAGGTCATATTTTTAAAAATTTCAAATGTTGCATAATCTTCCTCATGGCAACAAAAAAAAGCTGAAACTAAATTTTCTAATGACATTAAGACTATCATTAAATAAATGACAATTACCTGTCGTATTATCTTGATATTTAAATCTCACCTGTCAACAAGAACTGGAGATAACAGGAAATTGGCTCAACAAATCTTTCAACCTCTATTTTAAAATCATATTTGAAAAAACAAGAGGAACACGATGGCCCAATATCACTCTCCTGAGTACCACGACTCTAAAGGAGTAATCTTGGCAGAGGGTTACCCATAGAACATCTGTGCCAAAACACTTTAAAATCTGGTCAGTAGTTTTGGAGCAGAAGTCTTTTTACCCGGTAAGTTATCACTTAATACATTTAAGGCAAAATAGCCCCGCCCCTAGCGGCCATGGAACAGAATAATTTTAGCAATCTTGGTAAAGGGTTATCCAAGGCACATTTGTACTAAAACATTTTTGAAATCTGGCCAGTAGTTTTTAAGGAGATGATTTTTAAAGTTTTCATAATATTTTTCTTTCCATTGCCATGGCAATCAGAGTTCTACATGAATCAAGTTTATTTTAGCAACTTTTGTGAAAGTTCACCCAAGGATCATCCCTGCCAAGTTAAAACAAATTCTGTCTAACGGTTTCAGAGGAGATGTTGTTTAAAGCAAATTGTTGACGATGCACGACAGGACGACAACGGACACAGAGTGATCACAAAAGCTGACACCTTGAGCATGTTGTGCTCAGGTGAGCTAAAAATCAAATCCTGAATGGCCACAATAGCTTTAAGCATTAATAAGTTGAACGTGCAACAAAACTGAACTGGTCTGTGCACATGTTTATAGCCAATGTTCATAACAGTAATACAAAAGATATCTGCATGGTTTTGATATGACAGGTTAACAGAATAAATGAATCTGAGATGTTAGCTTGAGTTTTTTAAAAAAATTCAAACCTTTAATCTCAATGCCTTAAAAATGTTTGCGGACATACAATTGCACATAAGCTCCTAATTTCAGGCTCATTTTCTCCAATGATTTAAGCTTCAACACAAAACATCCAACAACATCTCTTAAAATCACTTCATTTCAGTTCAGTTATTGCTAAGAGTTGCATACACATAGCTTTACTATCAAATTAGCAATTTATACCCACAATCTGTCTAGTTAATATGATACAAATATTCATTAACTCAAACTGTCAAATTCTATATTCCAGTGATGAAGTCTGTTAGATTGTATCACTGTAAGCAACATATCCAATTCCCTTTTAACATTATCCCTGAATGGTATCTAATCATAACAAGCAATATCCTATGAAGCTTTCCGAACTTAAAAGTTCTTCTCTGATGTAGCTCAGAGAATAGGAATATGATAAGATAGTAAATTTAATTAAAGATCTACAGCTGCTTTTTTTATCATGATTTGCATAATGGCACTTATTACTTAAAGAAGCAAGGGTATCACTGTCTACCTTTTAGAATTATGCTAAGTATTTCAATGTTGTATAGGTAAAGAGATGATGTATGAGGGGCCTGGTTATTTTATGACAAAAATGTCCCTAAGTTGGGTTACAAAACATGATTCAAAATTAGAAAAAACATATTAGATGATGTGTCAATTTCAGAGGACTGAATAGAACAAATGAAATCATTGATACACAAATAGACCTCCCTACCTTGTTTGTAATAAAGCATCATGTTTTTATAGTTATTAAGAGAGAGTGAGAGACAGACAGAGACACAGAGAGATAGACACATAAAGAGACAGGGAGAGCAAGTATGACAAGAGAAACTGCCAGAGAGAGAGAGAGGAGGATAGGGAAAAGAGAGAGCAAGAAATAGAAGAGTCTCATCTAAGACATACCCTGTTTTTTGGATTCTCAAGGTTGATACGCAGTAGCCCCATGCCAGTGAGGACATATTTCATGGAACTGACTAGATTGTCCAGGACTGCCGGCTGTAACGATACAACACATATATAATTTAAGAAATTGTAGGCTTCACTTTGTTGTTTTTCGCTTTTTTTATACATACTTAAACTAGCTTTTTTATGTATAAATAAAGAATTGTGCTATTTCAAGATTTTTCTTTCAATAGATATAAAACATCAACATAAAAACATGATACACTCTCTAATGATACATGTAATAATTTTTTGTGCCACAAAAATTGAGCTATATTTAAATTGAATGCAATATCCAATTATAAATTCTTCTCCCTTCATGTGTGTGTGTGTGTGTTTGTGTGTGTGTGTGTGGCAAAAGTGATTTTTTATTTTTCTCAAAAGACTGGGAAAGGTCAGTGGATCCTTATTCATATAAAGTTGTACCTATATTAGCAGTCACCCTTATTAGGCAGTCAATCTGCATTTAGTGGTCAGTTTTAATATTACCAAACTATAGCATTTTGTTATATTATGTTTAACCTTCTTTTAGCCGTCACCTCTGTTAAGTGGTCACTTTCTCTTGTTTCCTTGACTGACCGCTTAATACAGTCATTGTACATATAAGCAAACTTTTGATTAAAGAGTTGTCTGAACACCTACAGGCTAAAAGTGTGATCCTCTCAGTCTCATAACCATCACTGTTATGTTTCTGGATTTTACCAGTTACATACAAATACAGTAAAAACGACTTTATTTGTTAATAACCTCTCTCTTTGAGATCAAAATAATTTGATAATTAACTTTAACTTGTCTTTTCAACAACTGTAAGAATGTAAAATGAATCTTAACCCTTTCCCTCATAGAGGAAATCATGAAAAGACCTATGCGAACAGCATAAAACCAGATCAGCCTGCGAGTAACTCGCAGGCTGATCAGGTTTTATGCTGTTCGCTGCTCCTCAGTGGTCTGGAAATGAGGACTTTATAATTAAATTTGGTAAGGTTTTAACTGTGGTTTTCTGCAGATCAGGCTTTATGTGGTACCTATTGAGTGTGTCAAAATGAGTCTATATGAGAGAAAGGGTTAAAGGAAAGGAAATAAAGTTTATTGTAAACAAAGGCTGATTTTCTATTTATTGCTCTATCTGTCAAGCACTAAAAAAAAAAGGTTTCTCTATTGAAAGTCTATACAAGTCCGATTGTCAAATTAAACATATATATCAAACTTCAACCCATTGTTCACTCCAATCATGAGCCACTTTAACATTTGCATGGCTGAGTCATATCATCATCATACACAATGTGCTATAAAGTATTTAACAATGCTGGAAAAGAAAATTCACAATGGTTTAACCCTTTCCCTCATATAGACTCATTTTGACGCACTCAATAGGTACCACATAAAGCCTGATCTGCAGAAAACCACAGTTAAACCTTACCAAATTTAATTATAAAGTCCTCATTTCCAGACCACTGAGGAGCAGCAAACAGCATAAAACCTGATCAGTCTGCAAGTTACTCGCAGGCTGATCTGGTTTTATGCTGTAATCATAGGTCTTTTCATGGTTTCGTCTATGAGGGAAAGGGTTAACAAAACTGAGAAAGGTTCATTAGCCAACTGGAATTCATGTACTCTTAACTGTGTTCAAAAGGTTGGCAGATGATAACATTCAAATGATGAAATGGAATGTTTAAATGCATTGGTTTTGTTATTCAAATCTTTAGTTGAAGCTCATGGCATTCTTTGTAACACATGAAACTTGGTTTCAAACAATGTTTGGATCTTATTATTGTAGTTCAAGAAATTTGCATTTTAGTTCAACAAAGTGAAAAACGTTCCTAGTAGCTGAGTGATTAGAGCTTCAATCTGCCTTGTAACATGGAGGTTGTGGGTTTGATACCCAGCTGCAACATCTAAGTCATTAACAAGAACATAACAAAGTGCTGCAATATTCAATAACCATCATAAATATTATGCAATTGTGGTTTGTGTATTTCTGATTCTATCTTGGGCTGAATTGGCTGAAACTTGCTTCTATGTAGAGGTTTTCCCATACTACTTCAAACATACCTTTGTACTACTTTATATAGGCTGGAGTGAGAAAGGGCCTTAACTCCTCAAGGAAAAGTGTCAGAGCATAAAATCCTGTGTTTGTGCACAACTACATAATTATTAAGGTTACAGTAGGTATCATTGGTAAGTTTCAATTAAATCCCTCATGTAGTGAAAGAGGAGTTGTGTTCACAAGGTTCTGCTAGATAATTAAGTGTATATAGGAAAAAGCAACAAAGGGCCATAATTCTGGAAATATTCATGTGATCACAAAATCTATCCATTCTGCACAACTATAAAGGTTAGTATTCTGGGTAGAATTGATCCAGATCCCTCTTGTTGTGTGAAAGGAGTTGCAATCAAATGGTTTGGCTGACAGATGGACAGGTGACTGAGAGAATAACAATTAATCCAACACTTCAGGAAAAACTGTTCCATTCAAGATTCAGTAAATTAATATTCATAATTAAGTATCATGAATATTCATGAGGTGAAAGGTTAATTTCACAGTTACACTCTCTAATCTTCAGAATGCTCATGAGAAGCCAACAGTATAAAACCAGATCAGCCTGTAAGTTACTTGCGGGCAAATATGGTTCTTTACAGATTGTACAGGTCTTAATTAAGTAAGCAGTGAGAGGTCAAGCAACTTTGCATTGCAAATACCATCGGATCCCCCTCATTGACATGTCATTTCTTTTAGTAAAAAGGAAAACAACATGCCACACAAGATAACATTTAAAACACTACATTGTACTACAACAAAACAACATAAAAGTCTGTCACCACCAAAGCAAAAAAAAAATGTTTCTGAATGTAATAACAGCCAACGATACACAAGAAACCACAATGATCATCAAAATACCCAAAGACAAAAAAAACATCAAAAACAATAAAAAAGACATGACAATAATGTGAAGTAAAAACTGTCACAGACTCAGGAGGTCATATAATTAAGTTAATGGTCACACACACTTGTTATCTATCAGCAAGGAAAGATGGCAACTATCTCTTACAATACAAAGTTATTGTTTAAGTCTTGACAACCCCATTATATATAACAACCATCAATCAGTGAGCAGAAGTTTTTCACAACAGAATAATAAAGATATACATTTTTGTATTTCTTTACCTTGCATTTTCTCTGTATAATTAATGGCAGTCAAACTTATAAGGACTGGTTTGATTGCATTTACAGTTGGTTTATATATTGCTCTGGGAAGAAGAGCTCTAAACTGAACAAATAAAAATGGTATTGGTTGCGACTTAAGGCCAAAAACATGAGTAATTATGACTGATCACCTGAGTATAATGTAATTTTGGTGGTCTATCAGCTTTTAAAACAGGAAGGAAGACGTCTAGAAAAATTAACAATGAACAAAAGCAGCAGTATGCTCATCCACTAATGCTTAAGTAAAGTACTCATCATTCATTATCATGAAGAAAGAGTTTCTAATTTCACCCACAATATTGTGAATACAATTTATATCTGCATGTTGGCAACAAAGTAAATGAGTTTTATGCAGCTAAATATAACCAGTCATTCTTTTCTATATTTAGTAAAAATGACCTTGACACACATGGTCCAATTATGCAAAACAAGCGTTTTTCTAAATATAGCATTTCATAAGACATTTACCATTATAAAGTTCACAATATCATTCTAATTGGTGTAATAAACTGTAATAATGGCCTTGACCATTTAAGGCACAAATATGGTTCATGTGTTTCCCTCAATTCTCACTTTAAGGTTTTGGTTATAAAATATAATTATACCATAATCTTATCAAGAAAGATTGATTAAACAGTCATTTCTTAGTTTATTGACAATGACCTTGACTTTGATCTGGGATAAATCAAAGAAATCCAAAATTATATAAAAAAATTATAAAAACAAGTTACCTAGTACATACCCATGAAGTATTGTTGCAATATAATTATTTTTCCTATCAAGATCTATCAAATGGACACTACTTTTCTAAATATAATAACAATTACTTTAAACTTGACCTGAGAAAGTCCCTATTAAAATACAAAAAATATAAACACAAGATATCTAATTTAACACAAAAAGAAACCAAAAATACTTCTGATAGGAATCCATCTTTGAGATATACAAACTATTATTTATATATTACTTTTTCTTTTAATTATGCCCGCAACCATTCCCACTCCCACCAAAAAACGTTTGAACTGGATTCTATAAGATATGTGACAACCACCTCTTGTATATCAACCCTTAGATACAAGCACCTTGTGACGCAGATTTTGTAACTTTTACTTGTGACTATAGGACTAAAAATAAAGAATCAGTCACTATCCTTCTTGGTATGTTAGTTGGTTTCCCAAAACAAACATTTACACCAAATACTAAAGCTGACCGGGGGAATGTATCAATCTTTGGTTACAGCCACGGTCAGTCAGCGCTTGTCAGAAATATGACACAAGTCATCATCCTAAGTAACATAATTATGAAGAATGGAAATCTCTGAACTGTATGACAAGTCACATCTTTTTTACACCTGCACAGATAAAGGAGGTCAATAGCTATTCATCTCTCTCAATGATTGTTGGAATGATTGGTATGTATCTCACATAACATTTGGGATCACTTGCATTATCCAATTTCTACTCTTTTTTTTTTTGGAGAGTGAGAAATTACAAAATTGAATGAAATGAGAAATATATCTTATCAACCTTAGAATCTCTTATACATGTTATACTTTATTAATTTAAGTCTCACTGATAGGTATTTACCATTTTAGATCCTCTACCGTGTTTACATAAATGTCTCTTACCATGTATGCCTCTAATTTGTTTAACAGCAACAAATACATAATATGGGAAACATTTTTCTGGACCTAAGGCTTTACGTTTAATACCATAATGTCTTGCCTCAATTGGGAAATAAATTCATCCACCTTATACTATAACCCCTAAACACAGTTTCCTTGGTTGGACTAGTACTTTGCACCTGGGAGGCCATGAAAACTCTAATGCCCCACTGGAGTTCAAACCCAAATTGTTCAGATATACAGTTATGTATGTTACCACTGAACCCTGCTGCCCTGAGATTATAGTTAATAGTAGAATAAAAACGTGTGCAAATGCACAACTGTGTAACTGGAATTATTAATCCTAAATAATCTCAACACACATTATCAATTAAAAAGATATTAAAGAAAGATGATGGCTGGTAGAGTGTAAGTTTCAGAATAGAAAAAGTTCAACAATGATAAGATGATTAAGAAGTGGTATCTAAATACATGGTTAAAACATAATGAAAACAGTCCCTTATTTTGTTACCATGAACACATTCAAATGGCCGTCATAAGACTGAAACTCCTTGAGCCAAACAAACAAATCTTAAAAGTAATTTGTTAGAATATGAAACATATCATTAAAATATGATTCACTGGTTTTTTTTACAGTTTTAAAGGTGAACAAAAGCCTCCTTGTAGCCCTGCTTTTTTATTACAGCCATGCAAGGACAGTTTACTCAAAGGGTTCATTTGAGTGTGGGTTGACTCAATGGCCGACTCCATTGGACGGACAGATCCTGACTGAGATTGCAGGCTGGGACGCGAAGATCTGAAAGGTGACATGGCTGTTAACACTTCATCACTTCTCCATAAACACCTATGTTGACTTTATAAGAGGGCGATGAAATTTCAAATCTGATTTTGAAAACTGATAAATGAATTACAAATTGAAATTGCAGAGCAGGCCTTAAGGGTGCCTTGAAAATTGACCTGGGATTGTTACATATAAATCATACAGTGTCTAAGTGTTGTAAAGTGTGTCTGATTTGATACTTAATTATCAATTTCAATTCCCTATGAATTTTGAATAAAATTGCTTGAATTGTTTTTTTTTTTTGTATACCTCTGATTTGTGTATTTTAAGCTGCAGTGTCTTCCCACAATGAATGGGTAGGACCATACCACTGGTCCCAAATGTCCCATAATTGGTAGAAAAAAAAATGATCAAGAAAACTCAAGTCTTAATATCAATACTGCACTCATTTCAATATTACTGTAAAACCTGTGACAATTTCAGAATTTATAGAACAGTATGAAGCTTCATGTATCATCTTGTTACCTTTAAGAATCAAAGGAATTATCCCCCCCCCCCCCCCCCCCCCCCCCCGGTTGTGAAGTTCAAAATGTACTTTGGTTTTTCTACTAGACTGGTTAACAAGACTTTTAATATTATTGGAATTTTAAATCATGTACTCATTAACACCAAACCTTATAAAGCATAAGGGCTTTAACTGTACCAATATAGGACTATCTGAGTCTTCTTTTTATGATAATGGTACTGAATGTGGTGTGTTTACATTTTAGTGTCATCAAATCAATTATCATTCCTGAGACATACTTTCCTATCATTAACAGTTGTCTGTGCCAAGTCTGCCAAAGGGTCTATATAGAAAAAACTGGCTTCCAAGGTTGAAAAGATTGACACTTCATAGAAGACTTTTAAATTAATTTTGCATGAAATTATCAAAGTGTAGACTATGAAAAATAGCTTTTAAATATGTTATGTGAATGTTAATTGTCTTGTATTTTTTATAATTATATGGGATTGGTAAAAAAATCATGTAATTATATCTTATAATGACCAATTATAAATATGCTTTTCCATGGACGCCTTAAGTTCTTTTCAATCTAGCCCTCTATATTTAACTATGAGGAAACAAAAATTTAAATACCCAGGACATAAAAGGAGTCTCCCCCTTTACTTTGTCCCCTATTGATTTCTTTCAATAGTTTTATCATGAAACTTGATATGATGCATTATTTTCCTGGATTACCTATTGGGTATACGAGTGAAACACATCCTGTCAGCCTAAGACAATGGCTGACTTAAGACTGACAGGGCGTGAACCCTGGATCCTCATTGTTTCACATTACAGTTACCCTTACTTCAGCTATTATTGCAGTCCCCATCTGTAGGAGATAGGGACCACCCTGCGAAGATCAAAGCACTGATTCAATGCACAAACAAAATGGCTGCTGGATCTGGTTACAAGTACCATGTTAGGTTGTATCCACTGCTCGCATTTAACAGCCCCTAATTTGTATTGTGGGCAACCATTCACCCTGGGACCAGAAAGTTACTTAAGTCTCCATGTGACTCACGACTTTTGTTACCATATCCTGTTTCTCTCCCCCAAATGATGCATAAATTTAGATTGGTTTATCTTAGCTGACGCTAGGAATGTAGGTCAGTTTGAGATAACTTTTTTGATTTGGAAAATATTTCAACACTTCTCTGGTAAATTAATTAAGAGAGAGCTTAACATGAATGTTCATTTCCATACATTTTGAATAATTTATGTGATATTCCTACAATGTCCTTATTGTATTGATATTTTTTTTCATGAGAGCTAAGATTAAAGATCTATGAACTTCAGCTGGTAAAAACATCTGCTAAAACCCTTTGATTTACACCTTATAAAATACTTAAAAAGGTGGATCATATATAAGCAAGCCTTTATTACTGTGTCAGTTACAGAATATATGACTTTAATATATGAACCGTAAATCTCAACAGCACTTTAAGTCTGTCATACTTTATAAACAATATCAATTTTTATTATATCTAAAATCTTTAATTTTTATGATCACCTACAAAAAAACCCAAAAAAAACATCATAATTACTGATCATACTGTAAAACATTATCTAAATCATGTAAACCAAATGTGTCTACAACGAAATGCAGCAGAAAATTCTCAGCCCATTAGGGCCATTACCAAACTCCATTTAAAAAAATGTGCGATTGTTACTCATCATATTTAATACACCTACCGTCCAAAATCAATTAGAAACCTTCAAGCATATGGAAAAAAGTTTGGAAAACTATTGTATTTCCAGAGAACAGAATGATGCCATTTATAGTAAAAGACACTGGCAACACTAAACACAGGTGGGGGCATGAAAGTCATAATATTATGCAAGATTTTTCCAACGTTCAGTTCAAATCAGAATATGTCTAATGGTTTCTTTAGATTAAGTGTTACAAAAAAAATGTCTCAATGTTAACATTGCATGACTATAAGTTTCAGAAAGAAATATAAATATACACTGCAATGCTAACAATGTGGCTTTACCACCTCTCTTTTGTACAGAACACTGAAAACAAGGCAGAAAAAAGAACACCAACACCCTGAAAATAATTTGAACCACCAGGCTCTATCATTTAACACCTTACCGGAGTATATTATCACCTGTGACACTAAACTTATAAAAAAGGCTAGTAAACATACAATTTTTTCCCATCATTAAAAATTCATGACAGTATGTGGTGTGTCAAATGACAAAATTCCTATGGCAGAATAGGATGACCTCTGCACTGTATGTCAGCAACTGGCATGCTTGCAAATACGATACCTATAAATTGTGGCAGTGATGACAGATTTAAAGATACTAAAATGTCTTTAATTGAAACAAGCCTGTAATTGGCAGCCAGTCACTCTGTATGTCACTAGGCAGTCCAACCATGAAAAGCAATTTATGGCTTCTCCCTAGAAGTGTGGCACCAATTTAAATCTGTGTGGTAATACACAGCATTGAGGCAGACTTACCTACCTCAAAGTTGGCCTTTTGAATATTTTGACAAAATTCATGAAATGCAAAAACTAAATTAATGCTGTAATATCTTCAATAATTTTGGATCACTTCATGTGTGTATATAGTACTCACTATGGATCTTTAAAGCATAATAGGATAAACACTGGTAAAATGTTTAAATCATTATTTCAGATTCTGCAGATCTTATCATATAAATTATCCTCTATCATTGGGGGAAAATATCTGTACATTACTGTGGATATTTCTCAAGTATAAGCTAGGACAGACATATTTGGATTTAACTGATTATCTGATATATTGGAGTCACTGACCAAAGGGTCATATACATCTTTAGTATGTGTTGAATGATTGCCCATAAATACACACATAATTGACAACTTTATGATTCTGGTAAAAATGAACCGGACACAACAGCATTTCTGTCCACTTGACCAGTGCCCAAAGGGTCAATGATATTCAACACATTTTGATTGTCCTTTTATAAAGGGACCAGTATTGGTCATTCTTATTTCTCTACATTCCAGCATGATGCATTATTATTGAGCATAATATTCAAACTGTTGCACCCTTCAACTTATTTCTTCTAAGGCAATAAAGAAACAATTTTTTCTTTATTATTTATATCATTAAATCTCTCTTTACAGTTTCAAAGATGGAGGGGGCCGCCGTGGCCAAGCGGTTACAGTCGTGGACTACAAATCTCTCAGCCCCTCACCGCTGTGGGTTCGACTCCCGGTAGGGACTTCGGATTTTTCATGTGAGGAAGCCTTCCAGCTGGCTTGTGTTAGGTCGGTGGTTCTACCCGGATACCTCTGTGTACTCGGGGTCTTCCTCCACCTGTAATTAGCTGGACATCACTATATGATTGAAATACTATCGCAGTGATGGTAAACCCCAATACAACAACAACAACAACAAAGATGGACCAGGAATGAACAGTCACTGCCCTCCAGAAGGGATCGACCCCTGAACCTTCAGAACCATTATCAATGGACACTATATGCCCTTTTACTATCTGTTATATAACCTGCAGTCTAGACAAACATGTGGTTGTATGACATTTGTAATGGTAGGTATTCATAAACGTTTCTCAAACTAAACACTACAATACATTTCACATTCAGTATAGCAAAGTCTGGGGTATGGTATGTATCATAATATAGCTGACAAAGTACCAGGGATCTATTGCAAGTTGGAGAATAAAAGAGCTGAAGCATGTCCTAAATAAGATACCTTAGCAGATAAAGCTGGATTTATTTTCAAACCTTTGATGCTTGGGATTTATCCGGCAAGTAATTACATGAGAAAGGTACAAATTGTGGGACATTTATAAGATTTATAGTGTATGAAATAGCCCACCCAAATGACAGGTCATAAACTTGATCTGTTGGTGATTTTTAATGGCTACAATCATTTCTACCACTTTTCTAGACAATAAATTGGATGTCATATTCAATACCACGGAATAAAATCAGGCAGTGAAAACGGAGATAAAAAACGGTCCCTTCTTAAGATTTCCCACAAGAACTAAAAATATTGGCAATCAAATTTTTAGTTTGATCTAATGCACCTGAATTATGCTCTTTATCAGAGGCTGAAAAGCAACAAACTGTGGTAATTAATTACCCATAATCAATTAAGACAAGTAATTAGCGATGGGGAGAAATAAGATATCTTAAATAAATACTCCTTCCCTGAGTTGAATTTTGAGACAAGAAAAGAGCCCATTGTCACAGGATAAACATCTGTACTTATCCAATCTGTTTTTGGTATCTTGGTTTGTTAAATACACAAAATTGGGCCCAATAGGGACTTTGTGGGGGCCCATAAAACACCTGGATCTGATTGTTACAGGTAAGTCAATAGGATGGCCACCTGTCAGATAGGGACACTGGAGATCACAAGACACCAGGGTCAATTAGAATGGCTGATTTGATGATTGCAGTCAGCACTTTATGTTGTTGTCTTATGTATAGGTAGTTCAATGGTGTATGTACACTTAAATTCAGACTGGCGTTGGACAACTTGTTAATGGGCAGTAATCATTATGATCAGATAAACTGAGGCCACATGACCAGAGTCTCTTAGGGCAATATTTTGTTTAAGTTCAGCTGGGGCATTGTTTTTATCTAAAGATTCAAATATGCTCTGAAGAAAAACTCCAAACATTAATCAATTAACATTTAATTAAAATTAACCAAAAAATCTCATGAAACACAATATACAAAACATAAGAAACAAGAACTATCATTGAAGATGATGAATATGCCCAGATAGTGCTTTGTCACAATTACTGAAACTGAATTATGAAATTTCAGACATTAGAAATAATTATATCTATATTTCTTTTGAACAGTTATTAAGGAAAATTATCCATTGACAGTGGGAACTCGCCGATATTACCGATGGGCACATTTTTCATAGATATTCTGACACCAGTTGCTGATGGGTGCTCTTCAGTATCCTGCTGAAGTTGGTTACCTTGTTTATTATGTGTAGACTATCGTGATTTTTTTTTTCTTATTGATAAAGGCAGGGTCCTGTCCTCAAGTACCTGTGGGACTGACAGATGGACATGACTCCAATATAGTCCTTTTTACTTTGTAACTGGGGGTCATAATCAAAGAAAGTATGTCAGTCATGATACAATGTCAGAAAACTGCTTAACTTAAGTGTGAAGGTATTCCAAGGGAAGTGGGAGGAAGACCAAGAGATACTTTATTCATTTTAAAGATCCAAGAGGCACCCAGGAAGTACTATTAACATTCTGAAAGTCATCAGACTTTCCCAGTGTTTACAGATGTATGTAAATTAACTTTAAGTCTATCCAACAGCTACACTGGGATTTACAGGTAGTCAATGGTTGATCTGGTTTACACAAAAGAATACATGGTTATGTTGGTGATACAGTTTGTGAGCAGCTGACCCAGTTGTGAATGGGAATGGCTTAAATTTATACTGCCAAACACTGGAAAAGAGCACTTAGGAGAACTTCTTCACATGAAAAAATACCAGGCCAGGGATTGATCCACGGTAGTGAGGAATAAGTTAACAACTATTTGGTCTTGAAGTCTCCATAGAATTTTAATTTTTTTTTGGAAATGTAAATATATTAAAGATATATTCATTTATTCAATTATAGGCCCATTTTTCTTTCAAAAGCATTGTATATTTTTCAAACAGAAAAGCAAAATGTGTGGTACAGATTTGTTAAAAGATGCAATCATTCATACTCATTAATAACATACAACATCACTACAATGCATAAATAAGAATGAATACCTTACTGAAGATCATTCAATTGATAAAAAAAAACTAATTTGCATATTCAGTATATCTTCGTCAATTTTCTAATGTTTCACATAGACCTTCCATATGTCTCAGTTAATGAATCATGAGTACATAAATTGATGATGTAGCAGATAAACAAATTGTGATTCAAAGTAGTTTTTTTCAAATTCAAATCAATTCAGAGTGTCTTGTGAATACTTGCCAATGCAGAATGTAATATTTGCACATTATGTACTATCTGTAATAGTCTACAATATGCCAAAGCTATTTATATTTTCTTTTTCACGAAAATTGTATCATTAGGAAATATAATGGGCCTTTAACCCTTTCCCTCATATAGACTCATTTTGACGCCCTCAATAGGTATCACATAAAGCCTGATCTGCAGAAAACCACAGCTAAACCTTACCAAATTTATTTACGAAATCCTCATTTCCAGACCACTGAGGAGCAGCGAACAGCATAAAACCTGATCAGCCTGCGAGTTACTCGCAGGCTGATCTGGTTTTATGCTGTTCGCATAGGTCTTTACCTCTATGAGGGAAAGGGTTAAGGAAAACACTGGACTCCTAATCCGGCTTCAATGAAATCATCTTTTCCTTCTTAAATTAGCGAATCCCCTGCAGCCACAGTCAACCTAAGCCTTACTATTCACTTCCACCTCCTTGTCAGAAGACTGAACCATGGCTACAAGACACACCTAGGATTACCAGTTTCCTGACAGAAGTGGCTCCAAAGCAAGCACTTAAAGAAAGTATTTTGCTGTGTCTTACCTTAAAAGAGATCAATTCATCAAATGAGAATCCATCATTGTGTATGATTTTCATTTGTTTCACCAGGGTGCTTTTTCCACTTTCTGCTGCACCTGGAAAAATAATAAAATCAGTTAATTAATATATGACACATGGTCACATACATTCGAAGCTTTCAATAAAATTTGTCTTACATTAACCCTTTCCCTCATATAGACTCATTTTGACACCCTCAATAGGTATCTCATAAAGCCTGATCTGCAGAAAACCACAGTTAAACCTTACCAAATTTAATTACAAAATCCTCATTTCCAGACCACTGAGGACCAGCGAACAGCATAAAACCTGATCAGCCTGCGAATTACTCACAGGCTGATCTGGTTTTATACTGTTCGCATAGGTCTTTTCATGGTGTCCTCTATGACGGAAAGGGTTAAAGGGTACACAGACAAATACTTTTAACATGACAATATTGAAAACATTTTGGCTGTTTCATATTTATAAAACTCTTCTTATGTTTCAGTAAGACAGTATGAATACACAAAATATCAATACACAACACTACACCATAATTATGTCCTCCCCTTTTTTAACATATTATTTGCATAAAAATACTGATATTCTAGATCATTAATTCAATCGCATGTTTCCATTTCCTCACTCTGCATTAACACACCAAATGATATCAATCACATCTGATATCACCAGCAACATCAACATTCAGCCATCTAATGAATTATCTGTATCAATAGCAATCACACTGAACATTTTTTTTTTTTCAATTATAGATTCTGTTAACCTGAGATCAGTATCACAAGGTCATGGTGACACACGAGGTTACCTACCCCTCCCACATTCTCTCCCACCCAAGTAAATGCCCACCTCCTGAGGGTCATAATGCTTCATAAATACACCATGTTCATCGTGTTTCACACTACACTGGTTCAAAGCTCTGATCTGTACTTCAGTTTATGTCTGATTGTTTGTTTGTTGGGTTTTGCGTATACTTCAGTTTATCATATTTATGTAATCTATCAAGAGTAAGCAATCATATTACAGTCTGATCCCTGAGAATTTAAATCCTTAACCAATTTGAACCTGAGTGCAATATGCACTATGCATACAAATTACACATACTTTTGTTTTATAAATAATTTAATTTGAACATACATTGTTTGAATTTCTATTTTTATTTCAGCCAAACACAACTGTGATTTTAAATCAATCTGTAATAAAGTTGTGTTCTTTCCTAAACCTAAGTGGAAATCTTGCCAACTACCTACAGATGTTTGATACAAAACTACAAAGACCAAAAAAAGGTAACACAAGAACTTTCCAAAGCTTGATCAATATTGAAGAAAAATTTTAAGAATTTTTTATAATATATAAGTTGAATACACTTTGTAGACTGATAAATGTTTTCATAAAAACACTTACCACAACCTGGTATGTTAAAAACAAATTAAGTCAACTGTGATAAAGATTTCACCCATGAGAGGAACCTTATATAGCCCTCAATCCTGTCATACTTAAGTTTTCCTGCTTCAGAGAAAGAGTAGAATATGGTGGGTAAATATTAAAATCTTCAGACTAAAATAAACTGTTTCTCTCTGTGATATAAAGCTATAGAAAATAGGTTATTGCATAACAAAATTGTTAAAGCAATATGCTGGAAGTTTCATTTTAATTCTCATGGATGAATATATTAAGATTGGCAAATTGTATTCATTTGGACATTCCAGGACAAAAAGTTAATCATTCTTCTTCTTAAACTGTTCTTGAACATCAACTTGTAACAGTAATTTGATACAGCAGTCAGTTATTCAAACCCTTTTTAAGACACTCTAAGCCTTTTTTCCCTGACTGCTGTGGTAACTAAAGCCATCTGCTATCAACTGAAACTTTCTCACAAGATGTGCCAGATGTTGAAAAATCATCTAAGCTTTAAAAATTGATAACCTGATCATGTCAGTGGCATCTAAACAGTAATCAGCACCAATATATATACACTACACACACAGTAGTCTTAACTAAAATGATAACTAGTAATAGCAGTGATTCTTATATCTGACACAGCAAACTGGCCAAACCCCTGATTGTTCTCAAAAAATACTTAAGTACAATCTCAGGCTGATACTCAAATATTTGCTCAACTTTGAGTGAGCCCGAGTATGGTATTTGAGCAATGTTCTACTGGGGGGGGGGGGGGGGGGGGGGGAAATGAGTATTAAACTTGAATTAGCTGAAATTGTGCTTTAAAGATGATATGAACACCACTCATCAAACTTAATTAAGCATGATACCTCATACTAAAAATCTTTGGGCACTGAAGGATTCAGATTCAGGGTGGGGCGCACCTGGAGCGAGCCCACTCTAAAATTCCCCGACCATACATAAATGTAGACACACAACCCCCTAAAAATCATTCACAAGAATGTATTGTATTTTACAGCTTTAGATTAGAAAAATTTGCATGGGAGTTCCCCCAGATCCCAAGTCCAATGGAACTACACCCTTATCATGGCTCGGTCAAAGTGGCAAGCGGCTTGCATTGTCACAGCCTACATTTTTTAATATAGCGCCCCCCCTCCCCTCCCTGAACTCCTAGATCCGGCTCTGTTGGGAAACTTGAGGCCAGAAATAGGCAACACTGATAAGGCAAACTGCTGATGATGCAGTTACAGGGAAAATTTTAATATATGTAATGATATTTATCATCACATCAAATGTATAATCACGTATGGACAACCTTACCCCACTACTTTTGTATACTTTCCCATCAGCACAAGACAATCATGAGACAGAATTTGAATTATTTATAACATCTCTGACAAATAATTTCTTGTCAAATATAGTCAGAACACCATAATTCATGACCCTGGCAATCTGTTGGTACACATATATTAGCTGAGGGTAAAAACAAGAGTAGAGAGATGAGGTCACAGCTGGAAAGCTTGAGCCATCCGCAACAGCAGACTGTTAATCAATTAATGCATGACAGCACAATGTACATACATCAATGAGGATTTACATACCCTACATGGTTAAACAGGCACATATTTTATATCAGTAATTTCTCTTTTACACCATTTTGGCTGGTAATTTTGTATAACAGCGGGTGATTTGGACTTCTATGTTATTGATATGTGCCATTAATTCTGGTAATTTGTATGTTATCATAAAGAAGCAGCTGTAATGTATGTGACAAGATAAATTCCTAATGACAACCATAAAAAATTGTTTACACTCCAAACAACAAATCTTGAGCATCTATGGGAATATGCACTATACTGAATGAACAATCAAAACATGTGCTGTAAGAGTAGGTAAATGTTACAATAGCGGAAGATGTTTAACCCTTTCCCTCATAGAGGACACCACAAAAAGACCTATGCGAACAGCATAAAACCAGATCAGCCTGCGAGTAACTCGCAGGCTGATCAGGTTTTATGCTGTTCGCTGCTCCTCAGTGGTCTGGAAATGAGGATTTTGTAATTAAATTTGGTAAGGTTTAACTGTGGTTTTCTGCAGATCAGGCTTTATGTGATACCTATTTAGGGTGTCAAAATGAGTCTATATGAGGGAAAGGGTTAACTTATGATTTTGTACATTGGATAAATTAATCTCATGACCCTTTACATATAGGTAACATTAACTGACCATACTGGTATATTTGGTGACAGGTGGTTAATTAAAAGTACCATAACATGTAAGGGATTAACCATTAATATACAGATTTTATTGTAGTGAGGTGCAATTATATCTATACAATTATGAATACTTAGGCCAATAGCTTTATTTCAGGTCAATACTGTTCACATCTCTTTGCCATTAAAACCAAAAGTAGCAGGAAGATTCTACATCAATTGCCTATTGTCAAAAAATTCTGATTACAAATATATTCTATAATTGATACATTGCGTTCAACATGGTCTTGCATTAGATGGGAGAGGTTGCTAAGTGGTCTAAGCTGTCTATATGATTCATTAATATCCTGGTGTTCCATGCTGTATATGTTTTATGTGATCAATATCATGTTTCACACAATGTATATGTGTTATTAGGAATAGAAAAATCCCATCTGTGACATGACAAGCTCTCTTTGTGTGCAGGTATGTCTGGTATTCTACATTCTATGCCATACCTGATATTTTAAGAGTATCTGTCTGTTTCACTTATCAATATGCCTTATAGTTATTCGTCTCTATATAAATTAAGGTTTTGTTTGTTTGTTGGGTTTAACGCCCCACCGAAAGTATTTCAATCATATGGAGACAATGTCTACTTGAGACAGATATAGTGCTGCCACACTGCAGTATGTGGCATGATACCACACCCAGTCACATAATCCTGACACTGGGCTAGCCAGTCCTGCAACTACCCTTATATGCTGAGCGCCAAGCAAGGGAGCTATAACAGTACCATTTTTCACAACTTTGGTATGTCACAGCTGAGGATCAAACCCACGACCTCCCACTCCAAGGCAGACACTCTAACCACCGGGGACAGTAGATTAAGGTTTTAAAAAGACATATCAATTTTTTCCAGTAATAAATTGCTATTTCCACATATAATATTTAAGGGCCAATTAATAAGTAAATAATCTTAAAAACATGTGACTGTTAATTTTCACATTTTCCCTTATTTCAACCCTACTTTTCTAATTAGAATTTGAATGGAAAGATATTTTTTATTTGTATTTTAATTACTGGTTAATACAAAACAACTCTAATATCAATTTACACAGCTGAGAAAACACCGCATATGAATCAATGTGACACACACATTCATTTGAGTCTTTTCAACATCATAAGATGAGCTACAGGTAAAACATCCTTGCATGAGGGCAAAGGGTTTTCATGCATATATGAAACTTTGAATGAAAAAAAATCTGAACCTGAGTCCGCCCTAGGATTTTACAAATTTGATTAAATTTACTAAATCATTCTCAACTGAAACTCACAAAATTTGACATTCAGGAATATTGAGTCATTCTTGAGATATAAATAGTGCTTAATGTGTAGCCATTCATGTAAAAGTTAATGATCAATGCATTCCATTTATAGAGCCTGCAAGAAATATGCATGCTTTGAATGTTATGTTTTCTCCCTCATTCCATCCACTAAAAAAAGAGAAGAAAGAAAAGCCGATATATTTAGTAAGAGCAAACAAAATTAAAACTGATTAACAGACTGAATGAATAACACATGTAACAAAACATTTTACCTGAGTATAGAAATGATGAACAGTATGAATGGTACTCAAACTTATTTGACATGGTGAGTCTGCTCTTCTGATTGTGCATTGTTTACAGATGTATTCAAATTGACTTATGAGCTATCCAATAGCTACACTGGGATACACTGGGATAATAGGTAGTCAATGGTTGACCTGGTTTACATAAAAACCACATAGCATGT
>CM037778.1:34978166-35028166 GCA_021229015.1 Solen grandis
TTGTTTGATAAAGAGATGTCCTAGCCATGCATTGGAAAGGTAGGTTTTAGATTTTCACTGTTAAAAACCGGTAAGGGGCCAAGCGCTGGTTACCTATAGACTTACATTTTCAGAGTGAATTACTCGCTGTTTAATTGGCACCTTAGTTAATTGACACTGACTTATGATGATTAACAATGACATCAATATAGGATGAATAGTTTAGTGCTTTGCATATGACGTACATACTTCTTCAGGGGTGTGCCTGGACCCAATTTTAGTATACGCACTATGGCTAGAGCAGATTCGGTGTCATGCTCGCCTGGGGAAAAATGCGCCTGAGACGCCGCAGGAGCATATTAGAGAGTAATTAGTAAAATCATAGTGAAATATAATAAAAACGCGCAGTAATTCTAACCAATTAATGCATTAGGATAACACTACCTGATAAAACCTGATCACTCGCAGGCTGATCAGGTTTTATGCTTTTGTAATTAAATTTGGTAAGGTTTAACTGTGGTTTTCTGCAGATTAGGCTTTATGTGGTACCTATTGAGTGCGTCAAAATGAGTCTATATGAGGGAAATGGTTAAACTGAAGAAGACCAGCTGATTTATGATGGGAAAGTATTTGTTAGTTAAGTGATGCATATGAAAATTCATATCACAGGTATACAGCCCATATATATATTGCTTCTGTCTTACACAACTTGTATTTTACAACGTCATACTTCATTACCCACTATCATTTTTATTACTGGCATTTAGGTACACACAACACAACAATTTACTTAAATGTAGAACACCATGTATACACCTGATCAACGCACTGTTGTTCACCCATCACCTCATAAAGTCTCATTTTGAAGCATTTGAAAACAAAGCTGACCCAGGAGCCGTCTGATCAGGTTCACCTCTGTTTGCCTATACAATAATATAGCTCATTTCATAGCAAAGAAACTTCTATTGCACCATATACCATTTAAAGTTCAGGAGTTAAGTGACAAATTTGTACATGAATATTCATAAGGTAAAAGATTTATTCATTAGGATTGTTTATAACCTTATCAGAATGAACATCTTTTTCAGGTTGATTAGGGTTGGGTACATACTTGAGTTTGACAATGCATTCAATCAGATTCTAATTTTACATAAATACAATCACTGAGTCATTTAACTCAACTCGTACCTGTAAAACAGTGAAATACTCAACCTGTTCAAGTAACTAATGTTTTTTTTATATGATCTGAACAAAAATTCATTCTTTTCTTACAAGTTTGAACCTATTTAAGTTGTAGCTATTAAGGTTATCGATGAATACCGAAACAGTCTGTGCAAACATGGGTGTTTATACTGCGGTTCTTTATCCATGAGATGTTTACATATCACTGCAGGGACTTTATTATCACAGGGACATACAGTGTCAGTGTGTTCATACACTCACAACAATCAAACAGGAAATGAAAACAGTTAAATTCAAGCCTGTTGCCATACTTGGAAATGATAGAGGAAATCTATACCTGAAGAAGTAAGAAGTTGAGAGAGAGCAAATAAAAGATTTCTCAGGGAAAATGGACATAGGTCCAGGGCTGATAGTGCTATTAGAAATGCCTGCTGGTTGAATAATAGTGCAATGAAAGTCTTCAGCAGGGAGTCTTGTTAGCTCTTCTAGCTGAAATGTTAACCTATACCCTGTTTGTTTGTTTGATTGTATCAACCCACTGGCAGTCTTTGAACCTAATGTCTACATAAGAAATGTATGGTGCTGCCTCTATGTGATGCATTGTTTATCTCTGACTCTCCAGTTTGTCTCACTGCAGCTGTCTGGTCCATCAAATTAATTTCTCATGTAAGGATATCTCCAAGCTTTCTGGTTCAACTGGGTAATTAGCTGGATGTCACCAAATAAATGTAATATTGTAACAGTGATGAGAAACTCCAAACCAACATTTGCACTGGGAATGAAATGAACTTGCTAGCTGTCATTTCCTATGCTTGACAAAAATTTTAGGTCACTGACAAATAGATAAAAGATTTTATTTAAAACTAATGTTTTGATTTACATCAATAAACAATTGAGACAGATCTCAGGTGAAAACCAAGTATTCTCACCAGTTAGTGTAAACTATTGAAAATGTAGGGCAATCAAACAAAACAAAAAAAATGCAATAGTCAAGTAGTCAAGTGATCTGATAATGGATTACTAATGCTAAATGGGAGTCACTTTATTGGAGGCTATATAGTGTTCCATTATAATTATTTCTAAACAAGATATTGCTTGCATGATCATTAACAGTGAATATTATTTATATCATTGAGGCTATCAATGAGTTTGCAGGGTCCCATGAGACAGTGATAGATGCATTGAATGTTGGTTTTTTAATCCTTTACATCAAATACATGCATTTTGACATGCTGACAAACAGAGCAAACCCATGGTAAGCTATGGAATTTGACATTGCTTGACTTAACAATTAGATTCTAGTAATTTTAATGCACATTCAGTCAAACGCTTCTCAATTGCCTGATTTTTCAACATATGACCTATATGGGTACCATATTCATTTTAACTTGCATTTAAAATAAAGTCCCAATGTCAATCACCTGGATGGCATCATTTTTAAACCAATCAATCTTCAAATCAGCAGAAAGCAAAATTGTCAACAGTTTGTACATCTGAAAAAAGACTGCAATGCCCACCAATTTCTGGCTTATATTACATGTGATTCTGATTAGACAATTCACTCTAAGTTTCGAAATTTTTGAAAAGTTGCATGAGGCCTCGGCACCCTAAGTGGTTGTATTTCTAAGACTGTGATTCTGATATCTGGCATAAGAACAGGCAAGGACGGTGCAAAATTTAAAAGAACAGTTCCTTATATCTGTTAAATTACTGTGATTAGGCATATTCTAATTGATATTGACCCTATACGGTCATCAATTATGTGGTTCTTTTAACCAGTAGTATATATCAATGAAGACTGATATGAATGTGAAAAGGTTCAAGAAGAAATAGGACCAAGAAACATGGCATATTACCATCCAGAATACCTCAGTAATCTGATTTTTTACACCCTCATACTAGTCAATATATTCCAATAGTGGCATATATACTTAAAATTCTAATAATTTCCCAATTAATCACTCATGTCAACAGAAATCTCATATCAATTACTGGACCTCAGCTGGAAATATCAGTAAGCGTGTTTGATCCTGTCCTATTTAAAACACATTTATAGAGTCCGAAAATAATGGGCCAATTAAATGATAGCTCCTTGGGGGAGATCACCATGATCAGAGGCCCATATTTAGACCTTATCTGCCTAATTCTGTTAAGCTGAAATCTGGTATGGTGATTATTTAAGCTATTGACTTAATGTCGTGTGGGTCTTTAGCAGACTTGGGTTTTACCTTCAGATAATGTCTGACAGGTTTATTTATTTACCTGGCAGACTGATTGATTGCCGTTTAATGGTTATATTGATTGGTAGTTAAGATGGAGAGAAAAAGTATACTGTTGTCACTTAAAGAATAACATAAGATAATTGTATAATTTGTTTGGGCTTTTAATGAGTAGACACATTCGTCTGACCCTTAATTTCTGAAATGAAATTAAATGCCACCTAGAAAACAGTTTATCCTTGTATCTTATATGTTGTTTTGTTTTCATTTACCTTCCCAACAGCATTTTTCTGAACCAGGTTTCTGAACCGGGTATTAAAACTGCTTTTTTTTTCTCATAAATTTGTATATTGTATGACACATGTCATTTTGATAAAACGCTTGCTCGCTCACTCACTCACTCACTCACTTGCTTATAAGATGATATTTATGTCAAAAGAATTCATAATCACCATTAAAAAGTAGCATTGAAATCATGCAGTATGTATGCAAGACATTTCTTCTACTAAAAATGTCTGTGATGATCAACAGTTACTGCCTCTTTCTGTTTTGTTTTGATAAACATGGTATTTTTCTGCTTAATTCATACTTAACATACATATTTATAGGTCATTTTTCATAATACAGAATTCAGTTGTTAATTTAAGGAAAGTGGAATTACATATATATTAGAAATACATATAGGACCATCAATTAGTCTTAACTGTTTAGAATACTCAGAAAAAAAATGATTTAATCAAGAAATAGATGGAGCCTGCAGATATATTGAGACTTCCTTTGATCTTCTATTTGATAAAATTCCCTTTCGTTAAGCAATATATCACATATTTTCTAGCCTGGAGAAATTTTTCTTTCATCAGCACTAAATATAATGATCCATAAATAAACATTACTGTAAGGTACAATTAATGTACTTTTCACATCAAAAACTAATGTAAAAACCATGTTTGTTGTAGATTGTTGTCTTTGTATGGCTTTTTTGTTTTTTACTTTTCCTACTTTTTTATATTCTAATAAAAGCATTGCTGTTATATATAGATATACAGAATGTACAAGAGAATAAAAAACCAAAATGAAGTTGGACTGAGCCTAAAAACACACACGTTTAAGACCAGCTAGCCAGCTCAGCCTTGAAGATTGCAAAAGCTAATGAATTCACATTAGTATGAGTTGTTACCTATCATTTGATCAATAGTTACTATTAATAAGTTTAAGTTATTAACAATCTGAAAAGGCCCAAAACCAATTATTCTGACAACACAGAATTGATGAAAAACAATGCATGTTCATTCCATAGCAACTGTTATATCAGAATGAGAACTAATTCGCAAGGACATGAACGATTAATTCTCTCTGATTTCCTGGTTTAATGAAAACCACCTATCATATTGGTTGTCTGTCATCAGGTGATCTTGATTGACAGTCTCATGATTATATTTGCCATTAACCTGTACATGCACATGATGTGTATCTGCACAGAAACACCTGGATAGACTAATTATCTAACACACAGGACAGTACAGACCCTGGGGCTATATACAGGTGAGGCCTACTTGGTCATCCCATACTAGCTTAACTAAGGAACAAGCCAAACTGTCCTTCAACATGTGTGGGAGAAAGATATTCCCATGACCTGGTCCAGGTTCTCCTGACAGACTTAACTTCATTTTTACCCTGAAATTTTGAACTTTTGCCTAGATCAGTTGAGTTGATTTTTTTTAATAATGGAGCCAGGAGTGTCAATCATATGGGACTTAAACATTTTTTATAATACATAATTATGTACATTACAATATATTTCCTTATGAGTCATTCATTATTTATTTCCTTCAGTCTCAGGAACATATTTTTCATGAATATTATAAAAATTGGATATGGCTAAGAAAGAGTTACCAAAAATGAGCATATACACCTATTAAGTCAACATTTGCTTGTATCACAAACTCACCTATTTTTTCTTTGAATAAATCAAAAACATCTTTCAAGATCATGAAGCTAAGTTTGATGATCATAAGGTTTCTACCAAGCATAATGAGAAGATTTTATAGTGTAATTATGACAGAGATTTAAACACAACATATGTTAGATGTGGCACAAAATTCATCATGAAACCTCAGTCTAAATACAGAAAACACCTTTAAACAACTTTTTCATTAAGACGAAAAAAAGATATGTGGGCACTTGTGACTGCTTCTGTGACCAGTGCAAACCACGATCAGCCTGCATAAACATGCAGTCTTATCATGGCATGCACTGCTCGCAATTCAGTCAATAATTTTTCATCAATCACCCCCATAAACAACTAATGTACAGTCCAAAATGAAGAAAGGACAACCAATAAAGAAATTTAGCAAATAAGCATAGTAAGGGTTAAGAAAATGACCTAAGTAACTGATCCAAAATCCAAAAACCTTGCAGCTTGATCAGTTTTTTTAGGTTATCAATATCTAAGAAAGAAAACCTATCAAACCTATGTCTAATACTGTCATTCTTTCATTCTGATTTGGCTTGTCTATGATCTTGTTACATAGATTGAAAATTACTCAGATAGACTTAAAGCCAGCATGCCATGTCTTGTTCATTGATAATCTAATCACATCAAAGTTTATCGGAGATGACAAGTGTGCACAATGACTCCAGGCATGTCAACCTAAAGGATTACAGTAATGAGCTAAGCTTAATCCAATCCTCCAGACCTTCTTCAGGCAAAAGCCCTATTAAAATTTGGACTCATTTCAGGTAAGCCATATTAAAAATTAACTTGTAAGCAATAACAAGATTACAAATGTACTTAGTTTTCCATTGCTCCCCTAATAAGGAAAGTCACTCCTTTTCACCAAGGTGCATTATCCTTACCTACCAACATATAAAATGTGTGTAAAATTTCTTTGCCCATAAAGTCAAGCATATACAATAATATTATGGTTAAATGTTCATCTTTCTAAGTTAAGAACATGGCCCTTTTAAGTACGGTCTCGGGTTCAAATTTCGGTGTCATGTTCAAATCCCTATTGAAACTAAAATCATATTTAAGTAACATATTTTCTTTCATTTTTGAACATGGGGTTGTATTTATAAAGCTCCTTAGTTTTTATCGAAAAAAAGTCCTTATATGGCATAAATCTCCCAAGGTATTTATACTAAAGACAAAAGGAAATCCTTAATAACTAAGGAAAATCTATGTGATTTTAAGAAAAATCTTAGAAACTAAGGGATTTTTTTTCTTAAAGAGCTTTAAGAATATGACCCCTGGTCCATTTGTTTGACACAAATTTATAGCTGAGGTGGGTTCATTAATGATGCATTTACCAAGAGTGCCAAGAATTTAAGCACCAAATTAACACCAGGAAACAAAATTTTTAATGACTTAGGTACTCCCAGTTACAGAGCAGATGCTTTAACAACATGCATTCTTTCCTGATTATTTTTTTTACTTGTCTGATAATTGATAATTTAAGCACACTTGTATTCTTACTAAGTCAATTTTATTTTAAATGGATTGTGCAAATTAGTTGTATATTCTACTTATATGGTTGCGCAAACATTTACATTTCTACAACTATTGGTATATACATAAGTGATTATCCTTTGGTTCAAAATATTAGTTGGTGCAAGGTGTTAACAATAGAAATTGCCAAATACTCTGAAATAGCTACTACTTAACTTGGTTTTCAACCCTTAAACTCTTATAATAAATAATAAGTAGGTAACAACATTTCTCAAATATTTGCTGTATTATCCTTGTACAAAAATAACTAAGACAAACATTCTTTTCAGACATATCTCTCTCTATTGACTATTTCACAAGTAAATGTATAACATACAGGTTAAATTCTTCATTGGCAAAGGGCATTAGAAATTACTAATTAGTAATAATAGATTCCTTGATATGCTGCTTCAAAAACTGAGCCAATGATATATTGAATGTCATCAACATCTATTTATGTATACTATTTGCAATTAAAGATTCTGAATTGCCTATGTATTAGGTTTTCATTTATGGATGAATTAACTGACTTAGATGAAAATATTTTTTGAATTATATTAACCTATCATTGATATTTAACATTTAAAGTAAAAAATAACTATGATGAATATCCAAATCACTCATAAACTAATTTTCAACATTACAACTAGTCTAAAATATGAAAAAAGAGCTGACTGATCTAACTTTAAATAACCATGTCAAGAAAATTATGAAAGTAGCTATAAGTACCAGTTTAAAGAGAAGAGAGGAGGCAGTCTCCTTTGTTATTTTAGATTTCTTTTTCAAAATTCATACTTTGAAATTCATACTTTGAATGCCTATCTGTTTTTACTATGATTGTTAATAATCAAAACAGACAGAAACACCCTAAAAGGTATGAAGATCAGATATGCCTCTTTAGTGGATTACTGAGGTATTATGTCACAGATTGGTCCTCTTTAAACTTGACAGAAATTGACTTTGAATATAAAGAGTACCCTGTCTTCATCTTCAGACAAGCTTTCAGTCAATACACTTATTTGCAATTTTCCTCAAGGTAAATTTTTCAAATTCTGTAATATATATTTTATGACTACAATCCTATATAAACATATACATCAGTAAACATGTTTAATTAACCCTTTCCCTCATAGAGGAAACAATGAAAAGACCTATGCGAACAACATAAAACCAGATCAGCCTGCGAGTAACTTGCAGGCTGATCAGGTTTTATGCTGTTCGCTGCTCCTCAGTGGTCTGGAAATGAGGATTTTGTAATTAAATTTGGTAAGGTTTAACTGGTTTTCTGCAGATCAGGCTTTATGTGGTACCTATTGAGTGCGTCAAAATGAGTATATATGAGGAAAAGGGTTAACCCAGCTGTAAAAACTAATGACTGCCTTTGTGCTCAGTGCAGACCAAGATCAATTGGCACATCTGTGCAGTCTGATCATGGTCTGCACTGATGGCTATTCAATCAGTAAATTTTCTGTATGCATCCCCATAAACAACTAATGGTACAGTTCAAAATGAAGAAAGGACAAGTCCATTAGGATTAAAGAACCAGTATACCATATTAGTGTAGTTGTTATAAGTGTATATAATACTATTCCTTAAAGCCTTTCACTGACATACTCATGAAGATATATAATGGTACATTATTGTGTCCATATCATTTATTTAATCTTCTTTCAAAGGAGGAAGACACGCTACCTGTTTTACTTTTTGTCAGACAGACAATTCAAGGGTTTTCTATATGCAAGGCCAATCCTACATTCTGATATATATGTAAATATTCAGAATTCCTCACATATTTTCTTCCATTCAAACTAATTATCTCCATTTTACACATATTAAGGATGATATTATATTAATGATATATCCTTCAGCCCACATAATTTTATCTAAGGGTTAGGCATAACTTTGTTTTTTATTAGTTGCATTGATTTTTAAAGATTACAGGATATCTGAAAAGGTTTGGAGAACACTTTTTTAGGATTTCATTCAATTAATGCAACTTAAGGCGCTGTAGTTCAGTGACATTGATATACAAAACAGTTACTGTGGATCTGAAATTTAAGAATTTGAATACCATTGGGGACAAGGTTTTTTATGACCTTCCAGGGTGCAAAGTACTGGTTCAATCCAGGAACCATTGAGATGGATAAGAATAATTAATCAGAACTTGTTCTTCAAATGAAATAAAGTGAAATACAAAAAAAGTAAACTTCATTAGAATTCACTTAAATAAATGTTACCTATGAATACAGAGGACTTTAAGTATATTTAAGGTGTGGTATAGAAAACTAATCATACTAGGGACAAAACTAAAATTAAGTTTAGATAAGAATTGTTACTGAATGTAAATATATTAATCTGGGGATCTGTGTTCTGAGTATACAACATTAATCTTAAATAATATATTAAGATGAAAATCTATAGGTCTGCTTCAGCCTATCAATTATTGCATCAGGATTTCTACTAAACGGGACCTGTAATAAAATTATGTGAATATAGAATCATGGATATATAAACCAAGTCTTATTTTTTGGTCCAAACTAATTGATTTTGTAGGGAAAATATAATTATTTTACATAGCAATAATTAAAAAAAACATGGCTGCTTCTTTAAAAAATGAAATAGCTCCCTCACTGTATGCATTTCGATATGCATACACCTGTTAAATCTGAGTGTTAATTTAAAGAAACCTCTGTACAAATTGTTGGAAAGACATGATAAATGTGTATTAAGTAATACTTTGAGTAGGGATATTGATTTTTACACACTTCCTTATCAGACGGACCTTTGTCCCAACTGCTTTCAGACAGGGGCATGATAACAGGTTACATATTTAATGCATGCTTACCTGCTGAAATATCAGTATGGAAAACACATGCAGTTAAAGGAACTATAAATAATGAAAAGCAAATTTGAAAATATTTTTTTTTACTTTGATTTCTTTTGGCTAATAACTTAGTGTGTGTGTGTGTGTGTGTGTGTGAGAGAGAGAGAGAGAGAGAGAGAGAAAGAGGGAGAGAGGGAAAGGCCAGTGAGAGGCAAAACAACCTAGATCAAGCAGTTTCCAACAAGACTATCTGTTGATAATCCAAATACATTAAAATCTCATTATCATCTCATATTCTTATTATTTATGAAATGAACTCTACTCACCAAGCAACAATATCTTGATGACATTTTCTTCTTCCTTCGCCCAGTTTTGTATCTTTCTATCTATCTCCTCACTCCGGGCTCTGGCCTTCAGCTCTTCTTGATCTAAGCTTAAACATGTACCCATGGTCACAATCCTACCTACATTTTGTCATCAACTATGAAATATATTTTATCAACAACCTCTTGCGTAATATTTACATGAAAATATTCAAATCATCTCATAATCCGATTTGTTGTTTTTTAACTACATTGTACTTCCCAGTTTCACAATCCCACTGAATTATTTTGTCGTCTGCCACTGAGGCTAAAAGTGTGATAATCCGCAGCTATTATTTCGGCAACTGGTCCCTGGAGCAGACGAATTATTTAATGAACAGACCGTAATGTGATAAGCTCAATAGATCAACCTGTGTTGATAATCTGACATTGGGTTCCGCTCTGCGTACGCCCAGCGTATACACACTGCAAGGCAAAGTGTGTCATTCATGCGACACACCTGGGATTACCTGAGGTCAGTTTACCTGAGATGTCTACATACCGTCCTGGCCAATCAAATCGTGCGAAATATCTATAAATAAATTGGCTACCAAGTCATGCTATGCAACAAAAATAGACGTAACAAATTTACATCATCATCTGAAACACGTGGGTGCAGATGTCATTTAATTTCTTTGAGTGATCAAGAAACAATTTCCAAACCTCAGTAGGTGTTTGAAGTTTAATCAATAAGTAAAACTGTATAGTAAGAAAATTAGCTCCAAATTTCCAGTGATAGAATTTTCTATTATGAGTTGCTTATTGTCGTAAATCTATGTAGAATTAAAAGTAGACTGAACGAGTGGTGAGTGCGTCCGCCCCGTAACCGGGAAGTCCTGTGTTTGATCCCCAGCCGCAACCCCCTCCCCCTTTCTAGAGCTGGCTGATAAAGTAATATTGCCGACTTTAAATAAAGCTAACCGACTATGTCATAAAATTTGATTTTATGTGTGATAGTGTGTATATATATATATATATATATATATATATATATATATATATATATATATATATATGTGTGTGTGTGTGTGTGTGTGTGTGTGTGTTCATATAGATCTACACATAACTTTTTTTTAATGAAATACGTTGTCGCTTGTTAACATATTCTTTTATATACTCAATAGGTACATTTAAATTCTTCCTAGATCTATGGTGTTGGTGCTGGGCAACTCATAAGTAAGACTAGCGGATAGTGTATTGTCTAAATCCGACAGTACTTTACATATAGATTTGTCTTCGATCAAAGATTGGCAACTAGTCTGAATCTCACAAAAGCACGTAACAAATTATTGTCCAATTCTGGCAAAGTCACGCTTTCAAAAATCTCCTTTGTGTGACTAAACAATATTTTTCATGGGCTTTTACAGGAGTTTCCTATCTCTGTTTTATGTATCCTTGCTTCGAAACAAAGGTCCACCTGTTCTGATAATTGAAAAAAAAAGCTGTATGTTCTGTATCCTGTGCCCAAAACAAACAAAAAACTTTCTAAGCGAAAATTCAAAGATGAAAAAAAATATTTTTCCTGTATTTTTTTTTCTTTACAAAAAGTGTTTAGTCTGGTTAATTCAATGAAATGAGTAAAATTTCTTCATGTTTTATTATGCAAATTAGACATGATTAGACACCATGGACGGCTAAGATTAAATCTATTCGTACGAAATTCACTTGTCTCCAAAATGACCGCAATTCTGTCGATCGGCATTCTCTCAACAAGACTTTAAGAGTTATCTCCCATTTCAGCACACTGCAATTCTTAAAGAATAACCCACAGGTGCTTGAAACAAACTTTTTTTATGTTCTATATGGACTATATACTATAATAAGATATTATATAGCCCATATAGAACATAAAAAAAATTTGTTTCAATCACCTGTGGAATAACCATGCTTTTTAGGATTATAATTCACAATCTTGTGGACATAACTTCAAATTGCTAGGTCTATCCAGGGTCTCTTGATAATATATACAGGCCTTTACTCTTCACTTAGTTTTCTTGAATTATTTCTACCAGTCATGACTTATTTTCATTACATTTATTACTGTTATATCTTCGTTTCGCGATGAAAATATCGTCCGTTTAAGTTATCAAACCAACTAGATTTATGTTTAATGTTTCATTACCGTTGTACAAAACAATTATAATGATATATCATTAAAAAAAAAACCAGTCAATCTGTCATTTATACTGTCATATCTAGGTGTTAATTTATGAACATTTACTAGGAAGCTAATGGATTCATCCCATATTATTTTTTCAATGGTATTATTAGAATTGGTAAGTACATTTTTCTACATAACCTGCTGAAATAAATCGGGCAATAATCTAAGAAGTCAATTCAATAATATTTAGGACACACATAGTTTTAGAGTGCAATAACAATTGTGATTACAAATCAAGAAGTCAACAGTTCTAGCTACATGTTTCTGCCATCGGGCAGATCAACATAATGTCAAGGTGAATATATTATATTAAAAGTAAAGATCAATTAATGATTATTTAATTTAAAAAAAAGTGTGTTAGTGTGTACTGTTTTAACACATACACTTATATATATATCAAGGACCGGAAGGTGGGTAAGTGTGAGAAGAAAAGTGATAAGATGGTTTGAAAATCAATAAAATTTATCAGTTAATTATACTTATCAACTTGATTATATTTCTATGTGTATATAAAACTTGTACGTTGACAAAATGATTTCCATATTGAAAACGTAACACTCATTTTTTAATATGACACCGCACGCATTTAACACCTTTTCACTACCTGGTCAAACTCCCACTTTGCCAACTTTCATTTTAGTGCAAGAATATAGAAAGTTGGCAAAGTGGGAACACCCCGTCTATAAGAGGGCACAACCAACACTTCAGCCAAAATTCTGAGCCCTCACTTGCATCTTTCAAAACAGTTTCCTTCCCGCAACCATCGTTCTCTGGAACAAGTTACCACAGGACGTCGTTGACCCAGTCGACATATAAAATACTAGTCGCGAGGAGTTTTTTTTTGTTTTGTTTTTTAATAGAATTGTAAATTATTGTAGTTTTTGTTTAGAAAACAGTCCTGCCTGCTGCGTATGTATATATGGTTTTTAATAGCCAATTGCGATTATACGCCTTGCGAAGTGATGCAGTCAATGAAGATGATGATGATGAATCAATGATGATAGTACAACGTACGAGAGCATGGCCCTGAAAGTAGTATTAATCAATGGGGGCTGGCAAGAATATTGGGTCGTAAATTATTAAATATGATATGATGATTCCTGTCAGACCTTTTGGGTCATACATGGGAATTGTACATATAGTCACAGTGATCAGCCTCAAATATTTCGCAGTCTTAACCCTTTCCCTCATAGAGGATACCATGAAAAGACCTATGCGAACAGAAGTCACAGTGATCAGGTTTTATGCTTTTCGCTGCTCCTCAGTGTCTGGTAATGAGGATTTTACAATTAAATTTGGTAAGGTTTGAGTTTGGCTTTCTGCAGATCAGGCTTTATGTGGTACCTATTGAGTGCGTCAAAATGAGTCTATATGAGGGAAAGGGTTAATTAAGCTTGGAGGCATTTCTTCTGTGTAAACTGATAACGTTATAAGATAAGTAGGGGGTAGTATATTTTTTTAATGCCGGTTTAAAGCAAAACATCACTACGCCGGAAAGCGCCGAGGGTCAATTTTAAATGACTATTATATTTGAGTTTACCGTCGCTTCGACAGTATTTTAGTCATATAGCGACGTCCAGCTAATCACAGGTGGAGGAAGACCCCGAATGCACGGAGGGGTGATGTTTAAAAAAAATATCGTTTTCGTTGAAAACTTCACTAAAGCCCACGTTAAATTCTGAACACAAGTAAATTTAGTAAACATGTCCCCACTGTACCGAACTTTACCTCTTAATTATAAAATGTAGATTAGTCATTAATATGATATTCATTCGTCTTTTGTACGATTAAATTATGCAGCAGCTAGTTTGACCGACAAAAGTAGACCTACCCGTAGTCCAAAAACTTATACTTAGTCGTTAGATATGAAGCTAACTTTCGATTTGGTCGATAGCTTATGCAAAGAAATGTAAAATATCGATTTAAAATTCTAGTTTCAATTTAATAGATCTAGATCCCGTCTAGATCATTTTTTTTATGGCGTAAGTTCTAGATCAGTTATTCTTTTATAAAATTCATAATAATTATGTGACGTGTGTGTGTGGGGGGGGGGTCTGTCAAAGAGTGCGTGACGTTGGCAGTTTGAAATAGCTTCCCTTTATAAGCCTCGTTTTCAGACGCCGGTAGCCCACGTGATCACCATATTGGATTTCTCACAACATGGCTTCGGAAGATACGGACACTCGAGAGGTTAATTATTTTACTTTATTGTAAAAAATGTCCATATCTACAGATTAAAGTTAAGTTCACACATTGATAACTATTTGTCTACCGTAATCATTACGTAAAGTTTCCTTGGGGGTCCAGAAATACCTGCCATATGAGCGGTGACCTGACTCTTTCTGTCGACTTCAGAAACGGTAGAAAAAATATCCGTTTTCCTTTTTGGGATTCCCCAGCAATGCTATCATATTTGAATAGTTTTTAACATGTTTATGAATATTTCATGTATACATATCTGTATTTTTCCTGTATAATATTTCTTGACTTTTTCATATTAATTTTCATCTGATCCCTTTCAATGTCAAATTTTGCAATTCACAAAGCTGCTCAAGACTGAAAGCTGTCTGTATTTTCTGAAAATAACGACTAAGCATGTTTATTGTCTGTCATATAGAAATGTTTATTAAGGAGCTAAGGGATACAGGTAATTGTATTTAACAAAAATATTAAATTTAAAGCATATCTGAATGAAAAATGTTATATTTCAAATTCATTCACCATAAAAGTCCAGGCTGAAACTAATGAACTTTATGTTATAGGGAAAAAATGAATTTTGAAGTCTGGAAACAGTTGCGTTTCAATATAAACTATGTTTTGAAAGAGAATTGTTTACTGATACTTAGGAATTATGCTGATCAATTACTCTTTTTATACAAGACTTACTGTACCATCTTTCCAAAACCTTTGACATTTTATGCAGGATGATTTGAAATCATTGTAATAATATTAACGAAAATTGATACACATGTACATTAAATAAATAATCATTATAATTTTTGTCAGATATTTCTATAAAGATTTGTTGCCTAGAAATATTTTTTAACCTGTTTGTTCAAGAGAAGGTGAGGTTCGAGGGTTGGTTTTTTTTTTTGGTATTAACAAGATTTGAATGATTCTGGTTGCATGATGTAGATAATTCAGCATGTGAGATCTTTGTCAAAAAAGATTCAGTGGTATAACCAATGACATGATTTCAGTGAGGACTACTATATAGATTCATGCTGTTTTCATCAGCTAATAATTTCATTACAAGTTGTACATTAATTTAACAAAACCCAAAATTTATTTCTAAAATACATAATTGAGCAAGCAGGCCTTCTTTTAAAGATTAAAACAACTTATCTTTCATAAAACTTCAGTTTTTTTTTTTTCTTGTTGTCAAAATATTTTGAGAATATAGGAGGCATTCCTCCCTGCCTAGGCATTCCTGGTGTCAGGATAATGCAACTTGTAGTCTGTGGTGTGATTAGCATCCCCAGGTCATTTTTTTATTGTTTTTAAAACTTTTAAAGAGTGGTATAGATGGAAAGTGCTATTGATAAGCTTTCCAAAACTGTTTTTATTTTTAAAATATCTTGAAAATTAAAAAAGTTATTGCATTTTAAAGTGTCGAAAAAACAGCTGAAGTTCAGAAAAATGGACATATACAATACATAGTAGGTTTCGAAACCTCGACGGAACCATCGCGTCGTGGAATTCACTACATTCACAACTAAAATTGCTCTAACTTTTTTATTTTTTAAGTTATTTTGATGAAACTTGGAACACAAATACTTTATTGTTGACTGGGCCAGATTCTATTGTTAAATATACTCTATTGTTCATTTTGGTTATTGTAAAAGAAAAATAAAAGCATGATATATTTAAGATTTTCTTATGCATCGTGGAATTTCGTATATTCACAACAAAAGTTGCTATAACTTTTTTATTTTTTAAGATATTTTGATGAAACTTGAAACACAGACACTTTACCATTAACTGATCAGATTATGTTTTTTTAAAATTCTCTATTATTCACTAAGGTTTTGTATGTGAAAACTGAAAGTATGTCATGTTTTAAGATATAATCGAAAATTTAAGTTAAGACTCCACAGTTCCTGATTCCTAAATAAACCAAATCACAGCTTATTTTAAATGTTATGACACTTTTCCCAAAGTTTTGCACAATAAATACTTATTTCAAATTTTTTTTTACAAAAAAGACATTCATGAAAGTGAATAAAACTTTTGGTATGTAAAATATTCTGAATAGATTTACATCTATATATGACAATGGGTATGTAAAGTATTCTGAATAGATTTACATATATATGACAATGGGTAAGTCAGTTTTAAAAAAAATGTTTTTAATGTCAAAATTTTATTTCCAATACTTAATTTGCAATATTCAGTAGTGATATTGATATTGTGAATAAGAAAAAAAATACTATAATGGTTATGGGGGAATTAAGGTTTTCAAAAAGATGTGATATCAATCACATCAATATTAATCATTCACTGCAGAAACAGTAATTTTGGGAGATAAAAGAAAAAAAAATGATATCTTGATACTTATTTATTATATAAAAAATAAGTTGTGATATATTTATTAAACGAGAGAGAGAAAAGAGAGAAAGAAGTAATACTTAGAATTTAAATATAGCAATAAACTATATGCTTTTATCTTTCTCAAAATTGAAAATCTAAAATTAAGCCTAACACTTTTCCAAAACAACATTGTATAATCAAGTATCCAAATCTTGACTGGCTGATTATAAGGTTACATAATGTCATAAATCACACCTGGACCATAGACTACTTCCCTAGTGATTGCACCGCATGGGGCCAGCCATCAACTGTAACCCCATAAAAGGGGATGCAATCTCAAAGGGTTACTAAGTTTGTTATAAGTTAAATAAGGTCATAAACTATCAGCTGGAAAGTGTCTCTCAATCAGTTGACTACACAACATGGGGCCTAGCTTTGTAATTTATGATGCAATATGGAAGACCCTCCCACACACACACACCAATTAAAACAAGAGGTTTATGTCAGTTAAGAGTGTAAAAATTGTTGGTTATATGCTACCAACTTTAAATAAAATTTTGAATCTTGTAGGAAGAGTACAGAATCACTAATTATATGTTTATTCATTTAGGTTAATTGTATTAAAAAAAAAATACAAAAAATACAGGCTTTTCCATCTAAGACAGCAGTTGTTTTATGCAGTTCATCTAGTTTATTTATACTTTTAATGAGTGAGTATTGTCCTATGTTCCTCCACAACATTTACTTAAGGTTTTAATCCGATTGATTGATTTCCCCTTCATTTCAAAGTCAGATGTAAGTTTGAGATTTTTATCACGAAAAATGATAGGTTGCATGCATGATTTTAATCTAATGAAGAAATGATATATAGTGATTTTTTTTTCATCACCAAAGAAGGTGGGTGGGGAATGCAATATTAATGAGATTGCATTTCATCCCCTTTTTTTTCAGAAATAAAGAAAATTTTACTAATATGTATATGCAGCACCATTCATTCATTGTGAAAATAAATGCGTATGTATGTCAACCAAAGTGCAGTTAGAAGTTAGTTATGACAATTACGATCGTCGTATGGTACGAAATTTCACTCGGTAAACAAAGTAATTTAACTAAGTAAAATGTGTATTACAATGATACTAAAGTTAAAAAAATACTTTAATTAAAAGATTTATACGCGAAAGATGTTGTATCAACAAGAAAAACATCCATATACACCTTTACATTCTCGTTCTGAAGTTTTGTTTTCATTATCGGTAAAATTCAAAATGGCGGCCGCACTCGATTCGCCGAGCGGACGGTTTTTTGTAAAAGTTTGATTTTCATCGGACGATGCGGATGCTTTAATATGCATGAATTGTCTTGAAAAATATATCAAATTAAAGAGCAGACTTTATACTTTTAGAAGTATAAAGTTCTATTTTACTTACTTTTTAATCTTCCTAAAAAACGCGCCAGACTTCACTACCTTATTACTCGGAAATTAATTGACATATACGTTAAGTTCAAAAACCTCGAGAAAGTTCATTCTTTTCTGTAAATGGTGATATAATTTTTAAATCTAAAAAACGGTGTTTAATAATCCGCAACAGCGATCATTAAACATACGTGTAATCAATTCTGCGTCAGTTACACGGTATCCCGAAATTACACAAAATTTACTTACCTGGCGGATTTTACACACAACTACGACAAAAATAATAACAAAACAACAAAAACATATACATCATTGGAAAGATAATTTTATTTACATTTAAGATATGTAAGTTTGATATTGTTTTGATATTTTTTTCCCTTTGAAAACAGACTTTTTGTACACTAGGTATACCGATTTTGCAGAATTCTTAACTGGCTCTGCAGCTCAGCTGGGGATGCTAGTGTGATACTGCAGTTTGGCAGAACTATATTTATCTGAAGTAGACATTGTCTCCAAATGATGAAATACTGTTGATGGGTCGTTAAACCCAACTAACACACATACATATTATTTCTGATGTTAATTTATCTTAAATATTGGTATGAAGTTAGTTGAACAAAATGATATTCTGTTTTCAGCAGGATCCTCAAACAGAGGAAGATCAATGCCAGCAGTTGGCATCACCAGAGATGTTGATAAAGCACCCATTGCAAAATAGATGGGCCATGTGGTTCTTCAAAAATGACAAGTCAAAAGAGTGGACAGCCAACTTGAAACTCATCACAGCATTTGATACAGTTGAAGATTTCTGGGGGTAGGTGCAACTGTGTGATAGTACATAGTGCTACAGATAAGCCAGATAAGTGAAATAAGTTCTCACAATCTGCATGGGACTGTTAGTTTATTTTGTATTTTTTCATAATTTGGTCCTGATTCATATTGTGAGCAGATATGGGAATATCAAGAGTTAACCCAATTGTCTGGATTAGCAAGCAGGACAACTTAGTTTTACAATTTTAAATCAATCTCTTAATATTGATAAGCAGCCAAGTGTTTTGACACTGTGCTATCTAGACATATTGAGTTTCAAATCTTAGATCCATACAGTAAATTGTGTTCTTCCATCTGTCAAGGGTACAGCTAAGATTATAATTATCAAGTTAACCCTTTCCCTCATATAGACTCATTTTGACGCACTCAATAGGTACCACATAAAGCCTGATCTGCAGAAAACCACAGTTAAACCTTACCAAATTTAATCATAAAGTCCTCATTTCCAGACCACTGAGGAGCAGCGAACAGCATAAAACCTGATCAGCCTGCAAGTTACTCGTGGGCTGATCTGGTTTTATGTTGTTCGTATATGTCTTTTCATGGTTTCCTCTATGAGGGAAAGGGTTAAAATATTTTTATCCAAAGCAAGAAGAAGAAAAAAAATATAAGAATTGAATTCACAAACCTTTTGATCTGATATTCCAGTGATCATGTATTTCTAAGCTAGAGTATTTTATTGTTGGAAAAGCTTTAAATTCTTTAATACTGGTATATTATACAGTTCAACCTGTATTAGCGTCCTGTATTAAGTGGTCAACCTGAATTTAGCAGCCAAATTATTGCATTTTTGTCAATATTTAACCTTCATTTAGTGGCCACCTCTGTTCAGTGGTTACTTTCTCTTGTTCCCTTGTCTCAACACTTTTGACAGGTTTGACTGTATTTCTAAAAAAATAGACCTCTAGGGGATTGGCTAGTGTCCTTGCATACTCAAAATAGAAAATTTCAAAACTCCTCTTCTATGACACTGATGTTTAGATTTTCAGTTCACGTGCCACAAACGGTCCCATCACCTGATGTCTCTCTACCATAACTGCTGAAATATGAAGTTGATCCCTTGAAAAATGAGTCCCATTCTTATATGATATGCATAGAAACATTTATATCTGAAGCTGCTGAATGTGACCAGGTCAAATCAAGTGTCCTGATATGTTTTAATTAGGCTTATAGGACTCTGATGAGTCTTCTGGCTCTCTTGTTAAGTAATTGAATGACAAAGCAAACAAAATATGCAATGTACAAACCCTTAAATATCTTTATTTCTATGTAGATTTTAATTAGCCTATAGGGCTGAAATGAGTACCTGGATATCTGGGGGTCTGGTCGAAAATTGCTGCTACCCACGCACAAAATTATTACCCATTACCCAATGTCAGACTTCTCTGTAATGATAGGTCATACCCCTTTACTTCTTTTCATCATAACATAATATAAATTAAATGCACATCAGTAGCCAATTACTGAATTAGTAATGATATCCTTTACTACACTCTGCCAAGAGAGCATCTTCTCAAGCTTTCAAGATAGACATATTTTTGGTGTACAAAGTCTGTATCATTAGTTTCTTATTGAATTGTTTTAAATTCAACGACTATAATGATTAATTATTACAGGTGGTAGCGTCTTTTATGCAATAACTACATCTGCACTGTTACCAAGTACTCATGTATTATAGTACAATGGGTACCTGGGTAACAAAATGGACTTGTTTCTGCCCAAGTTTTTATTAAAATGGTATAATAGCAGTTTACATCTTCATAAAGATTAGTATTATTTTTACAATAAAGTCACATGTTATTTTTTTATTTATTTTTTTCGCAGGTTATATAATCATATTCAAAAGGCAAGCAAGTTAATGTCCGGCTGTGATTATTCATTATTTAAGGTAAGCAAAGACAATGATGTGTTACAATTGCTAATGTGTCTGTATGTGTCATTTGATTGCAAGCAGATATTTTTTTCCTTCAATATTTAGGGCCATCAATAGGCATCTTCTACCATGAAAATATTTAAATTCATGTATTTTTCGCCAAAATTGCTAGTCACCCAAAGGTTGTTTTTCTTTTCCCAAATTAAAAACATGGTGCTTTAACACCAAAAAAGGGCAAACTTAATCCATTTGTATATATGTACATAATGACTGATGATCTTGTCACAGTCTATAATTGCCTTAAAAGCTATTCATTATACATGTTATTTCAACCATTTGTGACATAATATTGCACACTGTCACGGGATAACTGTAGATACTAGATGTTAAACTGAGATTTGAGAAGGAATCGTGATGTGCTATTTGTGAATCTACAACTAATGGAGTCCATGTGATTTATTTTCTTTTCAGGATGGTATTCAGCCCATGTGGGAAGATGCATCAAATAAAAATGGGGGCAGATGGTTGGTTAACCTTAACAAGAATCAGAGAAATACAGAATTAGATAATTTTTGGTTAGAAACAGTAAGTCAATACTAGAATGATGTATAAATACATGCAGACTTCTCAAAGTAATTTTTAAAGGGCATTAAGCTACTGTTTGTGCCTTGGAAATGATATTTTTAAACAAGAAGAAGAGATTATTACATATATTTTGGAGACTTGTTTTTGAAGGTATGAACAACATTCTGACAGCCATGAAAGAGGAAGTTCTATTTAAGGGAGAAAGGCCAAAGCAAAGAAAAGACACATAAATGTCGATGTATATTTCTATGAAATATTGGATAGTTTTAGATGTTTTCACACTTGGAACCTTTTTTCCTTTGTATTAAATTTGAAATCACAAAATAGGCGTGATGAATTGGAGGCATTCATGCTTTCCTTGGTTAGAGTGTCTGCCCCTGGAGCAAAAGATTGCGGGTTTGATCCCCAGTTGTGACATACCAATGTTGTAAAAAAATTGTACTAGTACAGTACTAGTATAGCTCCCTTGCTTGTTGCTTGGCGCTCAGCATAAAAGGGTAGTTTCAGACTGGTTGATCGGGTGTGGTATCATGCTTCATGTCTATGGTGTAATATTGCAGTGTGGCAGCACTATATCTGTCTCAGGTAGGCATAGTCTCCAAATGTCTGAAATACTGTCAGTGGGACATAAACCCAACAAACAAACCATCTTCAGAGAATTGTATTTTAGACACATACACATAACTATGCTTACATGGTTGAGTCCTTTGGGAATAAACACTTTGATGAAATGATATCCCATTGAAAAAATAGCTAGACATAGACCAAAAATCAACATATAGTCATTTTCAGTATTGTCATGTATCAGTAATTTGTGTTTTATATTTCAAATATTTTGTATATTATTGCTTAAATAGTGCTATCTTTTCAGTTGAGAATATTTTGTTTTTGTTTTTTCAGTTATTGTGTTTGATAGGAGAAGCTTTTGAAGATTTAACAGATGATATTTGTGGTGCAACAATAAACATTAGAAACAAAGGTGACAAGCTTGGGCTGTGGACAAGGGATGCCAGAAGAGGAGAAGCAACTATCAAAATTGGGTAGGTCATGTTTGGTTGATATAATACTTTGAAGTTTGACGAGCAGTACTGAATCTGTCTCGTCCTGTCACTTAACCTTTTTTTCAGTACTTGCCATAAGCAGAGGTATTCATCTCTTTCAGTGATGGCTCTAATTTGTCTGATACTTATAATAATTATAAATTTAAAATCAAAATAATATTTTAAAAAGAAAACTGATTAACAAGGGTATATTACATTGTACGGACTTGAGGCTTCATTAATAAATACATTTTACTTGCTGTGGATCAATGATTATTTCAGCCCAGCTTCACAAAAATTGGAGACTATATAAGAACTGCACTTATTACATTATTGCGCTTGCATGAAGACAAGGTGAGATGCAGGGTTTTAATCACCTTTAGGGATAGCTCTGGTTTACCATGATCATACGCAAGCCAGCAAGACTGTGACTGTATAAGGAATCTCAGACTTGTTCAAATGTTTGGTATAATGATGAAGCGCTTGGTGTAATTTTTATCAAATAATACAGAAATGCAAGGATACAAAAATCTTAGTTTCAGTGACTGATTTTATATAATTTAATGTATGCTCATGTTAATACTATATGTTTTCCTTTTGATTCATATTCACTTGATTTATATTCACTTGATTTAACATATTATATTGAAGAGTCATAATTAATGCTTTTTTTTTTCTTCCAGTCAAAAACTGAAGGAAAGGTTGAAGATTCCCCCAAAGATAGTTATAGGTTTCCAGGTAAGTTTGAATATATGATTTACATCGAGTAAGAGGCTTATTTTGATTTGTTAATGAAAATTTCATTTTGAGTCTTTTGAATTTACATTGATTTTAGGAAAAGTACCATAGCTTCAGCATATTTGAAAACAAAATTTTTCAACAAATTTGATTGTTTTTCTATATATTAGTCACATAATTCTTGAGCAAGTAAAGTCACAGGTACTTGAGGACAGGACCCTAGCTGTGCCCCCACCCCCTTCACACACACACACACACACAAAGCGCTTTGAATTTAGCGGATTTCATCTTTAATTTGCTATTTACATTGAGTTTATGTATCAAAATATTCACATTCAAATAAATCTTAACGTTTACTATCCATGTCTTCATGAATAAAAATTCACTATATAAAACACGAGGTTACCAACTTCAGCAGGATGCTGAAGGGCACTCATCGGGAATAAGTGTCAACAAATCAATGAAAATGCGCCCATCAATAATATTGGAGAATTCCCACTGTCAGCAGATTTCATAACTGTTCACACGAAATACAGATTTGATTTATTTTTGATACCTGAAATTTCATGATTTCTACTCGAGATTTAGTTATTTTAACCGATTGGAACCTCGATCAACGGAAGTGAACTCAAAACGACATCTATGACGTCATCGCCCACGAAGGTCAACTCAGACTGAGAAAAAGATGTTGCGATTGTATATGATTCAGAACTGGAAGGTAAGAGTGTTCCGAAAATATTTGTAAACAAAATAACTTCGGAATACTCTTACAATTCCCTTCTGTTCATAAATCGTTGCGCTGACCTCAAAGATATCGTAAGATATTTTGACACCAGTTACTGATGGGTGCTCTTCAGTCTCTGCTGAAGTTGGTTACCTTGTTTATTATGTATAGACTATTGATTTTTTTCTTATTGATAAAGACAGGGTCCTGTCCTCAAGTACCTGTGAGTAAAGGAACAATAGTACTCCTGCATTTCAGAATTTTACTTTTCTTATGTTGAATTTGGATGTTGACCTTTGGATTGACATATCAAAGTTTTGCCAATGCAAGTTGCATTTTTTTCTTACAAAAAGTAAGTAAATGAAATAGCAATAAATCATAGTTGGAAATGACTTACTTTATCTCCATGTTTAACCAGATTAGAGTATATTTTAATGGGAATCGTGTATACCTTCAGGCACACGTAGACACATCAACTAAAGCTGGCTCTACAGCAAGGGATCGTTACAGAGTATGACAGAACACAAGACACCTGTAGTTGTTGAGAGTGATGCATTTTACCAGTCATTGATACTCCTACCCATGCCATGCATAACTATGTGTGAGGGAGGAGCTGAGAAACTCCTATGATCCAACCCCCAATCCTGCAACAGGCTTCTATTCACTGCTGAACATAACTGGCTTATTTGTCCATCAAGCAAAAAGAAGAGAAGAAAATGTGTCAAATTTTTCAAACTCTCTATTCACTTGCAAAAAAAGCAATTCTTAGACATTTCTTTTGCAGACGAGTTTGTTGCCACAGATCTAGTTCATATGATAAATAATTATATTAAGCATAAGACTTGGATCTTGTATTTGTCAAAGTTCTTAAGATGTTAAGAATGGGTGGTAGGAATTTATTTGCTCTTCTGTGCTTTGGAATAAATGAGTGTTTTCATACTTGATCATATACATGTGTATCTGATTTCTGTGCTAGGCTTTTTAACAAATATTGTGTTTCTTTATTGCTTTTTCGTGATAGAAAAAGAAAATATCTTGAGGGGGTATACATATATATATCTAGTTCCTGAATTAAGCAACTTAAGATTTGTTTCTGAAAGCTGGGAATTTTCTTATAGACACTTGTATCTACTTAATCTACTTAAATTTTGTAAAGATCACCAAGTTCAATCCAGTCAGGGTTTTCACTAAGCCCTGATATAGAGTCAAGACCTCAAAATCTTTGTGAAGAGGACTCCTGTTTTCCAGAGCAGCTTCTATATGAATATATACTCCAACTTTTGGCAGGTCTTTGTCCAAGACATATTTCAGAAACCTAGTGAGAACCCTGCCAATATTTACAATTTATCCTTTTTTTGTACATTTGGCATGCACATTTGTAAAGTAGTGCCAGTGGTAAAGATCAAGTTGAATGGTTAATATTATCAGTGAGTTACAATTTATGATTGACAGTATGTGTGGGGAGACAGGAGGTGAAAAAGTTGGCTGTAAATACAGGTGCTGCTGGGTTTACGTCATCTGTTAATTACATATTGTGTACAGAATGTAGACTAGAAAATTGTTGATTTTGTGATTTACATATGTAATCTGCCGATTGCATTTGTTTATATATGTTGAAACTTTTGTTGTAAGCATTCATCAAATTGTTTTTGAGTGTATTATGTTTCAATGATGTTATTAATGACTTAGAAGTTCATCACAAAGACAACGCATTGATTAGACAGGCTTATTTTTTTTTAATTAGATTTTGATATGATTTAATATTAATTCAAAATTGAGTGCTGTATTTATGAATACAAAATTGACTTGGAGATACTAATTGATTTATTTATTACTGTTCTAACAAGATAAATTGTTTTCTTTATGATGAACTATTTTTCTACTGTGCCTTCAGATTTGTGTACCCTCAGATAGGTTCTGTGTCTGGATGCATCTCATAGCAGTGAACTCCCCATCTGTTCACCAGCCCAGCTAGCTAAACCCTTTTTTTCCTTGATATGCTGTTATACACTCAGTAACTTTAGAAAGGCCAGATCTTATTAAAAGCATGTCTTGAACATGTTTTTTAATATCACCTTTGTATCTCAGAAGATCTGTTGAATAGCAAATTTTACTTGCAGGTTTATCTGATTTTATACTGGTCTCATTGCTCATTTCCTTAAAAGCTTTATGTGGATACAGATAAAGTTACTTCCAATGCATAGGTATTGGGCTTATTTGATGGCTGCCATGTGGACATCACCTTGTTCTGTTACATTGCATCTTCTCAGGTTACGGAGCATTTGTGAGGGTATGAAGTGTCTCCTGGGATAGCTCTCAATGCATCACACAAACCCCTTAAATTTGTGGTCTTGATCTGTTTTGCATATGATTTCTGATTGATGGAAAATATTGAAGAGAAATATAGGAATTGCATGCTTTGAAAAAGTTCCATATTGAAGCAAGGGTATGTGGGACTGATATTATAAGTTCATTCAGGAAGATTAAAATTAAATACAAATTTGCAGACAACAGCAACATTCATAATTTATCAATTTTTCCTATCTCAACAACTGTATATATCTAAACCTTTTTTGTTTAAATCAATTTTGGAATTGTCATCATTGTTGATTCATTAGCACCGATCTTTTGAAGTATGTGTTAAATTGCCTACGAGGAAAAGTCTTTTCATGTGAATTAATAGACTTGATGGTCATATTCCTTTATTGCTGTATATTTCTGCAATTGTTTTGTGTATGTATAACTTGTTGAAGTTGTAATTGGACAGTAATTTGCCCTCAGATATCAAATGTAATACTTAATAGAACATACATTGAAAAAAAAATTCCCTACTGTACAATTTTTTTAATGAACTTCATGCTATGTTTCAAAGAAGAGTAAAATCAAGAAAATAACTAATATATGTCACATATTTATTGACAGAATTTATACAGTTAAATTGGGAAAAGAAATCAATGTAATTTTAAAGGAAAATATGTTTGTCTTCTTCTGTTTTCAGCCCACATTTAACGTATTGAATATACTGGCAAATTGTCATATGCATAATTTGCATTAATACGAAGTGATAAAGTTGTGTGTGGCCATTTATTTGTTTTTGTTTTTTCTTCAACTTTTTGAAATGTAACTTTGAAAACTAAGGTCAGTAATCTGACCATGTCCAACTACAACTTTACATAGTTTTGACTTGCATGAGAGGTGTATGTATGTTGTGACTGATTCCATATCCTATTGGCTGCGAGATCTTTGTCTTTAAGACAGGTATTGAAGTGGAAGACAGTCTGACACTGATTTATCTTTGTTGTGTGCCATTATATGGCCACTTTTTATATCTTCAATAATATTTTGTGGTTAGCCAGAATGAATAATGATTTATAGTTAACTAGTGAACATATTTGTCCTTGCAGAACAGAAACTGAAAATACCAGCTCTTACTTTTAAAGTTATAAAATTGTAGATTTTTTTTTCATTAGCAATGTCTGCTTGGTTTTATAAAAGGGCCATTTTTTAGTCAGAATAATTGCTAATTAGCAATGAAAAAAAAGTTGGTAAACTTGCAAGGGATGGATTACTACTGCTTATTGCTAGATATGCCTAGACTATATTATATTAATCCTGTACCACTGAAATTCACCTTTCATAATAAAGAAGCTAGATCCGTGGTCCAGTGGTAACGTATCCGATTACGGATCCGAAGGTTGTTGGTTCGAACCTCGTTGGAGGCAAGAATTATTCATGACCTTCCCAGGCGCAAAGTACTGGTCCAACCCAGGAACTGTCGAGAGGGATTAGTAAAAGTTGTAAGAACTTGTTTCCCAATCGATGTAAAATAAATAAGTTTAAACTAAACTGAACGCATGCTTCTGTCTGGACAGAGTCAACTTTGTAACTTCGTGTTTCAAAACTACTGATAAGGAACAAACCATATATAATTGGCTATTAAAGGCTGATCAGATGTTGTGCAGGAAATTCCTTTAAAAGTTATCATGTGTCTTTGGTTTCTGTCCTGTAGGGAGACCACAGAGTAGTGACTGTCCTGGTATTTATGTGTTGCAGTGGCTTTGTACATACAGCTGATGATGGTTCTGTGTCTAATGCCTCTAGCATTTGTCACGATTTTCCGCTATGGTTAAAGTACAGTATGTAATGGTTTTGGACCCTTCCAGGCACATTTGACTTTTTGCACCTTATAAGACCCTTGCGCAGCTAGATTCATTTTCTAAGCCTGTTCAAGTTTCCTACAGCTTAATTTGTTAAAACCTTGTCTTAATCTTATTGATATATCAAGGTGATCAAGTTTGATACTGTCAGAAAGTGGCATTTCGATGCAGAATGTGGTTATGATGATAATTGAAGATTTGAGAATTTATTTTTTTAAGACAGATTGTTGTTTGAGTATTCTAATTGATATAATGATTAAATATAATATTTAAATTGTATGTCAATCAACAAGCTGATATATGCAATTGACAAAATTACACTGTCTTGGCCAAATTAAATTTTTACGTAAAGTTAAGAATATTTTACTGCAAATTCATAATCATTTAATATCCATGCTAGTTCTGTTTAAAGAATTTGAGTATATGGTGCATTTCTCTGTTAATTATTTGTTTTACAAAATGTAAATTTTAAAATCAATATGCCTTTTCCTTCACCTTTGTGGTAGATAGTTGCAAGGAGGCAAACAAAACGTTTTGTATTCTGTAGTTATCCTTAAATTAAGGGCATAGAATTTTCATCATTTGTCTTAGTACTTTTATCAAAAATAGACAAAAGCTGAAGATATTTTTATTGGTTCAATTTCATCAGCATACTTTGTTGTAAAAACATACTTTTGTTAACGGAATACAGATTTCAGAGTATTACTCTTCGACTCGTTATTCATTAATTTTTCTTGATAGATTACAGCAACAAATGTGATGTGTTCATTTATCAGAAAAGTGCTTTGATTCGAAGTCATGTTTCTCCTATGCTTGTATAAAATAAAGATTTTTTTCTCCATTTATATTGCTTGAATATATCACATTAGGGCATAGTGATAGAGTTAATTGTTAATGATTTGTGAAAAAAAAAAAGGATTTCAATCTCTGACTTTGTGAAATGCAATATGAAATAAATATGTAAATCTTCAGATGTCTTTTATTTTATCTAATGAACTAATGAACTATTGAGCTGTTAGAGAGAGAGAGAGAGAGAGATTTGCAAGAAACATTGGCTTTTGCATATTAAACTAGAACAGAAGAAAAACTGTGAGGAATGTCTTTATTCTAGATATATAACAAAGATTTACATGAATAACAAGATCAGAAACATCTACACCAGGAAGCCAGCCAGAGATGATGATGCACTGTTACGAGCAGTATTGCACAAGAATAAGATTTCTGGTTAAAGTGCTTGTTCTGAAAGTGGGAAAGCTGATTATACTTAAAGCTCCAGTGCGTTTTAGCTGGAAAAAATATATTTTTCAAAATTTGTAATTAGCAAAGCCTCAAATGATGTTTGATTAACCTCTTAATGTATAAATAAGCCCACATAATGAAATTTTCACCTGGAAGCCTTAGTTGTTCAGACAGGGCAAAATAGTGAGAAAAATGAGTTTCAGAAGTTCATGGACTTTTGCTAAAAACTGAATAAATCTTGATACACGGTAGTAAAGGAGATAGGAAGAAAATCCACAAACTTCTGGAAAAAAACAACACCTTGTATGTTAATTTTATGCTGTCATTTGTTTGAACTAAATACAGAACAAGACTGCCACAATTTGCAATTTTTCTAATAGAATCTTTCCTGTAAATTAGGCATTTCTCAAGGTCTTTCAGTGATGAAAAGTGATGAAATCAAAATTGACTTATATATGTTGTAAGTGCATTTGGATTGAGGTCTAACATCTATAAGATACTGGGACTTTAAGGTATGATAAACATAAGTTACATTAACTATGGATATACAAGAATATCGGTACTATGAGAATTAGGATAAATAACTTGTCAGAGTTGACGAATAAAGTAAAACATGTATATATCCTGCCAGGTGCATAGCTGTACAGAAAACGATGTGCAAGTCTGGGAACTAAGAAGCAGAGCTGCAAATTTGCTAGAGGCCCCCCCCCCTCGAAAATTTTGAAATCCTAGAATGCAAATGCTGTCTGATGCCTTTTTAGCTCACCTGAGCACTTGTGCTCGGGTGAGCTTTTGTGATCGCCTTTTGTCCGTCGTGCGTCGTCCGTCGTCCGTCGTCAACAATTGCTTGTGACCACTCTAGAGGCCACAGTTTTGGCCCAATCTTCATGAAACTTGGTCAGGATGTTTGTCTACATGATATCTCGGATGAGTTCGAAATTGGGTCATGTGGGGTCAAAAACTAGGTCACTAGGTCAAATCTTAGAAAAACCTTGTGAACACTCTACAGGCCACAAATTTGGCCCAATCTTCATGAAACTTAGTCAGGATGTTTGTCTACATGATATCTCGGATGAGTTCGAAATTGGGTCATGTGGGGTCAAAAACTAGGTCACTAGGTCAAATCTTAGAAAAACCTTGTGAACACTCTACAGGCCACAAATTTGGCCCAATTTCAGAAACTTGTCAGGATGTTTGTCTACATGATATCTCGGATGAGTTCGAAATTGGGTCATGTGGGGTCAAAAACTAGGTCACTAGGTCAAATCTTAGAAAAACCTTGTGAACACTCTAGAGGCCACAAATTTGGGCCCAATCTTCATCAAACTTAATCAGGATGTTTGTCTACATGATATCTCGGATGAGTTCGAAATTGGGTCACATGGGGTCAAAAACTAGGTCACCAGGTCAAATCTTAGAAAAACCTTGTGAACACCCTTTGTCTACATGATATCTTGGATGAGTTCGAAAATGGGTAATGTGGGGTCAAAAACTAGGTCACCAGGTCAAATCTAAGAAAAACCTTGTGAACACTCTAGAGGCCAACATTTTTGTCCCAGTCTTCATTAAACTTAATATGAATGATGACTGCATGAATTCCCAGTTGAGTGCAAATTCAGGTAGGATCAATATGTAGGTCATTTAGTCAAATGTTAGAAAAACACTTTTAGATGCCAGATTTTTTGTCATTATGCCTAACACAGCCATCTTACTCAGGTGAGCGACACAGGGCCATCTTGGCCCTCTTGTTGAATACTGTACCTGTATGACATGCGCCTTTTAAGAAACTGTTCTTGTACCTACAGGAAAATAATGTGCAAGCCCAGGCTTTTTGGCATAAAGGCAGCTAGGCTCCTGCCTGCTGTATGAAGTGTCTGTTTCTGCCAAAGATACAAAAAATTGTCAAAATGAGTAGAATTCCACTTTCACTTATATTGTTGATCAAATACGGAAAAAAATCTTATGTTCTCAAAGATAAAAACTGTACATGTACATGAGTACAACTTTCAAACTCAAGTATGGCCATTTGACATAAGCCTGAGCATCATACTAAATTTAGGAACTTGGGTGCCTAGTGTTCAGTATTCATGTGTAAAAAAATGACTAAATTCACTTGAGGTAAAACCCCCAAAAGTGACTATGTAAATGTCAGATTTGATTAGCCATTCTGATATTTTTTTTGTGTCACCTGCTGTAAGTAGAAGTGACACATATGGATCACATTTCTGTTGTCTGTCTCTCTGTCTGTCCATCACACTTTGTCCGTCACACTTTTTCCGTCATGCTTCAGCAGGTGACACATGTTCCAAAGAACACTCTTGTCTTAATGATGTGAAAAAATAAAAAGGTATATTAAAGCAATTAAGATAATTTCAGACAGATTGTGCATTTCAAAATTGTAAGCTTCCCACCATCTGTGATATACATGAAACAAGAAACCCTATTTTTCTAGAAAAATGTGGTTAAAGCTATTAATGTATAACATATTTAAGCAAATGTAATGGTTTTAAATACTGCATAAATGACAGCTAACCGTATATAAATACAGAAGTTTTAAAGCAATTGAACACCAAAACAAAAAAAAATGGAAGGGAAATAAACATAACTGAAGTTTAAATCCCCCTGTTCAAGTGCTGTAATAAAGCATCCCAAAGTGGAACACTTGACTGAAGAGATGTTGTGATTTCAAAACAGACTGACACATTATTCTAGGAAAACTGAGTTAATCGCAACTTCAATAACAGAACATTTCAGAGCAATGTATGAAGAGGCTATAAATCAAAGCTGTGAGTGTACTTTCTATTATTACTATTGATGACCAATAGACAGGGATTAATTATCTTATATACAAAAAATGTAGTTCCCAAATATTTCTTGTTGCTGAACAGTCAAATTCATTCACTAGAAAATTAAAGTTAAATGTCAAATTTGACAATACATACATGCACAATTAATGAGAGAGTTTTGGGGTTTAACTAAGAACAGTAATGGAGTCTTAAATAATACATGTTTCTAGTTAAAACCCCCCTTTACAGATATCCTAACAGAAGATAAAAACTGACATGTCTAAATAAAATCAAGACATTAAAAGTAGGTTTATATTACATACTTCAAAATATTTCTCAGTGAATTAAATTGAAACAAGCCAAAATATTGTTGTGTGAGATTATTGATATCAGCATTACCAGTTTACTCGGTGGAAGTAAGGCTGTAAGGAAATAAACACTTGATCAACCTATAATAACTGCATGCTGATTAGGTTATAATCTGGTTGCAACTGACATTTTTTTCATTTTATTTTTTGTTTCAAGTAATTAAAAAGGCCATTTTAAGTCTAATCTTGACGGGGTCCAACACTGTTAGTCTTCCCATTACTGATATGAAGTAACATTACAATACAAACAAACAATTATGCAAGTAACATCAAAATTAACTCAACATAAACATATTTCTTGATAATAAATAGTAACAACTTGCATTACATTTTCACAACACCAATGCCTGAGAGTAAATTACAACCATTCAATATTATCCCAATCTCATACATGTACCCCCGTGTAGATGCACAAACTTACACACATTTCATTTTCTGTAGGCTTCATCTTCAAATGTGTGTAGAAGAAGTAGAAATGATTCAATGTATAACACTGTAGGTAAAGTCAAACATTTCCTCCATCTAAATAGTGCAAAAAAGTGGATATTGAACACACTTTAAGATGTGTATGATTTATTTTAAATGACAGGTTTATCATGACTAACATTTTTCAATTAAAGATATGTTACTTGTCTTATTACTTGTATTAATATGCACTCCTCCTTTTCAAAATACTAGCTGAGTCTATCAGATAATTGATGCATACCCTTGTTAAGGGGATATCTTTAATCTTCACTAAAGAAGGTTCAATGGTATATATAAAAACACAAGAACATTTGAAACATTATGTGAGGCAAATCAGATATCAAACCTGGATACATCATACTCGGTTAACCTAAAGCAATATATGGTCAAGATACTGTATATTTCACCCAATCCAACAACCTCCTCCATGTACAATGACAATAAGGCAAATGAAATACTTTTGTTTCTAATTACACCGTACAGACTAGAAATATTTGCTAGTTGACTTCATCATATTATCTGAAACAGTTCACATAAATTAATTTATCATTGGTAAACACATTTTGATAAAATGTTAACTTGAATCCAGGTCACCCTGTGTGTAAAGTAAACAACTGTCTTTCTCATTACCAGGATTATACTACTGAAGTATAGTACATAAGATAATACATACAGGCTAATCTGGTTGTATATATAATTTTGAATTATTATGTTTTAAATAACCTGAATATATTGTAAATAATTGTCCACATGGACTAGGACCTGTATGTTATACATCAAAATCTTATCATTTTCCAGATATTTTGATTGATTACAGGTATGTAGATAAAGCATGAAACTGTAATTCCATAAATGCAAATTTTTACAATTTATCTACAATGATGTTTCCCTTCAATATTTCTACTGATGTTCATTGCTATAATGAGCGGTAAGATGACATCCCAGAACCCTGTACATTACAGACAAACGGACGGACACAAACTGACTGCTATGACACTTCCTGTTCTTGCATGAAGTCCTGAAGTACCTTAAGTACACTGTGTGGGCCTATCACCATCTCCGCAGTAACATAGTGAAGGAGGATGTCACTGTTCCCAGAGTCTCGAAGGAACATGTAGGATCTGCAACAAACACATCAGAAAATCTTTAATTGTTGTGTCACTGTCTACTGTGATGTTTACCATTCAAAATATGAGACAAGTTCTGCAGAATCATCATAAAATATCCAGTATACGAAGAATTTACCACTTAGGTACAAATATAATGTTAGTTCAAGGTTACAGAAACTTTGCAATGCTTACATTAACCTCACTCTCTAACTCAATTAACACGATACCAAACAGCTTAAAATTTTATCAATGAAAATAAAGCTCAAACAAACAAATGTAAATGAATCTTGCTTTCAACAGTTACTTTTGTTCAACAACCTTGGACAAACATTAGGGTCGGGGATATGCTTGTTTTGGCATCATGATAATTATAACTGATCTACAAATCTTTTTTGTTTATCTACGTTGGAAAATACAGAAGTAGTGAGAAAAGACTACATTACTTATGAAAATCCCTTATATTGACAAGTTAAGAAGAATAATTTCTTATTTTCATAATCTTACAAAGCCAATATACATATAATTGTTTAAGAATAAATATCCAACAGAAAAAATGATTTTTTTTTTTTTTTTTTTTTAAATTCTAGCTCACCTATATAAAGCATAAAAATCAGTCTCTGCCTCCCTGAGAAGTCGCTTTAAGGTGTTCATGGTTTGTATAAACTGAAATTCAAGAAAGTTTCTAAATCATCATGATAATCATACACATTTCTAAAATTTGAAAAAGCATACTTCAGAAATTTAATGATAGAATAACCATTTCAAAAGATTTGTGTTTGTGATTAGTCTTATTCAGTTTTGTGAATGGCTCATACAGAGATTTATGCAACAGGGCTGAAATAAATCAATTTTTGTTACCCAGGTACCATCATGCTTTTACCCACAGGTACCCGAGTACCATCATGCTATTACCCGCAGGTACCTGGGTACCATCATGATATTACCCACAGGTACCAGGTACCATCATGCTATTACCAACAAGTACCTGGGTACCATCATGCTATTACCCGCAGGTACCCAGGTACCTGTGCAGATATGGTTATTGCATAGAAAACATTACCACCTGTAATAACTAATCACTGATATTGATGATTTTAATTCATTTCAATAAGCACTTTATGATCCAGATTTTGTACAACCAAAATATGTTTATCATGAATGCATGTGAAGATTGGCTACAGATGTGTATATCTATATTGTAAAGAAAAGAAGAACATGATGTATCAGTACGGAAGTCAAACATCAGGTAACGGATAATAATGTTGTACTAGGGTACTGGTAATTTCCTTCCAGACCTGCAGGTACCTGGATACTTTTTTCAGCCCTTATATGCTACACAGAGCCATAACTCTGCATATATTTGGCAAAAACAAAAAATAACAAAAGGGCCAAAATGGCCCTGAAGTCATTCACCTGAGAAACATTACCTTCATTGCCCTATGGTCAAAATTAGCCATAATCAAACTTAACTGAGAGATTATGGTAAAAAAATTGTCATTAAGTTTGAAGATGATTGCTTTAGAAATGAAGGTGCTACAGTGTAAACAATGTGAAATCTGAATCTTTTGTGCTAAAAGGGGCATAACTCCAGACCTACTCAGCCGAAACCAGCCATAATAGAACTTGACCAAGACATTATGATCATAAAGTTTGAAGATTATTGCTTGAGAAATGAAGATGCAAGAGTGTAAACACTAAGACTGTTTATGCATGACAAACATTCAAGCATCATGAAAGCTCACCATGAGCTTTGCTCAGGTGAGCTAACTAAAAAACATGTGTTTATCTTTGTATGTAGGTTGAGTGTTCCTGTAAAGATTTGTGAATCTTGCTCATGCAGCTTTTGAGATATGTGCTACACAGTTACCTGTAATGATATTCAAGGGCCATAATTCTGCAAATGTTGGTGAACAACAATCAAAGCTCTAGATATTCAACAATGCATGCTTGTAAACATTCCTGTGAAGTTTTGTGACTCTTCTGAGATAAGACTCCAGACAGAAAAACGGTGGACTCACAAGCTAAAACAATTCTTCCACACAAACCTTTCGCTCGGTGGGGGTGATCTAAATTATACCTTGTCACCCTCAACATGTTTGTCAGTCAGGCACACAGCATGAGCAGGAATAATTCTTTCAAACAAGCCAAAAACTATAGCCAGTAACTTTGTAAATGCCACATACATACCTTCAACTTGAATGCCTCAATGACCTGTCTCAGCCTGGCAGGGTTCTCAGAAAAGCCTGGTCTGTTCAGTGCACTGGCCCACTCCTCGCAATACTTATTACAACCTGACACATATACACAGCATTATGTTTGGATTTAAAGTCCCACCAACATATTTTTCTTAGAAATACCAGTAATTTTAGTGTTGCCTCATTGAAATAATACAATGTAGACAAGTGGTATGATTCCACACCCAGTCACATTATCCTGACATCGAGCCAACCAGTCCTGAAATTCTTAAGCTGAGTTCAAAGCAAAGAAAGCAAGCAAACAACTCTGGTACCAGTATGTCCCAGCCGGGATCAAACTAACGACTTCTCAGTTAGACAGCTAGTACATACAACCACTGATCACCACACACAGTATTATCATACAACATGCCTATCAAACAAACCTTCAATATTTGTCCAATATATAATTTAACCCTTTCCCTCATAGAGGAAACCATGAAAAGACCTATGCAAACAGTATATAAACAGATCAGCCTGCGAGTAACTCGCAGGCTGATCAGGTTTTATGGTGTTTGCTGCTCCTCAGTGGTCTGGAAATGAGGACTTTATAATTAAATTTGGTAAGGTTTAACTGTGGTTTTCTGCAGATCAGGCTTTATGTGGTACCTATTGAGTGCGTCAAAATGAGTCTATATGAGGGAAAGGGTTAAATGAACCTGTATATCATGTTCAACATGACACAGATTCTACACTAATAAAATTATTTCTGAATTCACTTTGTTTTCAATATCAATTTTTTTGAATACTTAAACAAACTAGAAATGTGTTTACAGTTTTGCATATTAAGTGTGTGTACATTCTTGAAATGAAGTGTTTTTAATAAACAATTAATTGCAGAATCTTATAACTTTTATTATTAATCAAACATCTATATCAAATGCAGCACGCTGTGATGTTTGCACAATTCTACACATACATACATTGACAAAAATGTTTGCACTAATGCCTGTAATGATAAGAGCATAAGGTGTGAGAAACTGATATGGTCATGTAGGGACTAACCAGATAATTTTGCATGATTGCCCTAGGAGCAAATTTGCACGTTTAATATTTACGGTTTAATGGACCCCTCTAAATTTTGCAAATATCATACTGTAGCACAAATAACTAGTTCCATATTTTCATCAATTCAAGCTTCGTAAGTCTGTCAGTGGTAATGGTGTTTAGATGAAATACCCAGGTGCACAGGTTCATACCCTGAATAATATATCCATGAAGTTTCAAGTTTTAGTACAAATACATTTTGAGTTGTGTCACAAACTTTAAATTCCGTATTTTCACAAATTCAAGGCACGTTACTCTGTCAACCTAACGATGATTCAATGAAAATACTCAGGTGCACAAGTTCATGTCCTGAATAATACATCCATGAAGTTTCAAGCTTGAATAGTTTCAAAGTTATGCATGTCAAAAAGTTTCAAAATGATATGAAACTCAGCACAGTAGTCTATTTCAAATTAGTATTTCAGCCTATTTGTTTTTGTTAATTTCAGTATTTAATGACTACTCATATCTGATTGCTTTTTTTTTTTGAAAAGGTTAAATGTCCAATCAACTATATTTCAGTTATTTTGGGATTCTTTTTTACATGTTTAAATGAGATATACCATTTCCTGTCTGCGATCCCACACACAACCATAATATTGACTCCTAGAGTAGTCCTTCACTGGGTGCTTAAACACAGGGTTATATACCAGTACCATTTTTATTGACTTTGGTACATCTCAGCTAGGGATCAAACACAGCCAGGGATCAAACACAGCCAGGGATCAGACCCACAAACTCTTGGTCATAGGATGAGTGCTCTAACCAATTAGTCACCCAGATAAACAGTTCTTGAAATTATAGCATAGAATCAAACCAAATCTCTAGACAGATACTTGCAGTATATTCTACTGAACTGAAGCCTTCATGATATGATTAAGAGACTCACAAGTTGTGGGGAGCAGTGGTCCAGTGGTAGGACACATGCTTTGGGATTGAGAGGTCCCTGGTTTGAGTCCTGCCAGGGACACTGCTAATTTCCTTGAATAAGAAATTTATCCTGCATTGTTTCACTTCAACCAGGTGTAAATGGGTACCTCAGTGGGCGGTAAAATAATGTGGGCTGCCAAAAGCGGAGTGAAAGACTCCCCAGGGAGATTGACGAATGGATTCTAGTTGTCCCATGACCAGGGGTAAAAACTGTAAAGTCTGAACACAGCTACAGCATGAAACTATAAAATGCCTTTACTTTACTTTTACAAGCTCATCACAGAAAGCAGGAAGTGGTCCAGTGGTGATGTACATGACTGTGGACCTTCACAGTGGAGGCATGGACTTTTTTGACATTCCCAGGTGAAACCAAGGAATCAAGACCTTCTTTCCAAATTGATATAAAATAAATTTGTTTAAACATAGAAAGCATGCAATGTTAGTATTTGGATTATCATGTTTTTTATATCTGTCTTATCTTAAAAAAAAAGGGAGAAAAGCAAATATTAAACAACAAAGATTTCTTTTTATCATATATAAAAAAGTCCAATATTTATATGTGGCAAAAATTGGGCTGACATGAGCTCTTACCATTGGAGTCAAGTTTGAGAGAGTCAGCAGAAAGACTGACAGTGATGCTCCCCTGGTTATCTGTGGTTCCAGCATCTACTAACAGGTCTACACTGGATGAGATGGAGCCATCCTCTGACAATTTCTTCTCTCGCAGCTGACTAAGTATGTCTGAGAGGCTACAAGCATTGTAGAACCTGTAATGAATATAGCATGAAACAAGTATTATGAAAGTATTGCTTAGGCAATACTAAGTCCCCTACTGGCAAATGGAAAACTAAGACCCCCCAACACACACACACAAATACAACCTGTTTATTTCAGTCATATAACAACATCCAGCTAATAATAATGATTCCAATTCAGCATGTACAGAATTTTGTAAGTCCAGGGCCCACAATGTCGTCAAAAATCAGCGAATCAAAAACGAACTCGAACCTGAGAAAAAAAGTCTGGAAAACTGCTAAGAAATTTTCTAAATCCAAGGGCGTAATTCCATAAAAAAAACCGGAAAACTGCTATTTAAAAAAAAATTCTAATTCCAAGGGTCGTAATTCCGTCAAAAATCAATGGACCGGAACAAAACTCAAACTTGAACTGTAAGTCATGGTGGGTAGACTCACACACCAAAAATTAGATGAATATCTGCAAGCGTTTAGAAAAAAAGTCCAAAAAACATGTGTGTGACTGAGGGAGGGATGGACGGACGGACGGACGGACAGAGTGCAAACCTATAGTCCCCTTCGGCAAAGCCAGTAGGGGACTAAAAACCCACTGCCATATGAAGATGTTAATAAATTCGGGTGTGTACCCAGCAGAGAACCAGATCAGCCTGAATGCCATCAACTGCTGATCAGACTGTTGGTTTCTCAGCTGAATTGACATTTCAATAGCCCCCCCTCCCTCCCTTCATGGAGTGAAACGGAATATCTGAGTAATAAAAGGCTAGTATAGTAAAAGGTCAGCTAACATGCTAGTTGTAGGCTTGTACAGTAAAACCTGTCTTATCTGACACCCACTGGGACCAACTGACAATGTCAGATAAGACAGGTTGTCGGGTAAGGCAGTTCATTATAGAACATACATATGTACCTTTAAAATTGGGACCAACAAAAGTGTCGGATAATACAGGATGTTGTTATGAACAGGTGTCATTATAGACAGATTGCACTGTAATGGTCTACATCCTCAAAAATGACAAAATTGAGCTTCAATTTTATTTTACTCTTGTCTTACAAAATTTTAGACTGGCATTGTGTGTCAAGAAATAAATATAGAATCTGTCACTATCTGTTATGAAAATGGTTTTTTTCGCTTTTACTTAAGCAATAATGAACAAAGAAATATTCAGTAACTTTATTAAGGAAAAAAATCAAATGTCTTAAAAAAAAGTCATGAATAGTAGTAAATACTAGAACAATCAGTAAAGATGATAAATACCAGGTATCCCAATATGACAAAGAACAAAGGCTATAATAATATTAAATCCTTCACACAATCATCTGCATGTGTCTGTTAACCCTTTCCCTCATATAGACTCATTTTGACGCACTCAATAGGTATCACATAAATCCTGATCTGCAGAAAACCACAGTTAAACCTTACCAAATTTAATTATAAAGTCCTCATTTCCAGACCACTGAGGAGCAACGAACAGCATAAAACCTGATCAGCCTGCGAGTTTTCATGGTGTCCTCTATCAGGGAAAGGGTGAAGTAGTCTGGTCATGTTATGTAGGACAGGATAGGACGTGACAGGATGAGGCACGCATGATTCAAATACAAATATAGTGCCCACTTCACTGCATGTAGCTGGGGTATAACTATGAAGAAGATTTAGCGATAAAATGTTAACATTATTTAAAAATATCGCACACTTAATGGATGCACTGTTCTGACAATAAAATATCAAACCTTTGTATATCAGACTGTAGCTCTGTTGTTCCACCTGATGTAACAAGCTTTTCATCAAGTAAAGCCTGTAAAATAAACATTCATATATCAACTCTAATTATTTCATCAAGCAATTAACAAAAAGTCCAAATGATGAAACAGAACACTTTAAAGCAGATATCATTATTATAAACATTAAAGAATTACTAATTCATTTGTGTCATTTTCATCAACAATTTTCAATTTGTGTGGCAGTATGATGCAATACTTTCAACAAATGCTGTTACCTCTGTATATGATTACGGTTTACACCATTAGGGTAAACCATGACTGACAAGTAACTGGTGTTGGACGCAACACATAAGTCCCCTACAGGTGAGGTGCATAATTTATCCGTTACCATAGCAACCAGAATTTTGACATGCTTTTTAAGTTATCACAGGATCCAGATTTCTGGATATCCGGACGGACAGAGGGACAGACGGAGGGCAAACCAATAGTCCCCTCCAGTGTAAACACCGATAGGGGACTAATAATCATTCATTGACAGTATATCGAGGGCCGACCACAAAAATTAGTGCATATAGAAATAGAAGGAGATGGAACAGTTTTGATGTTAGCACTTGATATGAAAAATCATCCCCACCTACACAGCGGCACACATCAACAACATGTAAAAACACGATGAAAGTCCCAACTTACAGAGTGAATGAGGAACTTGAGGTTTTCCTGGAATGCTTGGACACAGCGACACAAGTATCCAACAGCGACACTGTGCCACTCTTGAAGAGACTGGGTGAGGGAGGACGGAAGTTTACATCCTGGCTGAAGCTCACCTACTGTCTGTGTGCTGAACAGTTCTGTACAGTAGCTTTCTAAATCTACATGGAACCTGGTACTGTGTCAAGGACTTGCAAGCATAAGAAATGATTGAAGTTGGTTTTTGTGGATTCTTTGACCAATAAACAATATTCAGTTCTTTGGAGACTGCCTAGGTATCATATCAAAACCAATACAACAGTTAAATACAATGAAAAATTACAGCTTAGGAAAAAGACTTAATTTGGTACTAAAACCCTGATAATACGAGGGCAGTCCCAGTAAATCGTAGAATGCATTCCATATCAAATAAAACAATGTCATAGATCTGTGAAACTTTCCAGTAATGTTGTTCAATCATATATGCTTATTTGCATGCATGTATATTTGTCTATCAGTATATTTACCGGTAGTTATGAAAAATAACAATTTCGCAGAAACGTCACATTGACTGCAGGATAACAATGATGTCACATCATTAACTGTCAAAGTTTACAAGTCAAATAGTTGATAGTTATGGTTTTTAAATAACAAGAGGGCCATGATGGCCCTGGATCGCTCACCTGGTATCATTAGGCTATGTAAAATCAAGTGACCCCTGGGGCAGAGCCAATTTTGACCCCAGGGTCATGATTTGAACAAACTTGGTAGAGGTCTATTCGCCCATGTTACATATCAAATATCTAAACTCCAGACCTTGTGGTTTTTGAGAAGAAGATTTTTCTAGTTTTTTTTCCAAAATAAGTCTACGTAAAATCAAGTGATCCCTGGGGCAAGGCCAATTTTCACCAAATATCTAAACCCCAGGCTATCTGTTTTTAAGTTTTCTAAAAAGAAGAATTTTCAAGTTATTTCTATATTAGCCTATGTAAAATCAGGTGACCCCTATGGCGGGGCCAAATTTGACCCAAGGGCCATGATTTGAACAAACTTGGTAGAGGTCTATTAGCCCATGTTACATACCAAGTATCTAAACTCAAGGCTTTGTGATTTCTGAGGTTTCTCCTATATTAGCCTATGTTTAATCAAGTGACCCCTGGGGCTGGACCAATTTTGACCCCAGGGTCATGATTTGAACAAACTTGATAGAAATCCACTAGACAATGCCACACACCAAATATCTTAACCCCAGGCCTTGTGGTTTCTGAGAAGAAGATTTTTCAAGTTTTTTTTCCTATATTAGCCTATGTTAAATCAAGTGACCCCTGGGGCGGGGCCAATTTTGACCCCAGGGTCATAATTTGAACAATCTTGGTAGAAAGTCATAAGATCATGCTACATACCAAATATCTAAACTCCAGGTCATGTGGTTTCTGAGAAGAAGATTTTTCAAGTTATATCCTATATTAGCCTATGTTAAATCAAGTGACCCCTGGGACGGGGCCAATTTTGACCCCAGGGTCATAATTTGAACAATCTTGGTAGAGAGTCATAAGATCATGCTACATACCAAATATCTAAACTCCAGGCCTTGTGGTTTCTGAGAAGAAGATTTTTCAAGTTTTTTTCAATATTAGCCTATGTACAATCAGGGACCCCTTGGCGGGGCCAATTTTTACCCCAGGGCCATGATTTGAACAAACTTGGTTGCGATCTACTAGACAGTGCTGCACACCAAATATCTAACCCCCAGGCCTGGTGGTTTCTGAGAAGAAGATTTTTCAAGTTTTTCCTATATTAGCCTATGTTAAATCAAGTGACCCCTGGGGCGGGGCCAATTTTGACCCCAGGGTCATAATTTGAACAATCTTGGTAGAGAGTCATAAGATCATGCTACATACCAAAAATTTAAAAGGCTAGGCCTTGTGGTTTCGGAGAAGAAGATTTTTAAAATTTTCCTTTTTAAAATCTATTTTTAGCTCCTGTGACCTAGATTTTTGACCAATCAAAATAATTTTAATAACTTTGGTAAAGGGCCCCATAATGAACATTCCTGTGAAGTTTTATCAAAATCCAGTGAGTAGTTTAGAAGGAGATGTTTTTTAAAGAGATTGTTGACGACGGAAGCACGCACGCACGGACAATGGACAAAAGGCGATCACAAAAGCTCAGCATTTTTGAACTTTGAACTTTGAGACCTTGATCTTGAAGCTACAGACCTGAGGATTGCACATGACACATCATCTCATGATGGGGAACATTTCTGCTGAGTAATCTCAAAATCCATCAAGGAATGTCAGATTTATGGAGCAGAAACAAAAAATAAACCCCATTTTTTACCTTTGAACTCTAAGTGTGACCTTGACCTTGAAGCCACAAACCTGGGGATTGCACACAACACTTTGTCTCATGATGGTGAACAATTCTGCTGAGTAATTTTAAAATCCATCCAGAAATGTCAGAGTTATGAAGCGGAAACGAAATCCGGACAGACAGATGGACGGACAGATGGACTGACGGATGGTTCAATTACTATATGCCCACCTTTGGGGCATAAAAACTTACCAAAGATCCATAACTCAGAAAAATATTATTCAACCATAACATCAGTATAATATGCACATCTGTGCTTCCTAGTGAAACTTTCTAAGAAGTCTGATTGAAATCCATCCGAAAGTAATTGAGAAATAGCGCGGACAAAGCTAAATAATTTGAACAATCTTAGTAGACAGGCACCTGAGGAACATCTGTTCTAAAACATTTTGAAATTCAACCAGGAGTTTTCACGAAGAAGATTTTTTAAATTTTCACTTAAGAAATATAGAGAAAATTAGCCCCACCCCTGGCAGTCATGTCTTTTAACAGATCCAAATAGTTTGAACAATCTAGGTACATCTGTGCCAACACATTTTGAAATTCAGCCAGTAGTTTTGGAGAAGAAGTTTTTTTTTTTTTTTTTAAAATATAGGGAAAATTAGCCCCATACATGGCAGTCATTTTTTTTTTCATGGATCCAAATAATTTGAACAATCTTGGTAGACACTTACTCAAGGAACATCTGTGCCAAACATTTTGAAATTCAGCCAGCAGTTTTTGAGGAGAAGATTTTTTTAAGATTTGACTATAGACATATAAGGAAAACTAGCCACGACCCTGGCGGCCATGTTTTTTTTCGGATCCAAATAATTTTAACAATCTTGGAAGACATTTAATAAAGGAACATCTGTGCCAAAACAATTTGAAATAACGCCAGTGGTTTTGGAGAAGAAGTTTTTTTTAATTTTACTATAGACATATAAGGAAAACTAGCCCGCCCTGGCGGCCATGTTTTTTTGGATCCAAATAATTTAACATCTTGAAGACATTTAATAAGGAACATCTGTGCCAAAACAATTTGAAATCAAGCCAGTAGTTTTGGATAAGAAGATTTTTTAGTTTTCACTATAGACATATAAGGAAAACTAGCCCCGCCCCTGGCGGCCATGTTTTTTTACGGATCCAAATAATTTGAACAATCTTGGTAGACACTTACCAAAGGAACATCTGTGCCAAAACATTTTGAAATTCAGTTGGTTGTTTTGGAGAAGAAGACATTTTAAGTTTTTTCTTTCCGTTGCCATGGCAACCAGAATTCCAAATGGAATTCAATTCTTTGAACAACTTTGAAAGGGGACCACCCAAGGAACATCCCTGTAAAGTTTTATCAAAATTGACCAAGCGGTTAAGGAGGAGATGTCGTTTGAAGCAAAATGTTGACGGACGACGGACGGACGGACGACGGACGGACGGACGGACGACGGACGGACGGACGACGGACGGACGGACGACGGACGAAGACCGGTCACAATAGCTCACCTTGAGCCTCTGGCTCAGGTGAGCTAAAAACCAACAGAATCTGTAGTAGGCACAAAAAATGATGTCAGAAAAAGACATGGTGTGCAGGATCACTGTTGACCTAAATTATCAAGCTGGAATGACTCCAACTGCATCTTACGAATATCTTTTAATTACAGAAAGATACAAGACTTTCTAAACAGTCAGTGATTAAATGGTATGGGCGATGGTCTAGACCTGTACAGTGCAGGTACACTGAGTACAGTGATGAGAGAAATATTCAAACAGTGAAAGCCATCAATGACAAAGACCATCACAAAACAATATGATGTGATAAAATACAGGTATATAGCATTAACTATATTTATAGATCTATTAATATACCAGATATTCCAAAAAGTGCCTGTCTGTCTGACCTGACTAGTGATTTCTATTTCGGTCCTATTAATATTTCAATACAATCTGTCCGAATGTCCGGTAGAGTTTCTAGCAGCAATGTTTACTATATACCCATAAGACTGACCTAAGTGTTGAAAATTCATTTAATAAAATCAGAAATCTAAAGAGATATGGTAATAAAGCGTTAATAACTTAATAAAGTAAATGAAATAAATGATAAACAATGATGATATCTTGTTGTTTGAGTTTGGTCCTGTAAAGTTAATTTCAGTCCTGTGAATCTTGTAAACTTAAAGGACCAAAATGTCCTGTTATCCTTTAAAACTTTTCAGAATATCTGATATACAAATTATTATTATAAAAAGTTAACAAAATGGAACACGATCAATGGTTTATCTATTACTAGTAGTATATAAAGTGAATGATCAAAAGTAATTGATATGAAATGTCTAAACGATCAAATTAATGATGTAATTCCAGTGTGCTTCGTCCTGCTCCAGGTTACGAGGAAGAAGTGCCCACACAACCTTGTGGAGGATCTAGAGAACCAGGATAATGCCCCTTGCCATAGGGCTCACCTTGGTGAACAGTGGTTCCATGTTGTTGACAGTAAATGGGTAACTTGGCATGAGAAATGTGTTTCCCACAGAGGGGAGTACATAGAGAAAAGCTTGACGTCGCAGTCAGTAAGATGATGTTCTCCATTCAGACATTAATGGTATATGCCATAAATTGAGTGGTCCAGTCTTTCAGTTGTTTTTAAAGATATTTTCATGTAAGTTTCACAGCATGTCAAGAAAAGGTTAAGTTAACTTATGTTACATTCTTGTTGATTTCCCCTTATTATTTATTCTACATATGGTCCCTTCCACAATTTACTGGGACAGCCCTTGTATTTAACTGACAATAGGTTAGTTATTGTTGGTATACCATTAGATAGAAAGTAAAGCTGAAGATACAATGCTATAAGTATAGGAATTTCAATATATTTCAGATCCTGACCACAGGAGAATCATGTATCAAAGAATTTACAAAAATAAAAGTAAATGCTGACACCAAAAGGATACAGATCAAGTGCTTCATCTTCATTTGAAATGAAACACAAAATTATTTTCTTGTCAGCATCACCTTTATCCTGTGTTACAAACACATAGCAAGCAGATTTTGCCCCATTCTCTTCCTTTGCACTGAAATTGAACGCACATAACACATTATTTGTTACCAACAAGAGTGTTCTTTGAAACACCAGACTTTGCGGAAATCTGTCAGACATCTGATCTGACAAGCATGGAAATTCTGTCGGACCGAAAAAACCTGCCAGACCGAAAAACAAAAGAGAAAAAATAGCAAATTATACAGTTATTGTCTTTTTAGCCAATAATTGAATTAATTGAATTAATTTTTTTAAATAGAGTGTGTTGTGCATATTTATTCCACTTGAAGTAACTTCATTAACTAAGTTTATAAGAAATTCAATAACAAAAAGGAATACTGATATAGCATATCACCATGTCTTTCTAAAGAGCCAACACAAGTTGAAGTCTATTAGGAAAGTCATAAAGGTAAAGCATATCAGGATTCAACATTTCACTCTGAAAATCAAAGCACACTCGTCAACATAAGACCCAGCCCTTATCACACACAGTTTCAGTTACAGTTATTCTATTCGATTCAACTTATCCTTCATAAAAAGAGACTCAGTATATGCCTCTTCATCATTTAGTGTTCATTATTCTAAAATTTTGCTTTTTATTTTTCTTGACATATGCCATGTTGTAGTTTAGATTTGACCAAATCAAACGGCCTAAGCTCTCAAATCCAACGACAACGTCTTAATTTTTCAACTATTATAAGACAGAAGCTAGGGGAAAGGTGAACTGACAAAAAACATGATACAAGTTTATCATATTCTTGTTGTGACATACAGCATACCGGTATTGTATGTTGATTTTCACTGTGTTCAGCAAATCTTTCAGTGTCATGTGCCATCAGAATCTTGCACATACCAGGTAAAATCCTGTTGTGAAACCTACTGGTGTCATTTCTATATATAGCTCTCATTGTCCTTTCGTTTTGCATCTGTAGCCATTTTTCTAAGTTTATGCATTTAGTTTGGCAGACTTTTTCGGTCTTTTCTCAACTTTCATTCAAGACAACAATTCGTTCAGGGGACTTCTACACACCCCTTAATTTCGGACAGCATGTCTATTACCAGAGGTCATGTCATACTTGTGAATTAAACATTGTCATATAAGTTCAAGGTAACAGTCAAAATAAGAGTTTGAGAAGTGTTCGTTGATTGGATTAATAATTTTCACATAACCAATCATAGGCTCATAATATGCACATGTTTATCTGATTGACATAGAAGGCAGATCTATGGCATTTTTCACACACATGCAGGTCTCTACACATATCCTTAAGTTTATTACATATTGTAATCAGGTAATCATTCTGGGCGTGTACTTTTTTTTTTTAACAGTGTCTCAATGTCTGACGCTCGTGATTATATAATAGGAATCTCATACCGAAAATAATAGGGCAGAGTAATTTCGCTCTACAGATTTTTTTTTTTGCAAAGTTTATGGACTTAAAATTGACATTTTCGCCATATGAGTTTGCTAAACAATCATCTGTCACCTGGGCTGATAAGATGCAATTTTTTATTGAACCAAGCCAAAATCTGTCAGACATGTCTGCTGGTCTGACGCTTTTCGTGAAGTCTGAACACATGTGTCACCTGCTGAAGCTTGACGGAAAAAGTGTGACAGACAGACTGACAGACAGTTGACGGAAAAGGGATCTCAAAAAATAGGAATGTCAGGTTTTACCATCAAAAAGGAAAAATAAAATTCTGTGACTTTTGAAGGTAGGTGGCAACCTAATCTCTACTGAGGAGGTCAATACGAAAAAAATAACCGGAGCGGATCTCAGTAGAGATTAGGTGGCAACTCTGACAGTAGCATTCATAAGTGCACACTTATTACATTAAAATAGTATTCCATACCTTAAATACACAAACCTTGTGGTAGTATACATATAAAGACTAAAACAAATAAATGGTAGGTGCAAATGATTACAGCACTTACCAATGTTACATATCCATAACATACTACAAAGAATTGCTGGTATATTCAATATGCTGAATGTGTGCAGTAAATGAAAGAAGAAGAAAATGTCAGAAACTAAAAACATCAGGAGGCACATCTAACCTTTGATCCAAACTAACAACAGCTCCTGTCCCTGGATATATGATGGCTTTTTCCAATCTTACACAAACCAGTTTCTGGACATCATTTTGCTCTAAATCACTCAGGTTCGTCTGGATAAGATCTAATTTTTCACTGGAAAATAATATGAAGAGTTGTGTCGCTGAGCTTTAATCTATTCAAAGACCTATTTAATAGGCCTTTGATCTATTCAAACGTATGTCCTTTTGGACTTTGAACTATTAATAATTTATATAAACAAATTAGATTAATCGTGGTATTTTTTCCATTAAAATCCAAGATTTATGTTTATTTAAAATGACCGAATTACTCAAAAGACAGATGCACGTTACTTTTATTCATGAACAATATTAAAGAAGCAAAGTGTACATAATATCCGAGTAAGTGAAATGTCCGGAAACATATAATAATGCTTTTGCACAATCTGTAAACTAAACAACTTCAGTTATAAGATCGCTGTCAATGTAGTTATTCAATGATGAAATCTGTTATTACTTTTTATATGTATATAAAGCGTAACAATGTTTTGATTCCTCTGCCTTTGGAGTTGTATTTTCTTTATCTGTTTCTGAATTTTCCATTTTGACGTTTACATGTTGCGGTTTATTATTCGGACAATCCTGAAAGTTCTAAAATTTATCAATGAAAATTAAAATTTACTGAAGGAAAAATCAACAAAAACATTCAAAATTATTGCTTTATATGATTTAATGGCTAATTATTATTTTTTTATTTTACACATTGATATTAATATTTTTTTAAATAATCCATACTTCTACTGTATTTAAAGACTGAACCGCATATTTAACTTTAGCTCTGTCAAACAAGGGAGGTAACATAATATTATCATTGTCGTATCTACATCTTTCAATTATATTTTCGATTTTTTTTAGGAAAAAAAGTTATTTTAATAATTCATTTGCTAATTTTCATTCCGAATAAATAATATCATTTCATGTCATATAGGGTAATGATTAGATTATCATTTTTATGCAATATGTTGTCCAATCGATACGATATATCCCGAAAATACCTAGTTTGCAGACGACATTTTTCTTTGCAAATTCGTTGACTTTATGCGTAATTACTGAA
>CM037778.1:35028266-35078266 GCA_021229015.1 Solen grandis
TTATAGTGCTCTACCATAAGCTAAAATAAAATGGATCCCTTAAAAATGAGACCCCTAAGAGAGAGGTCGGCTAATTTCCTCATATACTCTATACAGAAATTTCAAAATTCCTCCTCAAGGAATTTAATATCATTTGACGGAAACGGTACCTCTTAGTGCTCTAACAAAATTTAAGAAATACAATTAATAACTTAAGAGGACTGCAGGGGCTCGACCCATTTCCTTTTATACTTTGTACAGAACATTTCTAATATTTTTTCTATCAACCCAAAAGTCAGAACTTCATGTCATTTGGTACAAATGGTCAACCCAATGTGCTCTACCATAATTGCTTAAATAAAGTAAAGTTTATCCCTCGGAAAATGGGACTTCTCTATATAGAACATTTCAAATTCTTCTATCAAACAAGTAGTCAGAATTTAATTTCATTGGGCACAAATTTGTTCTACTAACATTGCTTAAATAAAGTTGATTCCTTGAAATTTGCGGTCTGCAAAATGATGATTGACTAGTATTCTTGAGAATTATGTATATGAAATTTGAAGCAAAGCTACTGAAGCTTACAAGGTAAAATCAAATGACCTGAATTGTTTTAATTTTTAATTAGGCTAATGATACTCTAGGGCCCTCTTCTTTCATGGTCAGATATAACAAAGACAAGGTGAGAATCGGGGGTATTAGTTGCCTTTAGTGATAACTCTAGCTATCGTCAGACATTATTTTGACCTAGTGTTTGGTGCACGTTTGCAAAACAAAATCTCATGTTACCGGAATGATTATACTTGTAAAGGTTTAGTGATATTTCAGAAATCCATGCTTTTATTTATAAACAATTCCATGACATGGCGTAAACTTATGCAGACGCTTGCAAAACAAAACTCTCATATTACATAAATACTTTTACGGGTAAGGGTTCTTTTCAATGTGTCTCAATGCTTCCCTGCCCAAAGGAGATTGAAATACTCTGGTATTGTAATGTCAATATAACCCACACATACTGCATGCTCATGTAACTTCCTGTTCATTTAAAGTTATATATCTTAGGGTAACATTTTACTGGCTCGTGATAGCAACCCAATCTTGAAATTTGGTTCATCTGTAAAATGTAAAAAACAAAACAAAACAAAAAACCCGCATTGTGTTGTTCTATGTGGTGGTTAATGGTTATATTGTTGTTGCTTCTATATTAAACAACGATGCTTACCTAAATATTTTAAAATTCTGGTAACAATAAATTCCTTTTTGTACCATCAGTGCACTAAAGAATACATGATTTTCAATATTACTTTTTAGTCATTAACGGAACGATGATGATCTATCAGTGCATGTCTTACTGGCATCCTTGGGTGTAAATACAATGTACATACATTCTGCCATTTTGAAATATATGTCCTTGCTCGCCGCAAACATACGTGTGTATTTATTTCATGATTTGTATTGTACGTATGCATTTGTTTCCACCCCAGAGACCCCTAGAGATTATGTACAATCAAGTTTGCACTATATGAATACATTGACACTGTAATGTATCCTCGCTGTGTATTATCAAATTACACATAATCGTGACTGCACGTTTTCAAGGAATGTGAAAACAATGCACGCATCTCGGTCATATGGGCTACAAAAGATTTCACTTGTGAAATAGTACAAGAAATGAGTCAACGTCGCCGAGAAAAATATGTCAAGGAGAAATATGCAAACTGGAATCGATTTTAAAAGTTTTTTATTCTCTATTTAATATCTTTTTCTTCGTAAGCATATTACTTAACAAATATTCATTGCAATTTGACCCACAATTGAAATTGTAAAGAAGAAAAAAAAGTTTGAAATCCATGACTTCCAACCTTTAAATTGATTGAGTTTTACATTTGGAAAACTACATGGAAAGAAAGGCAGGGGTTTAAGCAAAATCATGAAAATACTTTCTTATTTCTATGTAATTAACGTTATAAACGTCTTGAAACTTTCAACTATTCATTTGCTTATTATATTTGCTTATTTTTACAGATTTAGAAAAAGAAACCGTTATACATTTAGAAAACATAAAAAATCGGTAGGTAGAATTACATGTATTTGTCATTTTCTTCAGGTTTGCGTAAAGCCGTGATAACAAATGCAATAAGATATCCGTAAAGGTTTTCTGGCTCTAGTATAATTATACTAATTCATTGTAAATGCGACTTATTTACTCAAAAACGTATCACAATTCACTATTCAACGCAGGCACTCATTCCTGCAAAAGAACAATGGGATCTTGCTCAATCAAACCAATGACCACTTTCATTTCTTTCTTCAAATTAATAGATTTACATGAATTAGCCCTTTTACGAAAAACATGAATAAGTCATGTTTGATAACGTAAGCACTTGAAATTTTCTGGACTTTTTGCGCATGCTAAGGTACGGCAATTTTACTTATCTAATGTTAATATATCCAATCTTTTGATCTTTTTTAAAATATGTTGCTTACAAATCAATGTTGTCATAAACAAGTGACACAACATAAATTCCTTAAGGTATGCTTAAGATTGGCATCAATACTCATGACGCTAGAGCGCGAATACATATTGAAATGAATGATTTTTTATATTTCAACGACGTCAAAATCAAGTGACTAAAGAAAAATATCATTTTTTTGCAAGGACATGTTCAGCTAACGTTATATTAATCCAGAAAAAAAAAATATCTTCGAGAATGCGAACAGGTTTGTTTTCAAGTAGGCATTCCATCAAACATGAATATCCGACATGTTTGATGACGTAATTACTTGAAATTTTGAAGACCTTATGAACGTACTAAGTTTCGATATTTTTGAAAATTATAAATTCATTGGTCTAATTGGCGATTTTATATGATTTTTTAAAATAATTCTTGCTTTAGTATGCATGACGTCATAACCACGTGACAATTTTTTTTTTTTTTTTTTTTTTTTTTGGTAGTATGCATCACTTCAATCTTAACTCTATCAATTCTGAAGATTTAATTAAGACTGACTCAAAATTCATGATACTAGAGCGAGAGAAATCTTTAAAAAGAAATGATTTTTATCTTTTTGATGATAAATAAATAATGCAGAAAATAGAATGTAAACCTCTATGCCAATATGCTGTCCAATTTTCATGCTTCTAACGCATCAGGGGGCTTTGTAACAGTTAAATTTAGTTTTTGGACCAAAGTTCGAAACCTGGTATTGCCATAAAATCTTAATCTTTTCGAATTTGGAAATTCAAATGCTAAGGTGCACATCTACACCCTAAAATACATCTTCTGTAAAAATATCAAGATAATCGGATCAGAATTGAAGGCTCTAGAGCGCGAACAACCTTTTGAAGCTGACGTCAAATATGACGTCATATGACGCCAATGAAAATTGAAAATGAAAGAATGTATAAAAAGATACTTTTTTATCGCTGCAATTTCAATTTCATTTAAATTGACTCGAAATGTATGATGCCAGAGCGAGAGAAATCCTTGAAAAAATAGGATTTTGCCCTTTAAATGACGTCATTACCACGTGACTTAATAGGTAATCTTTCAGAAAAAAGAAAGTAGATATCTGGGCCGATTAGCTGTTTATTTTTCATGCTTCTAACTCCTCAGTAGCCTTTGTAACATTAAATGATAGTTTTAGGACCAAAGTTCGAAACTCGGTTTTGCCATAAATTCTTAAATGTTTCGAATTTGAAAATTTGAAAGACAAGGTGTACATTTACATCATAACATACTTCTTCTGTGAAAATATCAAGATAAAACGACAAAAAATAAAGGCTCCAGAGCGCGAACAAACTTTTAATGCTGACGTCAAATCTGACGTCATTTAACGTCATTGAAAATTTAAAATGATAGAATGAAAAATTTGAACATTTTTGTCGAGGCAATTTAATTTTCATGTTGCTCAGACACTGGCAACATACTGAAATTAACTCTTGGATTTGGTTGGAAAATGAGGAATAATAATAATAATAAGAAGAAACATAACAAACCCTATACGTTTTCCGCAGGTTTGCGGAAAGCCGTAATAAACACTCAAGTGCCTTTTAGAACAATGGAGATTAAAAGTAACACAATATTTCACAAAGGTCAAAAGGAAAAAAATTTTTTTCCACTATTCCGAAATGTACAAATAAATAAAAAGTTAGAATGGTATGCAATCAGGCTCGAATTCCACCAACAATACACAGCGCTAAGTAATACTTAAAATCTAAAACTAGGTAGATACACATTAATTTAACTATTACTAATTTATGAAATATTCAAGTACATGACTTTGCTGTAATGAATTATTGTGTAAATAATTAACAATATGTGTTAAAAAATAAAATATTTGGGTATTGTATTAGAAAAACAAGATAAACTAGAACCGCAAGCGGTATCTTGGTTTTCGCTTTTAACCTAATCAACTTGAACACTTTATTTCAACTCAGCCACAATTTTCAATATGAAACAGAACGCAAAGGTTTTTTGAAGACCTACTCTCATTTGCACAGTTTTTGTTTTTTTGTTTTTTGTTTTGGAATGTTTGAATATTCAAACTCCCCTAGCGCAAATATTTCCCCATACCCTATACTTTGAAATCATCACATTCTGTGGTACAAGGAACAAAATGCTGAAAACCGCATTTCAATTAGACTTTAACGTTTTGAGTTATAGGCAAAAGAGTGATTTTAAGCAAAGCGCCCTCTAGCGGCAAAATGAGAAAAAAAATGATAAAAATTTTACAATTAGGTACCTAGAAATTCAGCAAATAGTTAAAACAAGTATATAAGTCGCACTAATCGAACATTCTTTTTCTTTTATATCACAATTTTAAGCATAAAAACTGAATAACAATTATTCCAAAAAAGGATCAAACTTTGGATTGTCGTAAAATGAAAAGATCAAGTCCGATCTTCAAAAACTAAACATTATACGGAAGAACTATTTAGAACTAAAACTTTTGTTCATATACTCTCAATGAAATATTTTTAGATTTGGAGCACTTTGAAATAAAATACAAACTTGTGAAAATTTCATGAAGAATGAACAGAAAATAAAGTCAGGGGCGACAAAAAAACATGTTTTTGAAATTTTAATTTTTCCTAAAATTTAGTGAAGTTTGACCTTTTCTAGAGGACAAACCATGCATTTCTTAAATTCGCGACCCCATATATTTTGTGCGTATATGTCTTGCAAATCATTTGCAGCAAACAGAATTCTTCTATCTGATTTCTAACAAAAATGGATAGGTTTTTCGTAGACCTACCCTCATCTGCACAGTTTTTTACGAGATTCGAACTTTCAACCTTCCGTTACTAGCTCAAAAAGTTTCAGCCACTCATACCTAGAAACTATCATATTTTAATAGGCTATCAACAAGGAACATAATTCAATTAACCGCATTTGGATCAGGCTTCAACTTTTTGAGTTATAAGCAAAAGAATGATTTCAAGAAAAGCGCCCCCCCCTAGCGGCAAAATGAGAAAGAAAATTGATTAAAATTTTACTGTTTGGTACCTAGCAAAGCAGCAAATAGTTCAATCAAGTATATAAGTCGCACTAGTCAAACTTTTTATTCTTATGTATCAGAATTTGAAGCATAAAACCTGATTTATAATTATTCCAAAAAAGGATCAAACTTTGGACTGCCGTATAATGACCAAATCAAGTCCGATCTTCAAAAACTAAACATCACTGGAAAAAGCTCTTTAAGAACTAAAACTTTTGTTCATATACTCTCAATGAAATATTTTTAGTTTTGGAGCTATTTGTGGCCGAATAAAAACACAATAATCGTAATATGACCTTGACCTTTTCAATGTTTTTTTAAATTTTTTTATTGTGAGTCCCTTTCAAACATACAAATACATATCGTGTGAAAATTTCATGAAGAATGAACAGAAAATAAAGTCAGGAGCGACAAAAACATGTTTTTGAAATTTTAATTTTTCCTAAAATTTAGTGAAGTTTGACTTTTTCTAGAGGACAAACCACGCATTTCCTAAATTCGCCATCCCATATATTTTGTGCGTATATGTCTTGCAAATCGTATGCAGCAAACAGAATTCTTCTATCTGATCTCTAACAAAAGTGGGAAGGTTTTTCGTAGACCTACCCTCATTATTTCACTTTTTTCCAAGGTTCGAACATTCAACCTCTCCTAGAACAATTTTTTTTCCGTACTCGATGATGAGATTTCCATCATATTTGATTGGGCTGTCAACAAGGAACATTATGTAAAAAACCGCATCTAAATCAGGTTTTCAAATTTTTGAGTTATTAGCAAAACAGTGATTACATGCATTGCGCCCCTTAGTGGCTAAATCAGAAACAAAAGTGAAACGTTTGACCATTTAGGCACATGTTCAGATAAAGATGACTCCATGCCCAAAATTTCATAGCTGTAGCTTTTTTCATCTGGCCGCTAAGCTGGACACAAAAATGGGTGGAATTGAAAAAATAATAATAAAACAAAACTAGAACCGCAAGCGGTATCTCGGTTTTCGCTTTTAACCTAATCAACTTGAACACTTTATTTCAACTCAGCCACAATTTTCAATATGAAACAGAACGAAAAGGTTTTTGAAGACCTACTCTCATTTGCACAGTTTTTTGTTTTTTTTTGCAATGTTAGAACATTCAAACTCTTCTAGCGCAAATATTTTCCCATACCCTGTCCCTTGAAATTCATCACATTCTGTGGTGCAGTCAACAAGGAACAAAATGCTGAAAACCTCATTTCAATCAGACTTAAACATTTTGAGTTATAAGCAAAAGAGTGATTTTAAGCAAAACGCCCTCTAGCGGCAAAATTAGAAACAAAATTGCAAAAACAGCAAATAGTTCAAACAAGTATATAAGTCGCACTAGTCAAACTTTTTATTCTTATGTATCAGAATTTGAAGCATAAAACCTGATTTACAATTATTCCAAAAAAGGATCAAACTTTGGACTGCCGTATAATGACCAAATCAAGTCCGATCTTCAAAAACTAAACATTACTGGAAAGAGCTCTTTAAGAACTAAAACTTCATATACTCTCAATGAAATATTTTTAGTTTTGGAGCTATTTGTGGCCGAATAAAAACACAATAATCGTAATATGACCTTGTCCTTTTCAATTCTTTTTTATTTTTTGAATTGTGAGGCCCTTTCAAACATAACAATACATATCGTGTGAAAATTTCATGAAGAATGAACAGAAAATTGAGTCAGGAGCGACAAAAAAATGTTTTTGAAATTTTAATTTTTCCTAAAATTAAGTGAAGTTTGACCGTTTCTTGAGGACAAACCACGCATTTCCTTAATTCGCCATCCCATATATTTTGTGTGTATACGTCTTTCAAATGTTATGCCGGAGACGGAATTCTTCTATCTGATCTCTAACAAAAACGGATAGGTTTTTCGTAAACCTACCCTCATTTGCACAGTTTTTTTGTTGTTGTTTTTTTGCGAGGTTCGAACATTCAACCTTCCGTAGCTCAAAAGCTTTCAGCCACACGGACCTCGAATCCTATCATATGTTATTAGGCTATCAACAGGGAACAGAATGCAAAAAACCGCATTCGAATCGGACTTTTAAGTTATAAGCAAAAGAATGATTTCAAGAAACAGTACTCGATGATAAGATATCCATCATATTTGATTGGGCTGTCAACAAGGAACATTATGAAAAAAAACGCATCTAAATCAGGTTTCAAATTTTTGAGTTATTAGCAAAACAGTGATTACATGCATTGCGCCCCCTAGTGGCTAAATAAGAAATAAATTTGAAAAGTTTGACCATGTAGGCACATGTTCAGATAAAGATGACTCCATGCCCAAAATTTCATCTGGCCGCTAGGCTGGACACAAAAATGGGTGGAATTGGAAAAATAATAAAAAAAAATAATAAAAAAACAAACAAAAAAAAAACACAAAACAAATCAACAGAAGAAGAACAATAGGTTTTCGCCCTGCAGAGGCGAAAACCTAATCAAAAAAAAAAAATCAACAGAAGAAGAACAATAGGTTTTCGCCCTGCAGAGGCGAAAACCTAATGAAATTTGCCTTTAAATATTTAAGTTTTACTTAGCGCTAAGAATTATTAGTGGAATTGTTGGTTATATTTCAAATGGTATGTAGCTGTATGTCTCGCTTAAGAAAAAAATACCCAATATCCGGAAGGTACATCAACATATTTATTGCTCCAATATCTGATTATTTTTTTTCCATTTCGTAAACACTGTTATTCACTTTGAAGTAGAACCTTTCTGTTGACAGAAATCCGTCTTGTGAACGGCCCCACACCGTACAAGGGAAGGCTTGAAGTGCTCCACAACGGAAAATGGGGGACAGTATGTGATGATCAGTTTGGTGAAGAGGATGGCAGGGTAGTGTGTAGGCAGCTTGGCCTGGGATACCTTAAGTAAGTCGAGATGTCTTAACTTGACACCCTGTGTCTGACACACTTGTACACTAATACTCATGTTTCAACGGTAATATGAAAGAAATAATGACTTGCCTGAGTGGTTTAGAAATCGAAGCGATAACCGTGGCTATATGAAGTAGAAAATGTTTAATTGGCAAAAGAAATTTGATAATTTGGCTAAATGGTCAGACCTTTACTCGTAAAGTCGCACTAGATCACAACTTATGTATATTGTGTTTTGTTCACAAAAGCAGTTACATTTAGATTTTAATTAAAATGGTCCAAACGTCATTCTATGATTTTATGTATCTTGGTTGGAATCCAGACACAGTTTGCTAAATAAAAAATATAATAATGCCATATAAACTAACATCTAACAGTACTTAAATTCTTATTTGAAAGTCTGAAACATTATGAAACTCCTGAAATATCTGATATTTGAGTGACATTTGAAACATTTAAAAGTATGTTTTGTAATTTATTTTATGGAAGAAACACACGGTGTGTGTGTTTCAGACATTATCCCACTTTATATAATGTATTCATTCTTACAGTATTCGACATACTGACCAAATTCTTCCTACCTCTAGGAGACTAGAGGAGATACCTCTAGGAGATCATCATTCTATAATGTTTGTATCGTTTTTGCTCACACCAGCATAAGATACAAAACACACACGCACTTCTGCAATGGCTTTTTATTATTGTTATCATTATTGTTATTATTATTTTTATCATCATCATTTGCATGTTTAATTTTCCCAGAGACGTGACAGTACATGGTCAGTCGTTTTATGGGTACGGCGATGGTGACATAGTCTTGACGGACCTGCAGTGTGTCGGGGACGAGGAAGACATTGCCAACTGTCCGTCCGAAACCTGGGGGCTCACAGACTGCAAACATACAGAGGACGTTGGTGTTGACTGCCGTAAGTAATTAGAATTAACATTTGCAATAATGTCACCAGGTAAGAAAATTGTCAAGACACACTAAACACATATGCCACAGCAACAGGTATAGTGCGCCAAATGTCACTTGGCGAGAAACTGAGACTCGAAGGCCTTTTGCTTAAAAGACGAATGCTTTTCCGGCTGATCAGTTTTCTTATCTTTTTTTTCGTACCGTCACATGTTCATTTATCAAACTGGAAATCGTCTCTGAATTTTCAATACAGAAAACAAATTGCTACATTCACTTCGAAAAAAGGCAGAATAAACCAAAGAAATTATTCCGTTACGGTCCTACGTTGGGCACTAAATGCGACCAGATGAGGGGAAAGTGTGCAGCCAGACCGGGACTCGGCTTACGAGCGGAATAGTTCCGTCGATTCGGTCGTAAACCCTCCCCGCAATACCACCATCCTTTGATAAAGAACAGCACCAAAACCTTATGCTCAGTCCAAGAAGCGTTCTGTAGTTGCATAGGGAGGATGTCTCATTCCCGCGTTGGGTACATAATATCACAAGGTGAGAAAACCGTATAATCTGACCCGGACTCGAACCGAGGCCTTTCGTTTACGGGGCGAAAGCCTTACTGAGCTACAGGACCGTTTACAGATTTCCTTTATTATAGTACGATAATCAGTATTTTGACATACCATCACCCCATATTTGAAATCATCCTTGAAATTCTACCCCCCCCCCCCCAGCATGATTTTGTGGCACATAAAAACAACGGTCCTGTGTTTAGCACTATATTTCACAGGATGAGAAAATGTGCAAACTGACCGGGAATCGAACCCGGGGACTCACTTACAGGGCGAATGGTCTTCTGACTGGGTTACACTGCGGCTTACATGCTTTTCTTCCCTTTATTGTGAAATAGACATGAGTGACTGTTCTTGACTTATGGTTTTATGTTGATTTTTAATATTCGGTATCGGTATTTGACTTTTATGTACAAAAAATAAACTATTGTCAATGAGCAATGATTACGCCTTGACTTCATTTTTACGTTATATTTTACGGCTAATTAACCCAATGAACTGAGTTAGGTACAACGAAACATTTAGCTTGATGTTTTAGTGATTGATTGGTTGCAAATCACGGGATATAATCATTTATTTGTACTGTTTGACTGCATTGATACTAATCAAATAGGTCGATGAAGTCATTCAGACTCATACCATTTTAAACAGCTCCATTTTATTATATTACATCACACCTACGAACCATCAATATTTGGAGTTCATAGAATCCATTTGGACCCTCCGTAAATCATTTATTTTGACTTTGCAATTATAGATACATGATAAATAGAGGCATTTAACGATATAGGTAAACTTACGGTTTCGAAAAGGTTGAAAATATATAAATTAATATAGTAATTTAAAAATATGCAAGCTTTCTAAAACTATAAAAAATAAGAAACAAAAGCATTCGAAGAACTGTGTGATGCATTTGAAGAAAGGACAAAAAGTAGTTAACCGAAAATATGTCTCCAAATGACAGAAATTCTGTAAGCGGGATGTTAACCTAAAATACATAAACAGGAAATCAATCAAAGGAAAAATTATAATTAACTGCTTTTAGCTGATGTAGAATGATTGACGTTTGTCTTTGACAGAGACGCCGGTTCAATTAACCGATGGCCCTACCAATCATCAAGGGCGAGTGAAGATAACTTACAATGGTGATCAGTACTCGGTTTGTTCAACACATTTTGACGAGGAAGATGCAGATGTCTTGTGTAAGACAGCTGGATTCAGCTCCGGGTACTGTATCTATTTTCTCTATTTAATTGCATTTGGAGAACAAATTACAACATGCATAGATATCAGACACAATTGCAGTCATACAACATATAAATATACATGCGTTTTATTTTAATGATTACTCAGCATCTGAAATCAATATTAAACAGATATATATTTTTAAGTGACTATCCAGTATTGAACACAGTTTATAAATATGTATTTTTTATAATTCCTCTGATTTTAATGAAATATTTATTTCATCGTCAAAGGAACCATAATTATACCATACACATAGTGAAGTATACCTTTTCAAAAACTGATCTCTATTTAATGTCTTTCAATGCGAATGCAATTCAGTTTCTTCTATCTTCTGATTATGCATGTTTACTGATTATTTCAGAAATACTTTAATTGACACCAGTGGCACATTTGGAAGTCTAAGCGGAGGACTTGCTGTATACAATTTACCATGTCAGGGGACAGAACTCGATATTTTCGAATGCAATACAACAGCACTCCTGCTAGCTGTTTGTAATGGCAACGCTGTCGGTGTAAATTGTAGTATGTTATGTATTATGTTTGTATATGTTTTTTCTAACCACAAACCATTTTGCATTTTTTGTATATCGTTTCTTATTGACCCTATTAACAACTAAATTCCTTTCCCCCCTTATGTGTGTAAAACTGTTTATCATAATAATAAGTTTTTTTGGTCTTGTTTACAGATTGCAGTTTAACCCCAGACTTTCGGACACAAACCATTTTTCATTTTGTGTATATTTTCTTAAATTAAATTTAGTTAACATTAAAATGGAGTATATGAAAGTTAATTCTTTGCTTTCATCGTGTGAAACAAGTTTCTGGGTTACTGTCATGGAATACTAAGATCCACATTCATTGATTGTTTTAGAATTACTTTTTAGCTCACAAGAGCACAACGTGTTCAGGGTAAGCTATTTGGATCACTCTTCGTCCGCCGTCGTCCGTCATGTGGCGTCAAACAATTTTCTTTAAAAGACCTCTCCTCTGAAACCGCTTGGTAGAAATTGATGAGACTTGGAATGAATGACCATTAGGTGTTCCTGAAAAATGAGGCCCCATATGGGGCCTGCTAGTTTCCTTATATCTTCCATTAAGATGTCAAAAATCTTCTTAGAATTAAATTTATTTTAGCAAGTACTGTCCCTTCTTGCTTGTCTACCATAATTGCCAAAATAAAGTTGGTCTCTTGAAAAATGAGGGGGGCAGGTTTCCTTGTATACTTTTTTTGAAAATTTCAAAATTTTCTCTTCTGGAGCTAATGTTCAGAATTGACTCTTGTTTTGCACTTATGATAATCGTGTGGTCCATACTATAATAACTTACGCATTTTGTTCCCTTGCATAAGAATTCTATGTATCTGGAACTAAATATGGTTGCTGCTGGAATAATCCAGATAAAATCAAGTGACTTGAATCACTGTAAATAAATTAAATATGTACTCAGTTGAGCGATCTAGGGATGTATGGCCCTCTAGTTTGTCATAAACAGCATCACAAATCAGCAATTATTTAATGAGTGAAAGAACTAAAACAAGCAAAATCATTTACATTATAGCCCTGTATAGTAATTTCTTAATCGATGTATATGTATTTCAAATAATTATACTTAATTTTTATCAAGGAACAAACCTTCGCCTCCGTGGTGGAGATACGAACCAGTCCGGACGGGTGGAGGTGTATTACAATAACAAATGGGGTACCATTTGTGGCTACGCATTCGAAGGTTTTGATGCTTCGGTCGTTTGTAGAAGTCTTCGATACAGCACAAAGTACGAATATAATAATATTACATTTTCACTCTTTTCACTTGTTATACAATTTATACAATATCTGTGTTCATATGCATAATCTATAAGAATCTTATTCAAGCTTAAAGCATTTCGTTCCCGGAATGGTCACTGACTAAGAATCTTATTTTAACTACCTGTGTGTATTACCCCTAGTAATCTAAAGACAGATGGTCACTCAGTGCAACAGTCCGAGATAGTAAAGATAACAAGATAACGGGTGGTTTCTTTGTCATAGGCAACAGCGTTACGAGAGATATTAAGCCTATATTTAGAATCATTTTTTGAACGAACTAAATTCTTCACCAGGAAGTGGAGTTGGGATCTATAATTTAAATGTATTTTGAACAAACGTTTCTGAAATCTGTTTCAGAAACCCAAGATACCATACTGTTGACCATGATGAAACGACCCCATATACAATAAATGATTTGGAATGTCGCGGTATTGAGGGCGATTTGGCAGAGTGTCAATCCGATAGCTGGTCAACATCTGTGTGTTCCACATCAGAAGATGCTTGGGTTGAATGTGGTTAGTAAGATGTCTCGAAGAATGCTCTTGTAGTTTTGTAAAGTGATAGTAAGTTTGTATAATAATGATTAATGCGATCAAAATTATAAGTGATATTTCATAAATCAATCTGAACAGATTTCAAACACAAAGTACTGCATATTACATAATTATGTAATGTTCAGTACTTTTTAGTCAAAGACACGCGAGGAATTGATTAGATGAGTACATGAAGTTGTTTGAATAAGCATACTCCATTTGTTTGGATTTCGAAGTTAGATCTTACTTTACAGGTACTGTGGCCAGACTAGTGGATGGCCCAACGCCATATTCTGGAAGGTTAGAGATCTGGGAAAATGGAGAATGGAACATGGTTTGTGATGACGCAGTGGACAATCATTCTGCTACAGTACTGTGTACTATGATGGGATTTGAACGAAGGTATACATGTTATTTCTTTTAAGTCGACCATTCAACATATTTTTGCTTACCAGGATTTGAACTAACTTAACTGTTACAACCTGAATCCATGTACATTACCATCTTACATTACAAGTGTGTTCTCGTACTTGTGTATTTGATTATTTTAAGACAGAGCCCAGTCATCCAGGGATACATGAAATCATACAAAAACCCTAAGATTTAATATATATAATTATCAATATGCAATTATAAAACCGTATTACAAAATCAGCATTACATAGAACATATACTTTACATTATGGTACCAATGTCACATCAGTGGTACCACTTTCACATCAAAACTGTACACATATATGAAAGGAATGACGAATAAGACCGCAAGTCTTGAAATAAACTTCCTATGATTATCAATATAAAAACTGTCATGAGGAAATGTGAGAAGGGGTACAATTCTAAGCCACTGAGGATGGATGGTGACATTATCGAGCTCTTGAGCTTTCTCATATTTCATCTACGTTCCCTAAACTTAATACATAATGCCAAAAGATATATCTCCTGTATACCGTAGCCCCAGTATACAGTAAAATGAATATCTCCTGTATACTTCATGTCTCCAGTATACTCCTTTTATTTACTTTATATCTCCAGTATACTTCTGTATACTTTATGTCTCCAGGCCAGTCAGTACTGACACCACCCAAACCCAAGTAGCCTATACATTTCCGCCACAATAAATTGCTACAAAAATTACAATTTGTCCCCCAAGGTTTTAGGCTTATTGTTTCTGTGAAAGAACCTTGAAAAAGCAGAAAACTCTCACAAAAAGCATGGATATACATATATATTTGATATTGCTCTGTTTATTCTGAGCCTCTTATTATTCATAGTTTGATTATTGTTACTGGATGACCAAAACAGGCGGGGAAGAAAAAACACCCAGACTGTTAAAGAGGATTGAACATTTTGTAAAAGGTAGTCTACCTCTCTTTGAAGCAAGCGGATTATTTTTCCTTGGTTGGTATTAGCAATGTTTTTACCACTAATATGAATGAATATCAAACTGGGTTTCTTGCCTTTTATGAATCCCAGTTGTAATTTAGCATGTAAACCTTCCACTCGAAGTCCACTATGACCATCCCAGTCCACGCTGTTGTTTGGAATTTGGGACCTGTCCCTTCTATTGAGCTGTACACCTGCCCATCTACAACATTCCAAATATCTGGATTGTAAAACAAACATGTTAGCAGGTATAATCACCAGGTCCATGAAATTAAGGCCTTGTGTAGTGAGAATAAGAGTTTGATGTCCAACGACCCATTTTCTTAATTGTGTCTTCCGGCACCCAACTAACAGTTTGATCTGTGGTTCAAACTATTCGAAAACTGTGTGTTTTGAACAATTCTGAATTGCGATCAATTTTTGTTGCAAGGTTTTGAAAGAACTACAGAAAACTGATATCTTGTCAAAGGAGAACTATTTACATGACAAAAGAACGTTTTCGTTGAGGCAGGTATGGGGGATATATATAATTTCTTGGTGTAGCAAAGAATACTTTAGTTTCATTTGTACATGGAATCCGTACAATTTCAGGAAATCCTGCTTGTCTTGTTTTTGTGGTTCGTAAGCGAACCCGTACAGCATTTGTTCCTTTTGCAAAGGTCACATCAGTTTTTGTTAGTGCTTTACCAGGATCTAAGTTGGAACAAACAATAAGGTCACTTATACGAATCAAACCAAAATATGCCATAGAAAATGTCACTGAAAAAACAACAGTGATTAATACTTTGTAATGCAGATGTCTTTTAGTTTGCTAAGCATTTTCTTAGATTTTGGAATCCGAAAATCTATTTTCCTCCTTGCAGAATTGTTCTGATAACAAAGTTATCAGTTGGGTCCAACTGTTCATTGACCTTGTGAATAAAACTTAGCCCTGAAATGTGCAAGGTTATGGTAGATGATGCATAATTATTTTAAAAACAATATGCTATAAACAAAATCTTGATGGAACTGGCCAAAATGATTTAAAGAAATAAATTGTAAGAAACTCTTTGAAACTACGGAGAGCAGTATGATATGCTAACCTAGTGATAGCTGAAATGCAGCTTTTCCATGCATTCTGAAAAGGTATGCATCTGTTGCTCACACTGCCCTGTATTTGGTTTAGCAACATCAAAGAAATCATCTAAATAATGAAGAAGATTATTTGGTTGTGATTTACGCTTCACCATGAATTCTAGAATATTCGCAAACCTGTTAAAAAGATTGCAACTGATTGAACAACTAGACGGTACGCATTTGTCAAATTTATTCTTATCATCGAATCTGAAACCTAGTTGATAAAAATCTTTTGGAGATACTGGTAGCAATCTAAAGGCACTTTTTATATCCATTTTAAATAACATTTTAATAATAGTTTTTTCCTAGATTTTGAACCAAACCGCTGTATCAAAAACTGGAATTTTGGACAGATCAGTTCATTGGATCTATGTAATCTTTAAAGGATTCCCCTGCTGGGTATAAGAAATGGTGTATGAGCCGAAATTCATTCAATGCTTTTTTAGGGACAATACTATAGGATAAACTTTCAAAGTTGGTAAAGGGCGATTACTTAAAGGGCCAGCTACTCGTTTTAAGTCAACTTCGTTCTGAATCTTTTTTTAGCTACGTCAAAATGAGTTCTAGATATTGTAGCTGTCCGCGGGCCTTCATACTGGAGTAAAAAAAAACCTGTTGAAACCATTAAGTAAAAATTAGCTTTCAGATTTTGAATAACCTGCCAGTTCCCTCTCCAGCATATGTATGTTGACTGGTAAGGGTGCCAGACCATACAGATATGTGGCTTTATGACCTTTTACCCATGTAGATGCCTCTGCCCCGTATACCACGAAAGAAACTTCGAAAGGAGTTTGAACCTATGTTAACATGGTTTTGAACTTCCAGCGACCATGCTGTAGGGATGAGCAAACACTACATATGCAAGGAAGTGACTCAGTGTGCGTGGCCCTGTCTGACATGTCAGACCTTGGTAGATGATGAGAGACCCCTGTAAAACTTCGTAGCCAAAGGACCGCATGTATGTTAAACAATGACATGAAATGGCTAGCTTGCCGGAGCCGGAACTGTTCGTCATAGTTTCGCCAAGGCAGTCCCCATATTTGTTGGCAGCCTACCTTCTTACGAACATGTACTGGAGCAAATCTTGTGTTAATTAAGGACATCTAAATAAATGCTACTGAAGATCAAAAATGCATCGGCTCATTTCTCAATGGTGTCCACCTTTTCTGTTGACAATTTGGACAATCTGTCACAATGTGATCATTCTCACCAACACCCAAGATTGACCAATTCTGATTTTCCATCAGCGCAACTCAACCCTGGAGTAGAATTGATAGATTGATGTAGCCATTGTGCTTTATTTTTGTCTTCACATGCCCTGGGATATGTGAATCCAATTTATCCCCGCCACACCTAACCTTTTCAGGATCATCACTGTCTCCTAAAGACAGCGTAGGGTGGGGTAATTTACATCTTTTGCTTGCAAAACTAACAATTCCTGAATTATGGTTTCAAATTCCACCATTTTCTCACCTGGCCTTTCCTTCCTTCATTGCTCTGCCAATAATTCAATTCTCTCTTGCTGATCAGGTGGAGAAGGTGATCTGGATCTTTTCCTTTCCTTTGAGACTTTCCTTTGAGACTGATTCTTGTAGATTTTAAATTTAGCAAATTTTATCCTTTCCCTCAGAATTGCTGCCATGTAAAAGGGAGATTTCTCTGGAGCAACCTCCTGTCTGGGACTCCAAATAAATTGTAACAAAGGGAGGCAACATGTAGGCAAATAACAATGAGATTTAGGATTTGCCTCCCTTAAAAAAAGCAAAATCCGGGCTCTGCTAAAATAAACGGGTTGTACTGTAGAGAAAAAATAAGCATAATTATATTAAATCTTATGTAAATTAGACTGAACAAAAATTAACAAATGTGTACATCTTATTCGGTAATGAACATCAAATTCTTTTAGAATGCAGAAAAAAAGGTTTAAATCTTGATAATTAAAATACATTTATAGTTTTCTCTTATTTTAGGAACGTTTCTATCCTCAAGGGCGGATATTTCGGGACAGGGAATAGCGGGGTCTTACGGTATAGCTGGTCCTGCCACGGCAACGAAACAGACCTCGTTTATTGTATTCGGAGTGCCAAAGACGACGAATGCACAAATCAACAAAGTATTGCAATTAATTGTTGTAAGTAATTTGTAAATATAAGCTGTTTAGTTAAACATACGTAGTGTTTAATTATCAAAAGGTTGTTCAAAGTTAGATTAAGTATGTATTGGGAATCATTTGGAATCATCTAAAATTAGATGTAAGTTGTCGCAATGAAATTTACTACATGACAAGATGTTGCCGTTTTAATCAGAAATCTACATATGTGTTTAGCTCTGATTTTTATTTGTGAACATGTATATCATTTGCATTGACCATGTTTAAATGGTAAAGATCAACAAAATGTCGAATATTCATATATGATCTATTCATATAGATTTATGCAAGAATGTGAAAATACGATGTCACAATAATTATATAAAAATAAAGGTACGATTTTGTCTGCAAAAATTAAATTATTAAGATACGTATTCGTTTTAGACTCATCTACTCCGATACGTTTGGTTGGGGGCTACCAAGAGACGTCAGGTAAGGTTGAGGTGTTTTACAACGGAACTTGGATGTCTGTGTGCACAAGTTCATATGGCTTTACCACAGAGGATGCAAAGGTCATCTGTCGTATGCTTGGGGTGCCTTATAGGTCTGTATATGTTTTATTCTCTTGTGCAAACTTTCATTGCTATATCCTAGAGTATTAAGTATATAGTTCTCACCAGCATAAGAAGTAACAGCCAGGAAAATGAACAAAACAATCCCTCATGTTTATCCCCTAGTGGAGGATATGGCAATAGTCTCCGTCCGTCCTTCAGTCGCACATTTTTGTCCGGGCTCGAAAAAATTCGAGGTATCAACTTGATATTTCATAGGGAATAGATCTCATTGAGGTGGAGTGCAGTGCGCAAGAATGATAACTCTACCTTTCATATTTTTTTTGGTTATTGCCTTTTATTATTTTTCAGACTTAATATTTGTCCGGAGCAAAACTCAAAAAGTATTTGAGGTATCAACTTGAAACTTCATAGCTGAATATATCTCAAAGAGGAGGAGTGCAGTGCACAAGATTGATAACTCTACTTTTCATAATTTTTGAGTAATTGCCCTTTGTTATTTTTCAGGTTTATTTTTTGTCACAGTGACCTTGATATTTTACCTGTAGACCTCAAAATAGGGGAATTAGTAGGTCTTCACATGGGTTTCATTTTTATCATCACTTAAAAACATCAGTTTTCATTACTTAAACTTTTCTGTAAAAAATGAAAAAATCTACTCTCCAACACCTCTTCTAAAGAGCAAGCATTCGGCGGGGGATGATATTAAATATATTCCCGAATGTATCAATATATTATCTTTAAATGTTGTAAATTGTCAATGCTATTAGAAAACAAATAAAAAACTATCTGCCTGAAACCAACTACAGTCAAAAATTGTGCATGTGTTTACAAAATTGCGCTTTAATTATTGATAATCAAACGTGCACTATTATAAGAACAGATATAAGTCATCGTGAGTTATCGGAAGTTTAAACATGTTGTTAAATATAAATAAAACAAATGTTTAATTAACAAATGATTAAAATGCTGCAAAATCGGTATTTCTTTTCTACTGCTTTATAGGGAAAGAATAATCTTAACGTTAAAAACTCTAATATGCGAAACGTTCTATATTTGATTAACAAAGTCAATAGAATGTTTTGAATATCTATATTTTTATGATAATGATACTAGTAATGATTATTCATGAATTTGTTTGGTTTATGTCAGTTTAGATAAGGAAAGATACATAAAATGATTATATTTTGAATTCAAGTGTGAAATTCAACATTAAGCTCCTTGATGGATCACATTCTTTTTTTGCGCAGTATGTTCATACAATCACAAATAATTGTCATTTGAATAATTATGATCCGTAATCGTATTAAAATTCAGAATTTAAAATGAGAGTAAACACAACTAATCAAAATTTACTGCATTTCTTCTCAGATTATTTGTTCCTTAATTTGTTTCAGCATCCCTGAATTCCAAACAGCAGGCACACTTTATGACTATGTTATCCGAAGTGACGGTCTAGCTTTCCTTAACTGCACCGGTACAGAAGCAGATCTATCTAGCTGTAGGTCGTTGTATCCTTGGGGGAATAGAACATGTCGTCATAACGATAGTGTTGGTGTCAATTGTTGTAAGTTTTAATGTCTAGTAAATCATCATTTATATAATGAATTAAGGAAATGAAATGTAAGAAAACTAAATAAGTGTATGTGTTTTTGGTTACATCTAATATGTAAAGACTGGAACACATTTTCGATTGAAAATCAAAGTCGTAGCAAATATTTGGTTTCATGTTTTGTAAAGATGATTTAAATATAAATCGTTCCAGTGACACAGATTCGAATTGTGGATGGTCCCTCAAAGAAGGCCGGTCGTGTCGAGGTGTTTTACAACGGAACATGGGGTACTGTATGTAACAGGCAGATGGATCAGAATGATTCTGACGTCATGTGCAGAATGATGGGTTATCACAATGGGTAATTTTTTTTTCGGGCATAACAGAAGCGCTTTATCATATGGTCAATTTATTTTACTGCAGTTTCGAAATAACTCTAACCGACAAAAAAAAAAAAAAAAAAAAAAAAAAAAAACCGAATCATATTTAAATGCTACATCCTGCAAAAGAAGTCAACAGTTATGAAAGGGTCCTTAATCTCATTTTTTAGCTCACCTGGCACAAAGTGCCAAGGTGAGCTTTTGGGACCAACCTTTGTTCGGCGTCCGTCATCGTGAGTCGTCAATCGTCAACAATTTACTTAAAAATCTTCTCTCTGAAACTAAAAAGTGATCAAACTTTGCAAGGATGTTCCTGAGGTAATCCCATATAAAAATGTTCAAATGGTTCCGGTCTGTTGCATAATTAGGTCACAGGAGCTAAAAATAGATTTTAAAAGTAAAATCTTAAAAAATCTTCTTCTCTGAAATCACAAGGCCTGGAGTTTAGATATTTTGGTGTAACGCATTGTCTAGTGGATGTCTACCAAGTTTGTTCAAATCATGACCCTAGGGTCAAAATTTGCCCCGCCCCAGAGGTCACTCGATATAACATAGGCTAATATAGGAAAAACTTGAAAAATCTTCTTCTCAGAAACCACAAGGCTTGGAGCTTAGATATCTGGTGTGTAGCATTATCTAGTGGATATCTACCAAGTTTGTTCAAATCATGACCCTTGGGTCCAAATTGGCCTCGCCCCAGGGGTCACTTGATTTAACATATAGGAAAAACTTCTCAGAAACCACAAGGCCTGGAGTTTAGGTATTTGGTATGTAACATTGGCTAATAGACTTCTAACAAGTTTGTTCAAATCATGGCCCTTGGTTCATAATTGCCCCTACCCAAGGGGTCACTTGATTTTTCATAGCCTCATGATACCAGGGCCATTATGGCCCTCTTGTTGATTAAAACCTTCCTAAACGGAAATCGGTGTTTTAGAAAAATAAAATAGTGTCGTGAAACTCTATGACTTGCATCTGAATAATAGCATAGATGCATTAATCCCGGTGTATAGCATTGATTTGTTTATATGAAAACACCGTCAGACGTAATCAAGGTCTGAATTCTAATCTTCTCTCTCAAATATTGAACTGAATTTTTAATCGATCCACCGTGTATATAATACCAAATATCGTAATTGTTTAGTTACAACATTGTTTAGTTACAACAATTTTCTTGCATGGCAGTTAGAGTAGAGTCAAGACAGGTTACTTTTAACCGGCGTTATGAATAAGAGGACGAGTGTTTCCCTTTCAGCATGTATTATTTGTGATACTTGAGAAATCGATTCAACATAATTATCGACTTTGGAATTTTAACAATGGTCCAGGAATCAGAATGACAGATGTTAAAATAATCACGAAATTCAGACATAAAATCCCGACAAAAGCCCTACTCATGGAAAATGGAATAAAAGTAATACTAACGTCTTTGTTTTATTTCAGATCATTTATACTCTCCTCTTCTACCTATACAATTGGCAATGGTTCCATAGTTGTGTCGGACTTGTTGTGTGAAGGGACAGAGTCTGACATATCTAAATGCAGATCCAGCAAATGGCTAGCAACACCCTGTAACCATCAACATGACGTAGGAATCGCTTGCGGTACATACTTATTTCTAACATTAGAAGCTGGTTAAAAGAACAGAGATATACATGTAATGTACAGGGGTGCGGAAATCCTATGCCCGACTTGTCCGACACGGGTAAACTTACTGCCGGACAAGTAACTATTTAAGCTTAACTTGTCCGCGGACAAGTAAACATTTCCATTTTAAACTCATCTAAATAAAGTATCCATGATAACAATAGCGTAAGAAAAACGTTTACATCCAAATGATGTCATCTTGGGAAATATCCTGTATCACGCGCTGCAGACGGGAGCGCTCGATTGTCAAACAGAATACGTCTGCACTGAAATCGAGTTCTGGCTTTCGTATTTTATTTGTTAAATGTCGAATTGTTTGCCTAATACATGTGTATGATTTCGTATATTTTCATGAAAAGATTCTGAAAAAAAGTATATGGTCTGGTATACAGAAAGACAGCAGCATTCAAACGGTCTCTTTTACATACAACTTACCTAGCCGAAACACACGGAGCAAATCGAGCGCGTTAATTGTACTTCGTAAGCGGCGATGTTTCTGTTTGTCTCAAATTAAATGGATCGATTTGTAATTAGAAGCAGTAAGTCTTGGCAAGCACAGCCAAGCAATATCCAAAATAAACGTAAATAAATCTAAGGCCGAAAGAGATCATAAATATCATAAAGAAAAAACACAAGCGATCCTTTTAAACAAAATGGCTAATGCAGACGACACTTGGTGCAATTTTCTGTACGGTATGTAGGCAGTTGAACTTCCCCAGCTTACTGATCAATCTTCAGCATTGTTCATCGAAAGAAAAGATACCCTTATTATACATCAGCTAAACAAATAGCGTGTTTATCAAAAGTTGAGATTCAAAACCCAAAACTAAATTTTGCAAAAGTTAAACGCGCGGAGGTAGACAGATTTGCTCGGCTTGTGCTATTGCCAAACACAAATGGCCCTTTTCTGATTTCTCATTTTTTTATGTTTAATCCAAGAAAAAAAAGGTTTCAATTTGGGCAGGGGCCATCGTGAAAGGGATACATGTACTGACTTTATAAAATCAATGTCATCAGTGTTATTGAATGATCTGAACCCTCAGCTTTGGATTAACAAGAAAAAATACGCTAAAACATTGTTAATTGTGGCTCTATTATTGTTACTTTAAGGTTAAAAATCAATTTAAATACAATTTTATTGGGATAAGTGAACATTGCTGGCGGGCAGGTAGATTTTTTCAGAATACTTGTCCGGGGACAAGTAAAATTTTGGAGATTATCACACCCCTGATGTAATGAATGAATTTTTCAGTGGTTTGTTGTAGTTTTTCCCAAAGTCGGAATAATATTTTGAGTATATGTTAAGAGCGCTATTCATTACTGATTTCATTTATTTATTAAAATAAATAAATATCTGGTCATTTCTTCGAACGTTTCTGAAAATTGTAGTTGAATTTTAATCATGATGTTAGGTATGATGCATTTTAAGAGGCTATATATTAGGATATATTTTCAATTTATGCCACATTATTCAATGATTAATATTTTCATTTCAGAGACTCCTGTTCGTCTTGTCAATGGAACAAACAGCCGCTCTGGAAGAGTAGAGGTTTATCATGATGGTGTTTGGGGAACAATTTGTGAGGAGGCGTTTAATGCATCAGAGGCTGCTGTTATTTGTTGGATGGCTGGTTATCGTAAAACGTGGGTGCTTCATCCAATGATTAAACAAAGGAATATGTTTATTAAGATTCAAAATTGGTTTGCTAAAATCCATTATGATCTTACACATCATAATTAAACATTGTCCTTGTATTTTCTCTAAAACATAGATTTTGTACTCTTTTGAGGACGTACATTTATTTCACATTTAGACCAAAACTAAATTTTGCGTGGATATATATATCTGACCTCACACATCGTTTTGCTTTATTTGACCTGTGTGTTCTAGAACCAATCTTGACGGAAAAATACATTATAATGTTTTTTAATAAAACACTTACAAGTGTCAAATATTTCAACCTGTTATTCATTAACAGACATTAAAATTAATAGTGACATTTCTTTCCATAAGGCTGAAATAAAACTCAACAGTTGACTACTGGGATGTTTTAAACTAAATCAGAAACAGATTAACATAAGTAAAATCCCCTCATAATTATAATCTTCTCCCAATGGCATTAAAGTCATGTAGTGTTTTCCTTTATTATCCAGTGCTTGCATTTGTAATAAAAGTATATTTGTGGATAATCAACCGTAATTGCTGAGCTTCATTGTACATTTGATAGTCCTGAGTTAGGTTTCAGGTATGTGTGGATGTGAAATAATAAATTACAGCTACAAAGCATATTTAATAATAAGATTTTTTCAAAAAAAACTTTCCATTTATATATATAGTTTACAAAAGATGGTTTCTCCTCTTACATCTCTCTCTCTCTCTCTCTCTCTGTATATCTATCTTTTTTATCTTCTCTCTGTCGCTGTCTGTCTGTCTATTAAGTTACTGTTTTCACACCTTTTATCTCTATACATATTACCTTTCTGTTCTATTACTGTCTAATATCCCCCTCTCTCTCTCTTCTCTCTCTCTCCCTCTTTCTCTCTCTCTCTCTCTCTCTCTCAGGTATTCGTTCAGTCTAATACTCCTATTAATATCTGCATATCTATCGGTCTGTCAATGTGAGTGCCCTTTTTCTATTTTATCTTTTGTACTTTTACATTTTAAGGTCGTTTTTCTCCCGGTATTTCCATGGTATGCCCAGCCATTTAGATGTTTCCCTTATTTATTTTCACTCGATGACTCACTATGATAATCTATTTTATAATGCAACGTTCAAAGTAGTTGTGGGGTTAGATCGTTCGCCCTTTAATCATGAAGTCGTGGGTCAATCCCCGAAAATGACAAACGAAAGTCTATAGAATTTGTACTGATACATTTCTTGGATGTAAGGAAAACTCCAGGACTGATTGATCATGAATCAGTTTAATGGGATTGGGTGTTGTATCAAGCTTCTTTTCTATGACATGGTGAACAAGAGGACCATGAAGGCCCTAGAATCGCTGGGAACTGGTAACCAGGTATAAGTGGGAAGAAAAGAAACAGCAAGTATCTTATGATATTATGGTATATTGGCTCTGCCCCTGCTAGCCATATTTTTAATTTTTTAGACGGATAAAAGTAATTTTAACAAGACCCAAGAAACATCTGTGCTAAACAACTTTGATTTTTCAAATGTGTACTATATACGTATAAGGAAAACTGGTTCTGCCCTCTGGGGGCCATGAATGTTGACGGATCAAATTATCTTTTACAATATTGGAAGGAAATCACCCAAGAATTGACTGTGCCAAAAAAATCAAAAGAATACTTTTTGATAAGGAGATTTTTCAAAGTTATTCTTTATTAATTTGAGGAAATTAGGCTCCGTCCCTGGCGGCCATGTTTTTCGACCGATCCGATTAATTTTTTAGAATCTTGGTAGAAAGTGACCCAAGGAACATCTGTGCAAAAAACAACAACAACTAGTACTTTTAACAAGATTTTTCAAATGTGTAGTGTGCAAATCCAGTCAGTTATTTTTTATCAGAAGATTTTTGGAGTTTTCACATTTTTTCCAATTTAGCTGCCATAGCATAAATTTTGGCATGGAATTTAATTCTTTGAACAACTTTGAAAGAGGACTACCCAAAAAACATTCCTGCAAAGTATTATGAAAATTGGGTCTGTATTATAGGAGGAAATGTCGTTTAAGTTAAATGTTTACGGCGAACGGCTTACGCTGGACAGTCGTCGGTCCCAGTAGCTCACCTTTGGAAAAGATGAGCCAATAATCACTAAATATGTCTCATACGGACGAAAATTTTCAGATTTATGAAAAAGATGTCGTTGAAACATACTAAATGTAAAGCGTTTGTAAGCTGCATCCTGAAAAGATTAACTGACTGGAAGACACACCTTTCGTTATATTTCTAGGCAGTATGACCATACTATATTCAATGTATAATTTCGATGAAAATGTAAAGCGTGGTGCTTATTTACAATGACAGTGTATCTTATTTTCCTATTTAGGATTGCATCTGTATTGCCGGGATCCCATTTTGGCAGCGGCATTCACGGGGTTCTCATAGACTCGATGAATTGTACCGGAATAGAGACTGATATTGCAGCTTGCCGCTCGGGACCATGGCAATCAACTAGCTGTGCTAGCAACAGGATAGCCACTGTAGACTGTAAAGTTGGAGGTTACTACATTTTGTGCTCGCACATGATTAATTCAAAACTGCCTAATGAGTCCTTATTATACCCCAGCTCCTCAAAGCTGGTTTCTATGTAGGAAACACGCTCGTCAAGTCCTGTCAAGCCCCGTCCTACTATCACATTACATGAAACAAAGGTGGGATGAAGGGTTTTAATCATATATAGTGGTAATTCTAATTATTTTTTATTTTGTAAAACTTGATTGAGTACTTAAAATTTGGATACTATTTCTATTTATAGAAAAGGCGAATTTGAAGTCCATGGGTTTCTATTAGAAAAGAAGCAAATATAAGATACATCTCAGTTAAAGGATTCGTATGAAACATATTTTCACAAATAACATAATATTGTGATTTTAGTAACACCTATCCGGCTCTTTGATACTGGCAACACCCCATATTCCGGCCAGGTGGAAATTTATTTCAATGGAAGGTGGGGAAAAATATGCGGTTTTACGAAAAGCAACGTAGATGTTCTCTGTAGAATGCTAGGATACAACTTTTCAAGGTAGGTTCCTGAATTATTTAAGCCTTTGTTAAATAATATTTTAGCATCTATATTACCTCTTATAATGAGATTTTCAAGGCAAACACGGATTCCGACAAACATTATTAATTCAAGGAAATCCTTAAATGACTCGTCTTTTTTCATTTCCATGTATTTTTTATAAAACACCCGAACAAATAAAAGAAGATTTAAACAAGCTCTGTTTATTTTAAATACAGAGAAGCATCTTGGAGACATCAATATTATTATTATTATGGAGCATCGATCATCTCTAACCTAAAGTGCCATGGAAATGAATCGGATATATCGGGCTGTTCATCATCTTTATGGGGAGAGAACTATTCTTGCTATGAAACAAAAATAAACTGTAGTAAGTGACATTTTGTATAAATGTTAATATAAAATGTATGTTTTGTAAGTAAACCACTATTCCGTTTATAGTCTATCTCTTGATAAGTCCATTTGACTGCTTCTTTGTAAGATGAAAATAATCTAAATAGAAACTCATTGACATTATTCTTCTTTCTTTGTATTCAGTGCACTTTATCATGTTTACTATTACTACTAACAACTTCAGTTCTTGCTATATCGTTCTCATACATTTGTAATGCTGAACAAATAGTATATTATTCTACCATGCAATTGACAAAGAAGGAAATTAGTAAGTTGGCAAAGGACATCATTAAACATTATCAAATTATTAACCTTTTTGAATGTTTGTAATTTTTAACAATATATCAGTAATTAGACGATTGTAAAAGAATCATCAGATGTACATTGCCTCAATAATACCATAATAATCCCGGGACACTTTATATGATACCACACATACTATAATAATAAGTATATTATATGCATCAATATGAACATGAAAAAGTGGCCCGTCACAGGTTTAGCTTTAGCTTTTTTTTCTATGAATCTTCATGAAACTTGGCACACATGTACACTATGACTATTTATGATTTCATGGCTGTGACTTATATTTCACGGTTTGGTGAACCTGGTAAAATTAATCTGCCACAAATAAGGTTAACCTTTCCGTTTAAGCTTTGTATACCCCGCCTACTGTGATAGGTGCATATAGATTTTCGGTCTGTTTGTCTGTCCGTCCGTTCTTCCATCATACGTCCGGTTTGCCTTTGCATTCAAACCGATTATTTCTACGGCTGTGACCATTCTTACAAGGTTGGATAAAATGGTAAACTTGGCTGTTCTGCGTTGCGTTATTTTTTCTCTGAAGATAATTTAATGAAACTTGATTGTCCCTCCTTGACCCTACTTTTCGGTATTATTACTGGTAGGTACTTGGCACCGTCGTTCACGGTAGACATATTTTGATTATGCCGAAATCTGTTCAGCTAATCACGGTTGAATGTTTTCTTTCTTGAAGATCAAACTTCGTTTGAACCGATTGAACTACGTCTAAATACGTTTGTTAAATGTTAACTTTGTTCACCTATGCTCACCTCACACTACATGCGTGACCGTAAGATACAACGGAGACTTTTATATCATCCACATACATAACGCACAGGCACATTCTATGTGTAATGTATGATATCATTTGCATGTCACGGGTAGTCTCAACTTCAAACACCTTGTTTCGGTATATACAGATTCTAGTCACACATCAGTTACTGTATTGGAAAATACAGTTTTATGTTATCACTTTAGCGGAAACATTAAGTCACATAGTCGTTCGAGTGATTAGTGACTCACCATAAAATCACAATAATCTTAGGTAATTCCTCGTAGGACAGTGACAGAGTAACACAGTAATTAACAGCTCATGGAATTTACCTCTATCAATGTACTGTATTGAATCACGGGGCATGTCTAAAAGTAAACCTATAACATTGAAATAATCAAAGCACACAATGAGAGACTAGCAGGATTTACATGATGCAACAGTTATAATTCTAATTCCGGTGATTAAGCTTGATTGAACTCGATAGAGTCAAAGTTCATAACACTCCACAGGGTTTCCTGCAACTCGAGACTGCTGAACGTAGGCATTACTATTGGACTATCTTGCCAGACACCCAAATACGTCGCTGTTATTTATTTTCAAAAGCATTTCTAAATTAAGGCATGGTTACGAAAACTTGCGAACAAGCACGATGTCAATCGAGTACATACGATCAAATTGTATTCTGACGTATCTATTATTCTTGAATCATCGTCAAGTAAAATATCAAATTTGATGAGAATAAAATATTTATTTCTATACACCCATTTTAACATTCCATATGACATGATTTCGTACCCAAGGCAGAACCTCCTTCGTTTCATACGGAATGTGCTGTAAATATCGATGTTTGTTGCTGTTGTGATTATTGGCCGTACCAGACATAATTTTCACCATACATGTATTTTCTAAAATAATAAATACAGGGACCGTTATTTAAATGAAACATCCAAACATAAAAATATTTGGTACTAGAGTTGGTACATAGTATTTAATAAAGCTTACGAAACTTGGTAATATGACCTTATTATAACTTAGCTATTCTAGCTTATGAATTCTTTTTATCCTCAAATGGACTATAACACTTATCCAGACAGAAAATGTATACATTCTAGACTTATGAATTCTTTTTATCCTCAAGTGGACTATATCATTTATTCAGACAGAAAATGTATACATTAATAAAGTATGTTCTCTTGTTTTCAGTGACAACAATCGAACTTTTGAATGGTCGAACTTCATTCATGGGTGACGCACGTGTCATCCAGGGTGGCCAATCTAAATACCTTTGTAACAGCAATTTTACTGAAAATAATGGAAAGGTTTATTGTTCCATGATCGGTTTCAATCATACTCGGTAAAACATCTCTCATATTTTTACAACACAATACAATTTAGTTTTAAGTAACGGTCAATATGCTAGATGTATGTGCATTTAATCCTAATTGATAAAACATTTCCATATAATGGACAATGTTTCATTAATATAAAACAGAAACATATCAGACGAAGGAAAATCATTATTTCAGAGCAAATATATAGAGCATATTATTTGCGTTGTTTTAATTGGATGGATTGGAAAATTGCATTGTCGTTGTCAGTTAATGTGTAAATATTAATCAATGTTATAAACGACACAACAATTTGAATTGCGCCTTTTAACCTTATGAATAAAATAAACAATAGCTCATAAATAAAATCAGTTTATAGTATACGTATACTAGCTAATCGCTTAATAAATTCATATCTCTCTCAGAAATGTCCGGAGCAAGGCAGGAACAATTACTACAGAGAGTTATGCGTATCCAGGACTAAACTGTACCGACAATAAAGTTGATATTGACCAGTGTTTTCACAAGAATGGAAGCTCTGAGATTTGTGATGTGTCTCAAAATGTTTGGATAAACTGCCGTGAGTAAACAGTATTGTAACTATTGGTATTTAATATGCTCTTCCACGTGAAAAGGATGGGGGTTTTAAGTTTTGATATATAAATAGCTATTTGAAACCGCCTTGATGCGACGCAATCTTTTTTAAAGGAATCACATTTTCTACTGTTTGTTCAAACAATTTATGTTTCTTTTAGAATAATACTTGATTAATTTTCTTTCAGATACACCGATACGTCTTGTGAGCGGAGTATCGTTCCGGAATGGGCAGTTACACGTTAAGGTCAATGACACATGGGGAAGTGTTTGCAATGCATCAGATGTCATCAAAAGTAAGACTGGTCAAGTTGTATGTAGAATGATGGGCTGCAGTACAAGGTAATGTAATAGATTCCAACTATTTGCTGAAAGAATATATCCTTCCTAATGAGATTTAAATGTTTAATATATTTGGCTTCACATAATCAATTGAAAATCCAGATACATATCTGACGAACGAAACTTATGCCAAACAAATGACATTGAAAATGAGTATCGTTTTGTGTTAATTTGTCCATATTATTTAGAACTAAGTAGGCAATACATCAAGAAATTCTATTATATAAAACCAAACATTATTAAATTTATACAATTGTTAAACAGTAGTAATAAGATTTTCGTTAAAATACTTGCTGTTTGTTGTAAGTAGTTTTAAAGATAGATATAGATAACCAAAATATAACATCTAATTAATTCCATGTATTTCCAACTCAAATTATTGTTTTAAATAGAGTCTACGTATTGATTTTTAATATCTTCTTGTATTATTTTATGTTCCTCCTCTCGCATATTGCCATGCATGCATTGACTGTTGTAATATAACGATGAACTTTTATATTAAAGTTATATGAATAAACTTCTGTTCTGTTCCATTCTGTAAATCTATGAGACAGCAATATTATTTAATTTACAACGAACTGTTCCTGGCACTGTTAATCAATGGAATCTGAAGAATTATTCGTTTATGTTTGACTTAATCATATCCTTATTGAAGCTTTAATTTTATGAATGAAAACATTGATGATTAAGTAAGATAATTTTACTTTTTCATTTCATAATACAATTTGCCCAAAACTTAAAATAGAAACTATGACTAGTCCCAAAGCTGTATTTTAACATGTGAGCAAATGAATCGCTACGGATAGATATTCAGATGCCTTCTCAATTTATTTTAAGATGTTTTTTTTTTTTTTTTGTCTAAGCAATGATTATTTTTATTATCAATATCATTGAGACATATTGGCAAACATTCCGTCTTTAAAAAATTTAAGCCTATATATAATGACCAAGAAAATTTAAATTGTGTTTTGATAGTATGTCGTCTGTTTGCACGCAGCTTGAAAACGAAGTCATCGTAATGTAGCAAAATAAATGGTTGAACTTTTCACCTGATGTGTTCATGGCTTTGTAATTTATTTCAACTTATTCGCAGTTCTAGCCACATAATATATATTTATGCGCTGAACATTGCTGGTATTGTAAACGATAAATACTGATCGATAAAATCATTAACTCTTAAGAAAATGTGTAGGACATTTAACCGAAATTCTCCAAAGTACGTCTACGAATTATAGCGATTCCTCCAGCATTGTGATATACACGAGACGAGTTTATTCGTCAGAAAAGTACTCAACAAAAATTAATGAATAACGTTTTTTTTATTCTGTATTATTTTTTTTTATTTCTACCCATCAGCCGTGAACAGGCTGCTTCAAATATATTACATTAGTCCTAGAACAGGAATACAAAATCAGATTTTTGGTTTTTAGCTCAGTGGAAATTTTCACCTTCACCAATGAAACCGGGGACATGCTTGGAGAGACTTACAATGTTACTTGCGCGGGCTCTGAAGTAGATATATCAATGTGCAAGGTTGAGAGGTCTGTCTGTAAATACAGAGGAGCTGTTGGTGTAAATTGTGGTAAGGCAAATAGAAAAGAGCAACTATAATTATGTATGATCGGTTTTCATAAATGTCTAAATGTTATCAATAGCAAATATGAATACATATTTAAAGAGCAACATGACATAAAATTGGTTTCTATTTCAGTGTTGCATTCGTAAAGTGTGCATGTGTAAGAGAAGAAAAGCAAACTTCAAAGGAGATAAACAAAAGCATTATAGATTCTGTAATACCTTTGTAGTACCAACCCTTTGCTAGATTATATATGTATATCAAAAATCTAGATTGTCATGATTTCCACAAGTTGGGAGTTCATAGCCACATGTTTACTGTTTGGGAATGGAGTAAAAAATGAAAACTTGCAATTTGGTTAAAAATACCATTTCTAAGAAAGCATATAATCTAAACAATTCACGTTTCACATTCTAGTTACACCAATCGAATTACGGTTCGGACGTACAACATACATGGGGAAAGTTTATCTGGACCTGTCAGCAGGCTCGGGTGGAATAGGTTATACAGATGATATTGGTGTAGATGTTTTGTGTAGACTCCTTGGATTTAATTTTACCCGGTAAATACATTATACGAGCTCGCATTATCCATTTGTATTTACAATGTCAATCATGTGATCGAAACTGCTTTTGCATTAAGTATTTTTCCGCATTTGAATGTAATTCATATCTGTAAATATCGATATTTCTGACTTTTTTAAATGCAATATAACCTCATCTATTTTCAACAGGTTTGCGACGATTCAGAGTGAAGATGAACTGAGGAAACAAAATTATCAATCTTATCGTTTTTATAAAGTAATAGAAAGACTGAATTGTCAAGGCAATGAGACGGATATACTCGACTGTGTTAACAATTTTGATGAATGGTCGACGAAATACTATTTTAGTAACTTGAAAAATATCAATTGTCGTAAGTACACCCCTTCCCCCACTCTCGCTGTCTCTAAATTAAATAGATGTTGAAAATTACTGAGATTCGCCAGTTTAAATTGTTATAGTTGCGAAAATGTTTGCGGAAGTGTGAAATTCTGGGTTATATGTGCACAATATAGCTTACCTTATGTGGTTGTTTTTTTTTTCTCAATAATTTGTATGTTTATTTGATAGAAACGCCAATAAGATTAACTTCTGGGCGAAACCTTCATTATGGTGTTGTCGAAGTGAAAAACAACGCAACGTGGTCTCCGGTTTGTTATGACGGCTTCAGACTGGAGGATGCACACGTAATTTGTAGGATGATGGGATATGTTCATTTCCGGTGAGATTCGTCAATTTTCTATTATTCTGTATTGAAGCATATCTGTTTTCCAAAATGAAACATTGCATTTCATAATATTACCTTTTTCTACTACAGGCAAGTGAGAATCACCTATAATATAAGTAATACTAGAGGTATACATGGAAACATAGGTTGCCAAGGGAACGAAGAAGATGTGTCTAGATGTGCCAGCTTCAACACACGTGAGACTAAATGCGAGGGAAATAAAACACTCCACATCGACTGCAGTATGCTTTATTATGATAATTATATTATTATTAATAATGATATTAATATTAATTATATTATTGATTTTGATCATTATCAACATAACTTTTATGAGTGTTTATCTATCACAGACAGATAGTTTAAAAACTAGCTACAGACAATATTAATGTTTAAGCTCAAATGAATAAATCAATCATTATACCTCCGATAATTATCTCTCTATTTAAAAGTGTTATATATATATATATATATATATATATAGAGCACCCTCTATACATGCCCTGTAATGGGTCAGTGAGTTGCATATTGCAATTAACGATTAATTTAATCAGTATGTGTGCATGTAGCTAAATCTATTTTATAAATTTGATGTAAGATGGAAAGGTTATCATATGTAATTCTTTTTTATTCCCTTTACAATAACATAAGGAGTAGTCAAAGCACGGCTTGTCAGCAACTCTTCAGCGGTAGAGGGGAGGTTTGAAATTTATGTTAATGGAAGCTGGGGAACAGTGTGTGCCGACTCCATGTCACAGAGTGACGCGAGGGTGATGTGTCGGACACTAGGACTCAATGATATGTAAGACATAAAGTTCATTGTTCATACAGTCTCATATTTTCAGATAAGGGCATGGTTCACTAACAGGTGAAAATGGCCCGACATTGTAATGGCCAATTTTCTAATTATTATGGTCAATTTTTCCAGGATTATCCACGTGTGGGTCATGTTTTTTACTGAAGAGACAGCTCCGGAAAAGAAATTGAGTCAGGGAGCGATGCCCTAGCTTATATTGTGAATAAACTCATTGGTTCTTTTCCGTACCAGGTGTAAAGCACCGATACACGGGGGCCAAGATCCTAGGTAAACCAGTACTGAGTACTCATGTTCAAAAAGCACTCTCATTTTCCTGCGTTCTAGGCAATGGTGCATTTAGTATCAATTTTATACGTCTTTAGTTTGACGCTGCCATCGGAGGAAGTACCCCGGCTGAAATTGAACCTCAGACCTGCCGAACGCGAAGTGGAAACTCTGGCACTGAGCTATTAGTTCTGTTTAAATATAAACCCGTGGCTATTTAAAGAATATATTAAGGTGATTCAATTTCAGTCATACAACGCTTTGAATATTTTCAAAAAGAAAGAAGAAACAGTCCTATATAAAAGCTGTTGTATATTTTTTCATTATTTCTTTGAAATCATTTTTATTCACCTATTTAAAATGTCGACTGCTATCGAAACGGAAATAAGAACACGACATAAACATGTTTCCAATTTAACTAATCTTATGCATTTAGCATATTTTTTGAAAACAATAATATATGCATAAATGTTACATTAATCCTTCTTTATAAATTTCATACACCAATTTGGTTGCTATGGCAACAATGGGACTACTTTATTTGCTAAAATGAGATAAATAAGGTACATTTCCGTGTATTTCTTGTTTGATGTCAACACATCTTTTATTCTTTTATCACGAAAGTGCAACAAATCATTTCAAATTTTTCATTTTTTTCTTTAGAAAACAACAAAGACATTTTGCAAGCTGTTATTCTGGTTATAAAAAATGAACAGTAAACATTAATATTCATGTGAAATTCATTCAGTATTATAGTCTTAACTTAAAGTAATCTTTTGACTATAAGTTATTAAATACTTATAATAATTGCTTTCATATGTAAAATACAACATTTGTTTAGACCTAGAAAAACATGTTAAATCTGCCTTATAGCAATTTGTTAAGCTACAGCAATATCCATAAAATAAAGATAAATATTTATTTTTTCATTCTAAAAAATAAATCAAATTAAAATTATGTATATTATTTTAATCAATGAAAAAGGAATGTTTTCGAGAGAATTTGAAACCTGTTTGCTCGGACGATAGACCGACGACAATACCAATACATCAAATCAATCGTATCACGTGCATAGGTTTTGTCCGAAAATCCTTTACGAGTAGAATATAGAGTTAGATACTGATATGGACGAGGGGGAGGGGGTGAGGGTCATGGTACTGACATTTAAAATAAAAATGGGAAACTTACATAAGCTTTGTTTATTTGTTCGGGTTTAACCTTCCACTGACAGTATATGAGTCATTTGGAAACTTATGTCTGCATGAGACAGATATAGTGCTCAACATTTGATATCACGACATAGACAATTAGAATGATACCACACTAAGTCATATTACTGACATGGCCGATGAGACCGATTAACTTGTTTAAGCTGCCGGGTAGCTCATTCGCAGAGTATTCAGTTCATGTCATGTTGCACATTTGTAGCAAGGCAGCTACAAATAAAATGCACTGAATTTTATTTATAGTTTATGTCCTGTTACCTTTGAAGGACAAATAGAACTTGAACTCGGTTGTAATTTAAAGTCCAAACACATCTATAACGCGTATATTATTGTTGCATGCATTTTTCTGTAACTTCCAATCCTTCTTCAGAAACAGCAATTATAATAACAATAGTATGCTTGCTTGCTATTCCATTATTTGTGAAGATACATGTAATAAAAATTTCAGGAAATTTTAAATACCTACAAGCTTTTTGGTTTTACATTTTCTTTCTTTTGACCAATCTCTTAACAGTCTATGCTTATAATAGAAATATAATATGTTTTATTGGCGTATATTTAGTTTAAAAATGTATACAAATGTTCATTGCTCACTCGAACTGTTACGATATCATTCCAGGGGACCTTTTATAACCGAAGATGCGACATCACATGATGGAGACTTTGCAATTACTGGATTAAGTTGCAGTGGAAATGAAGACAGTGTGCCGGAATGTCAGTCCAATGACTGGTTTGAACAGGCGTGTGAGAAAAACCCTGTTACACTGAAGTGTTGTACGTTTACAATTCATATACCCTTCTTCTTTCGCATATTAATGGTACAATAATAAAATACTAAAATGTATTTAGGTACTATTTAAACAAAACTCTTACCATTAATATAAACTCAACAGTATACTGTCATTTTATTAATTACTTTATTTGATTTTGTCTTTTATTTTTCATAAGCAGATCTCCATTAAAATTTAGTAATTTGCCTCACATTTACAGACACACCAACACTGTTAAATTACAAAACAAGCTTTTATAATGGAGCTGTTTTCCTGAGAATCAATGGAACATATCGAGGCATTTGCAGCGACTCTTTTGGTGAGAATGAAGCAAATGTTATTTGCGGGAAACTTGGATTTGATCGTAACAGGTACTGTTTTGCATAGAAAATGATAATATAGGCCATTAACCTTCATAATTTGTTAGTAAAGTAAGCGGATTTAATTCTAAAATTAGTTGATATGGAAAAAAAAAATTAATGAGAGTGTGTTTGTATGACACAAAGACCATGAATATGGGAGAGACATTACAGGAATGAAATTATGCAGAAATTTAGTCATTGACAAGTTCTCCTCTTTGTGTTTAGCGTATGCAAAACTTTCACAAATTCATAATATTATTTTGAAAAAGAAATTCGTTTTCAGTAATGAGCATTTTCGAATATAAAGTCTTTAAAATGTTATGATATCCAAGGAAATGTATTTGTATTAGTTTAGTTGGTAAATTCGGGAACAACTGTTAAAAATAGTATTTATTAACCAATAATGATATTCAGTTATTTTGATTGATCTATTTTAGCGACTATGTTTTTGTATCGAGGCGATACAGACGATATAAAACGTCGATTAGTAACTTCAGCTGCATTGGAAATGAAAGTGATGCAACTGCATGTGGTTTTCAAACCTGGAAATCAAAAAACTGTTACATAGCTTATGTAAATTGCAGTAAGTATTTTTACCAGACCTATATTGGTATACAACACTGATTTTTTAAGTACGGTCAGGTTACAGGCCTGTTTTCCCCGATGTAGTTTTAACATATTTTACTGCCCGAATAAGCGCGAGGCGCCTTTTATGGAAGAAAGAACGATTTGGTTCACTGGGAGAAGCAATTTGGAAATACATACCCACAAATTCTTTAACTATGTTTACAGAATCGGGCAGTACGTTTTAAGGTCTCCATTCCCTTCCAGTAAAATTATGCAAAGCAAATTACAAATAGTAGAAACCTGTACAATTGAAATAAAGAAATCATGAATATGAAGAAAACACTGACCACTTGGCCTCAAAAATACATATTTCGTCATCCTGAAATTTCCCGAATTCGTCACTGGTATCTTTTATGAGATTTAATGGAGAAAATAAATGAATAAAATAATGCTTCACTAATCGCTAAATTTCTGATTAATAAAGAAACTAAATGAGTTTGGGCGATACTTATACAACAGAATACTACTAAAGATAGATATTTAAATATTTCAAGTAGAATTCACAATTAGAAGATCAGATTGATCAATTGATCAAACAGTGAAACTATTTTTGGATTTTATACGTTCATAGCACTCATTTATATTCTCTGAAAACTAAATATACAGAGGTTATGACACAGATTTAATATGTATACCAATGTTATTATTTATCTAAATAGAAAATCTATAATTTCTTGTTAGAAAAATAATATTTATTTCTCTAGATAATTTATTCTGTATTTAAATAATATTAAGGAGAAAGTACTGGACTGACTTACTGAATTTTATGTGCATATTTTGATCAAGATTTTATTCAAGGTTTAACGTGATTGAGGACAGCTGATATTGTTTACCTTAGTGGCTTGTGCAGTAACTATTTCTAGATATAAATATTTACACATTGCGAAAGAGGCATATGTGAATATTAGTTTGTCCATCTTGGCCGATTTTCAAAAGTTGTATATCGTTGGAAAGCCCTGGAATATATACGGTGCGATTTTTTTTAACAGCAAGGAATACAAATAATGCTATTCGGTCTAATAATTTGTGGTGAAATGTGTGTTTACTTCAAATGTTTTACATGTATACAGTATACTATTGTCAAATGCAGCTTTTCTCCCCAATCTCTATACGTTTAACTGCTGGAAACACTTTTCTAGTAGATGTTAATCACTGAGAGAGATTGGACATATGGGAAGTTACTAATATGATGTTTACGCCTCTCTGGAAAGCTTTGAACACAGGTCCAAGATTATTGGCTTCCAATTTGGTTTTAGTTTCTGACACTTTAATATACTGTTGGTGGAAAGTGCTGTGTCATCCTGTCGTCTACGTTCGTCAATGAAGTAAGCTTGAAACTAAATAAAAAGTGAACATTGATATATATTTTTAAACTAATGGGAGAAATCATTGCTAAAAACAAATCTATGTTATGTTTCATACATTTTAAGAATTGTCTTAAATATGTTATAACCATCATAGGTCTTTGGAAGAGTATTAATTCCCTAATAATTGCCTTAACAATTTTTATTGGAAAATGCACATTAACTACATCAGTCCAACAAATATTTTGAAGTATTACAGAGAGATGAAGGTAAAAATTGTGACTAGAATGCTTAATACTCATAAAGAGTGAAAGGTTATAAAACATAAGACTATTTCAACTAAAATATATACACCAGAGTTTCATAGGCATCCTAATTTGCATTGTAAGAGTACACAATTATGTTGTTGTTTTTTCCAGTTAAATCTAATTATTGTTTCACCGATTTCCTTGTCATGTTTAAGTGCAAACTCAACTTCGTCTTGTCAGTGGAAGAGACAGCACAACAGGACGTGTTGAAGTGTATTATAGAGGACTTTGGGGTACAGTTTGCGGTGATGGATTTAATTATAAGGCTGCTCATGTCGTATGTAGGATGTTAGGATTCAAGTCTGGGTAAGTTATTCAATTTTTATTTTTAAGGCATTATCAATTTATAGTTTTGAATTATCAAATTGTTTTTCGAAAGATTTAAAATTGAATGGGTATATGTTTTTACAATATCTAATTTGAAGTCCTTGACATTCATTTTTATTTCTTTTATGTTTGTCAGTGAAATACCACTTTTAAGAATAAAAAAACAGTAGTGATAACTCGGTGCTGTTATTTTCAATGAAGTGATAAATACCCCCGCCGCGAAGCGTGAGGGGGGTTATAGGAATGGCTTTCGTCTGACTCTCCCTCTGTCTGTCTGTCTGACCGTCCGTAACGTTTTCGTGTCCGCTCCACATCTCCTATACCGCTGGAAGGATTTTCATGAAACTTGCCTCAAATGTATACCTAGTTGAGACGAGGTGTAGAACACAGGTGGCAGCCATGTAGGCTCAAGGTCAAGGTCACACTAGAAGGTTATGTGTTTGAACCTTCAATTTCGTGTCCGCTCAATATCTCCTATACCCCTTTTAGTTTTTTCATGAATCTTGCCTCAAATATATATCTAATTGAGACGATGTGCAGAACATAGGTTGCAGTCATGTCGGCTCAAGGTCAAGGTCACACTTTAGGGTCATGTGTTTGAACCTTCTATTTCCTTACAATTTCATATCCACACCATATCTCCTATACCCCTTGAAGGATTTTAATGAAACTTGCCTAAAATATAAATATAATTGAGATGATGTGCATAACACAGGTGGCAGCCATGTCGGCTCAAGGTCAAGGTCACAAGTGTTTGAACCTTCAATTTCAATTACAATTTTGTGTCCGCTCCATAACTCCTATACTCCTCGAATGATTTTAATGAAACTTGCCTCAATTATGAACCAAATTGAGACGATGTGCAGAACACAGGTGACAGTCATGTTGGCTCAAGTTTAAGGTCACATTTGATGGATCAGTGTTCATTCCTGGATATATTTGTTTCCATGCTATATTTTCTGAACAACGGAAAGTTTTTCATAAGTCATTTACATCAAAATGTTGGCAGAAGCAGGGCAATTTCCATTAGAGGAAAAACATGTCTCCTCTGTCAGCGGCGGGGGATATAGCTGTCCTTTGGACTGTCTTGTTCAGTTTGGAAAAGCCTCCCGCAGATTATTTACAAATATACATGTACATAGTTTGACTTCTTCTACAACAATGGAGGTGTAGCTTAATAGACAATCAGTCAGATAAATTAAACTTAATGACATAGATTTTGTTCCAATGATTTTTTCCTATATCTTATCATCATCAGACAACACTCAAAATGTCACTTTCTGTTCATATCCTATCATATGATCTTCATTATGTAAATTATTTTGAATTCCATCTCAGGGAGATTGCAATTGCATTCCCCCCTGCCATAACTGTAAAGCCTAGAGTAATACCAAGGAATAGTTTAATGCTGGGAGGTAAGCAAATGCCCCGTACATTCTAGATCTTTTGATTTGAAGCCTCAATTTGACACGCTTTATCGATTGTTTTCTGCAGTTACACATTTTTTCTTGATTATATTAATCCGCAATGAAATCCTCCGTATATATACATGGAAACTGACGCTGATATTTCCTATTTTCCATCGCTTCGATTCACTTTTAAAAATGAGAGCCATTTGGTAAACAAATGAAGAACCAAAGCATAACTACGCGGATACGGTAAAAATATTTGTTTAATTAAAACATTGCGAGTTAACTGTGTTGCAAATACATGTATATCAATATGTTTTTGTTAAGCATGTTAATTTGCTATTTAAATATTAGTAAATATTGTTAAAATACGAAAATGTCTGAACTTTTGTGTCTGCGCATTATCATTCAGCTGTCGTCTGTTAGGTCACCATACGTGGACAAACCACAGCAAGAGACTCCACAAAGGAGATGCAATTCTTTGAAATCGCAAATGAAAATTGAAATACGCTAATATAACAATGAAGGAGACAGAAAAAACAGAAAAAATGCTGATGTCGGTGTACGATCGCATTCGTCACTCGTTTAAATATTCTCATCTTACACTGAAATCAGCAAATACCGTCTATGAAATAAGATATGCTCACATTCTGATTAGAATATTTCCTTTTTTTTTCTTTTCATATTACACTATATGCAGAACTGTCAGTGCACTAGACATACCTGGATCAGGTAATATTTGGATTGAGGATTTAAACTGCAATGGCTATGAATTAGATATAGCTGACTGCAACTCTCGTTATTGGGGGGATGAAAACTGCAACCATATCGAGGACGTCTCTGTTGAATGCTTCGGTAATCTTTTTAAAATTATACATCTTTAAAGCATATATTCAAGTAAAACAATGACTCTTATTTTCTTTTTTATATTCAGTTCTTGTCCATGCATTAGAATGTATCAGTGTTTTTTTTACTCATAATTTAACATTACCTTTTACCGTTTTGCTAATGTCAATAATTCAGTTGTATGGTCTCGGCACTAATAATGAGAAGCTTCCGACACGCAAACTTAAGATACCAGTTTATACCTGATATTGTTATGATTTTTCATTATGTTCATCTTCTTTAGAAATTATGATATTTTGTTGAAAATGTAAAACTTATTATCGATATAAGTGGGCAAATTTAGACTTATTGTCTTACTAATGTTTAATCAATGTACAACTTTTCAATATAAATAATATACAAAGTAATTTGTTATGCGTCATATGTATTACTTAGTGTTTTTGTTAAATTATACTGCAGAGAGACGAGTACGATTGGTTGATGGATTAAACAAAAACAGAGGACGAATCGAAGTAATCTATCTTGGTCAGTGGGAAACCGTTTGCGGGTCTGGGTTTACTGTAGAGGACGCGATTGTTGCTTGCAGGGAAATAGGAACAACGGCATTAGATGGGTAATCACTAGCTCATTTATTGTTTTAATTTGTACAACACATAACGGTAAACACTTTTAGAAGTAAAGAGAAGAACAATGATGAATGATTGTATAAATAATTTGATTTGATTTATATTTTTTAAATTGTCAATTTTAAATGCATAAGCCTATACACATGCACGAAGAGAATGTCGCCAAAACTGAAAAAGAAAAAAGTTGAAGTTAAAAAATGAAATTTAAAAATTAAAGAAATACCCGGTTTATTCTTGGATGTTTATACCATGATCAAACATTTTCACAGTTAACATCGATATTCAATATTTATAAGATAACAATACGCAATATTTGGCATTTATCTGCCAAGCTTTTTATTTCAAGAAATTTTTTTTTATTAGTTGTCCTCCCAAGAGCATGACTTAATCTTTGATTCAATAGCAGCTCCGATTAACTGCATACTGCGTGAATGTTCAAACATGAATCACCCACCTTACGTTGATTTTTTTGAAGAAGACAGATCTGTCTGATAAAAAGAAATACTAATTGTTCATACCAAGGAATAATGTGATATCGAAACCTTTAAGTTTCCTATATGGTGTGGTAAATTATTATTTATGAAATGATCAGTGTTGTCAATGTATTTCTTATTTCCAACGCTCTCTTTAGTTTCCATCTGACCATGTTGATGACCATTTATTTGGCATGATTATATTCTTCCTCTTATTAAGTGTTATGAATTGGTAAATAAAAGGTCAACTCAATATAAATGAATATATATATATATATATATTATTTTAATATGATAATCCCTACGCATTTACATTTTATATTATATGTAACTTCGTTTTCTAATATTTTCATTTATTACTTTCATTAATGAAAAGTCTATCTTTGGAATTTGGACCCTGTCGCCAGACATTTTTAACGAGATCGTAAAGTTTAAAAAATACTTAACATATGTATGTTAACAACTACAACTTCAGCTTCAAAAAAAGGCTTGTATTTGATCAATATTTTGCAAATATTTAAGATTTAAGTAAATATTTAGATTTTCCAAAGGAAATTATTCACTTAAATTCGTATGAGAAATCCAGCTTATAAGAGAATGAACTGACTCCAGAAGTAAATACATGCCAGAAAAAAACCCATCTTTTACCGTCTTGGTACGGTCGGTCGACAAAAATACCAACTGGGGTGCTAAAACGAGGTTTCAAGGTGCTTTACCTAGCACTTCCTGGTGATATTTCTCTGATACGAATTGTTAAGTAAAAAAAGGTCTGTTAGAATGAAGCAACTTACAGTAGGCACCTACATCGGGAAATATACATTTGTTTAAAACAAAAGGAAATATAATTGTTTTAAAAAATCCATAACAATATAAATAGATGAAAGCCACGGCAATAAATAAACAGAAAAAAAAGACATTTTGAAATAAACCGAAACTCTGGTGACGTCATATAAAATCTAAGTAATGACGTCATTTATGTTTCAAAATGAATCTGTAATAGAGCATCACTTCGGAAATTATTTTTCAAAAAAAGAATTAAAGATTACTTTGAAAATTAAATATATATTGGCGACAATTCATACGAAAAGAGTAGACAATAAAAAAACAATCAATTTCTAAAGTTATGCCTATTGTATACTCTCACATTTTGAGTATGTTAAAGTTATCTCACTCTTGAAGGGTACGATTGAAAAAATGAAAAGACAAACTATCAAACAATGTCCAAAATAAAGACTTGAAGTCACCGTGGTCATGTAGTCTTGACCACCTGTCCAGTCATTTTGTATTTAAAAACCAATGCCAAAGGGTCAGTTGCAAGCAGTGTAGTACATTGCAGAAAACCTAGGTAATATAACCATCAGCAATATTTTTTTATAAGATTTGATGAGTTAATTTCACTAACATTTCAACTTGCTTTTGTCAAAGAAAATAAAACGTAAACTCATTTTAATCGACAAAGATGTACGTAGCTTTCATAAATTCATACATGTAATTATTTATGAATGATTCAGAAAAAAAAGCCTGTTTGAAGTATACTTTTTTTTTAAACATAAAATGTTTTTATTTTCCCCGTCATTCGATAGCATTAGGTCGGAGAGCCATCCTACTGACCACCTTACAAACAGTATGTTTCAGTACATTTACAATATATTACAGGTCTACATGCAACTTTAACTACATATTATTATACTAATATTTAAACTCCACAATCTTATGTATATAAATCAAAACCAATAAACTCCTACCTACAGAAATATAAAGCACATCATACATGTGATTGTATCGTGAGTAAAAAAAAATATATATATACATGTATGTATTAAGTGATGAGGTCGGTCAATTGGATAGTCATTCTATATGGAATGTCTTCTCACTTTTTTCTAAATTACCATATTTTTTCTATATAATATCAACATATTTTGTCAAAATATATGATTTTTACATGTGCCTGTGCACAAATATATACATATATACACACATATACATACAATGTCTATTTATATATAAAGAATACCTACTCGAATGAGAAGAAAACAAAATTAAAAGGAAAGAAACTAATAAAGTATGTTTTAATCTCATTTGTACTCTTGCAGGCTAATTCATGTTTTACTTATTTGACTGATATGTGATTAATCTAGTACTGAACTTACAACTGCCCATCTAACATACTCAGATTCGGTGTATTTGGTATTTTTGAATATGTCTATAGCTGATTTTAAAGTATTGTTAAGACCCTGTTGTGTTGGTATCATTTTTCATTTTGTTTAAATAAATGTATTTTTTTACTTCTAAAAATAATACATCATACTTGTTGTCTTTTTCCCCTGATCCTAATATCACAAATGAGCTATCAATATTGATATCTGAATCAAACTTCTTAATCTTACATATTAAGTATTCCAAAATTGGTTTTATTTTAATACACTCCCAAAAAAGATGAATTAAAGTTTCTTCTTGTTTATTGCAAAATGTGCAAAAGTGGTTTTCTCTAAGATTCATTTTATACTAAAGAGAGTTTTAGCCTAATATTCTGTGTGCTATCCTTGTTTGTAACCACTGAGTATAAGTATCACTAGTGCATTTAAAAGTATAAGTATAACTTCCCAGTTTATATCAAGTCTACTTAACTTTTCATTCCATTTGTCTCTACTTGTTGGTATGTCGTTATTCTTTGATGATACGTCATAAACAAATTTATTCAAATTATGATTAATAATGATAGGGTTTTAAAAGTGATTAAAAGATAATTTTTTTAGTTCTATGTTTTTTTTCTTAATGTAGGTTAAAATAGCACTTTTTAATCTAAGTAAGTACATGAAATTTATTTTTGTCCCAGTAACCAATTTAAGGCATTTGAAATCTACAAATTTTCCTGAGACATCTAATAAATCGTTTACTAATCTTATTCCTCAGTTATAAAGTACTGGTAAAAATATATGTTTTTTACATGTGAAAAACCAATCATATTAGAACAATGGCATATGACTAAACTTATCTAAGTCATCAATGCATACTTTGTCAATATAGTGCATAAATGATCTAATAACATCAATCCAAAATTTGTTCAAAATCTTTTTTATAATTATTCACAATACAATTTTCCCGTAATAATTTACCTATGTCAAGTAACGATTTTAACAGTGTATAACATTTGCTGTCATTCTGAATACAATATTTTCTTAACCATTTGATTTTAAGACTACGTTCATAACTTACTATATCGATTATTTTTAGTCCACCATCTTTATATGGCTTTGTAAGAATAGTGCTTTTTATTTTAGATTTCCCATCCCAGATATACTCATATAAAAGAGTATTCAATGATTTCATTAAAACTTGACTTTGAGTTGGCAGACTGACAAATAAATGTGTAAATAGAGGAAGTATAAAAGATTAAGGGTTAAAACTCTTCTTTTCTAGTGATTAATACAATTTCTTGCTTTTGATAATTTGGTGTTAAAGTTAAAAGCTTCCATTTTATCTAAATCTACGTCAAAAATTAAACCTAATAATTTGAATTGTGTTTCTCCCCAATTTAGTTTCCACCTTGTTTTAATTGATCGTGTACTATATTTGATAGAACCAATCCACACAACTCTTGTTTTATCATACTTTGCTCTTAAACCAGACAAGAAAAAGAATTCATTTAGTAAATCTAAAACTGCATTTAATGTTTTCTCTGTTCCGTCTAAAAGTAAATATGTGTCATCTGCAAACTGTGATATTTTATACCCATTTCCATCAATTAGTATACCATTTATATCTTTACTGTTTCTTATTTTTATTGCTAAAATTTCAGCACAGAGAATAAAGATATAAGAAGATATCAGGTCTCCTTGACGACAGCCCCTTTTAATTGTGAAGAATTCAGACAGAAACCCATTAATTTGAACACTTGTCTCTGTATTAAATAATAATAAATTAACCAATTTACGAAAAGAATCATTTATATTGAAAAACGATAATATTTGTTCTATAAATTTAAATGAAACCGAATCAAAGGCTTTCTCAAAATCAATTAACATAACTAAACCAGGAATATTATTGTCTTCAGTATATTTCATGACATCATACAATAATCTTGTGTTGTCACCAGTTTGATCTGATGATATATGTGAGATTAAAACTTGTTTTAACCTATTAGCAATTGTTCCTGATGCAATTTTATATAACACATTTAGAAGAGTGATCGGTCTTAAATTCTTAAAAAAATGTTTTGGTTTATTTTCGTTTGGTATGCAAGTTATAATTCCCATTTTGATATTTCTTGAAAATGAATTAGTCTTAAAGGCAAAATTTATTGATCTAACCACAAAATGTCCAAGTTTGTTCCAGAAGACTTTAAAAAAATGGAACTGAATCCATCAGGCCCAGGACTTTTGTCATTACTCATGTTCTTAAGTGTATTTGTGACTTCCTTGTAAGTTAAAAGACCATCTAATTTGTCTGCTTCGTCTTTTGTTAATTTTCTGATATCAAAGTCTTTTAATTAATTGTGTATATTAAATTAATATATAGATTTTCATAAAACAGTTAGTTCTTTTAGAATTTCCTTATTATTAGTTTTAATAAAATTATCATACCTTCTTTTAATCTTTGTGCTCTTGCTGTAATAATCGAGCCATTAATTTTATTATTTCTTAATTCAATGAGTTCATTTTGTAACTATTCAAGTCTCTCTTTATTTTCCACTGTTAAATTTGGTTTTAGTTTTAGAATTTCTTCTTTCAATTCTTTTTCCTTATTTTGTTTTTCTTTTGCTTTGAAACTTGAATATGATATGGTTTTACCACGTATTTCCATTAACAATGTCTCTAAAAATAATTGATCATTAATTACAAATTCAATGCTTGGAAACAATATTGTTGTATAACTTCATCTATTTCTTTTGTTTATACAATTTAAATAATTGATATAATTTCCTAAACCTTTCCCGTGACTAATATTTGAAAAAAATTAACATAGAATCTGATTTGTAACTTATATCAATGTTGCAATTTCTTAAGTAATTCATAAGGATATTGGTTATCAGAAAGAAATCTAATCTACCTTGCTGTTAAGGAGTCAGTCTTCGCCATGTGTATTTCTTTGCTTTATTATGGAGTTCTCTGAATGGATCTTTTAAATTTCTTTCTTCAATAAGTGATAAAAGTTTATTTCTTGCCTTAACGTTATGTTTTATAGATTTGTAGTTATTATAATCAATTTCAGGATTTAATACTAAATTATAATCTCCGACAATAATGTGAGAATCTTTTGTCTCAATTGAGTCAAGCATATTAAACAAGTGTTGAAAAAAAAAGGACAATCCGTATTTGGAGCATATATATTTATATATTGCTTAAAACAAATTGACACTCCTCTTGCATTCGATGTTCCGTGGCTATAGTAACAATTTCCCTCCCATTCTTTGTAGATACCTTTTTCTAAGTTTTGTGTGAAGTGTGTTTCTTGTAGACAAAGTATATCGACATTTTTTTTCTTTAAATAAATTAAAAACATCTACTCTCTTTTGATAATTATTTAGACCACGGCAATTCTAAGAGAAAATATTAAGGTAAGTCATTAGGTTTTTTCTTTAAGTAAACTTTTTTTTTTTCATGATATGAACTATTATGATAAAAATGTCACATTCAGTTGTGTTAAGCATAAGATATTTGTCTGCATACAAAGTAGTCGTTTTTTTATTTTTTTTTAAAAACATACAAAGGATAAACAAGCAAATGAACATATTAAACAAAAGAACAAAAGGAACAAACAGCTTTTCATATGTTTACACGAAAAACGATAAGGTATCATAACATACGTTGATATGACACTGCCACTATTTGATTTTTTTATGTTTTTTGAGTTTTGAAATCAAAGCAATTACCTTTGGACAGAAATGAATAAACATATAAGGTGGTAGTATATTATCTCGCACAGATACACGTATACTTGTACCTCCACACACACACACAATCACACAAACAGTTATAGGCATATTCAATGATTCACTTATACTTAAAAGGAGAGCATACACAAATGTTTGAAGTATACTTAATTTATATGAAATGTAGATATCATGTATATTATGAGTTGTTTGAATTGTAAATATTGATCACATAGGACGAGACTCATTTTATTTTTCACGCAATAAGAATTTAGACTCTTAATTTTGTATATTGATAATGGTAATCAGATAAATTTATTTTAAACATAAAATACCTTCCTCAAAAGAAAAAAGAAAAATCTCTAGGATCTGATTCTGTACTTATACCTCTTTTAATGACTGATATTTTTTATACTACTTAATTAAAAATAACATTTAAACTATTTTCATTTTGAAAGAAAAGTATTTATGTATAACGCTTTGTGGCCAGAACATACTTGTAATATACTTTTGCATTTTATCCAAAGAAAGACATATACATATAACCTCTTATTAAGCATGGCGTAACTTTTCTTTTAAATTTTCTGAACAAAGAAAAGAAATTTTCCTTTTTTTCCTCGAAACTGAATTGGAATTCTGTTAATCTTTGAAATTTCTAAACATTTCTTTATATATCTTTATATATCCAAACCGTTTAATTATCAACATCTAAATTCTCGATTATTTAAACAACACATTTTTATTTTAAAAATATCAAATAACACCATTCATATAATTTACATTCTCTGATTGTCTTGTAAAATGTAGAGATCGATTAAGAGTCACTTGACATTTCAGATTTTTTATTTTGACCCTCTTGGTCTTATGCTTCGAACCAACATATCCAATAAAGGACTTTCCTTTTTATAAAAAAGAACCCTGATATATGTCCGTGAATATAATAGTTTATAGTTTGATTTCCTTGAAATAAAACATAATAGGACAAAGGATATACTTATGTAAGAAATGAAAGTTTCTTTTTGGATGAGTATAATAAAACAATGGACATATGAAAATGTTAACCTAGTAGGAAAATATATATCTTCTTTTTATATATTGTAGGAACCTAACAGTTTATGGATACAATAAGTTTGGTGCAGGCTTAAAACCCCTTTCCCTCGAAAGTCTGAATTGCACGGGCAACGAAACAGAGCTAGAAAAATGTGTTTCCTACCCTTGGACAGATATCACATCTTCATGTTTCTACAAAGCCAGTATCAACTGCCGTATGTATTAAAAACGTACATT
>CM037778.1:35078366-35128366 GCA_021229015.1 Solen grandis
ATTTATTCAATGAAAAACTTATATGAACCAAATTAACACTTTGAAACAATTCCCAACATAATTGTATATACAAAACAAGAGGGCAATAGAGGCCCTAGAACGCTCACCTGAGTATAGAATTACCAAAGGAACATCTGAAATAAAACATTTTGAAATCTGGCCAGTAGTTTTGAAGGAGATGATTTTAAAGTTTTCTTCTTTTTTTTCTTTCCATTGCCATGGCAATCAGAGTTCTACATAGATCACATTTATTTTAGCAACTTTTGTGAAGGTTCACCAAAGAATCATCCCTGCAAAGTTTAATCAAATTCTGTCCAGCAGTTTCAGAGATGTCATTTAAAGATTTCACTATATACATATAGGGCAAATTAGCCTTGCCCTTGGTGGCCATTTTTTTTATGGATCAGAATAATTTTAGCAATCTTGGTAGAGGGTTACCCAGGAACATCTGTACTAAACATTTTGAAATCATTTTCAGTGGAGCTGTCGTTTAAAGCAAACAACGGATGGTGTACGACGACGGATGCAGGGTGATCCTAATAGCTCACCATGAGCATGTTGTGCTCAGGTGAGCTAAAATTTTAATACAGGGAAAAAATAAACATATTACAGAGTGTTTCACAAAACTAGCCAACACCCTTTGGATCAAATTCATTTAAGCAATTATGGTATATGACTATAAGGTGACCATTTGTGCCAAAGGAAAACAAATTCTGACAATCAGTTAAAAAGGAGATGAAATATATTTATTTTTTAAATAAAATTGTGTTGGTTGCCATGGCAAAAAGAGTTCTGCATGGATCAACTTCATTTTAGCAAATATGTTAAGACTAATACAGTACAGCTCCGGTATATCGCGGTCTTCGGGGTCCAAGCCCAAATACCGCGATATAGCGGACCGCGTAGTAGGTTTGAGAATGCTATATGTGTCTTTGTGATAGTCGTAAATTCTTGAAAAACCCTAATATAAAGCAATAAACACTATTTATTTATAGACTTATTTAGTTATTTTAAATAATTCCATAATCATCAATTCTGTTGTTTTTTGTTAGGTTTTTTTTTTTTGCACTGTAATTTCCGATGATTCAGATTCAGAGAGCAGTGTGTACGGTATGGTGATGTGAAGCGGTTACGAAACTCTTCAGCATATCTCATTATAATAAATTATACGCCGTTCATTGTTTGTCAAAACAATGTCGGTGTGAAAATTGCCATTCCACTACAATTTATCGCTATTTGAAATTAAGCTGAGGTGAACTTATTATGATGTATCGATATGAGGAGCCCTGTTAATGTTTAAATGAAACAAATTACCAAGTAACGCTGATCTAATTATCATTTATTGTTTCCTTCCGGTGAAAAAGATTGGCTATTTTCCGGGACTTTTTAATCCATGGTAAAATTATGTACGCTAGCATAATAAACAAAAATACCATTACTAAGGTTTATGCAGTGGATTTTAGACAATGTTTGTGTATTTTATCGAGTATCTGCTTGGTATTGAATGTCCATACCAATTAAATGCTGATTACTGTGGTTGGATAATTATACCTACAAACCTGCATTGTTGCCGATCATTAACACTCGATTGCATAATCATCAACTGCCCCCAAACACAATAGCTTACCACCTGGGGTGTTTAATTGTTATCACTTCCGCGTGTCAGTGCACTAGCATGTTAAATACTGACTGCGAAACTCTTTTAAATACATATAGATAAAGAAGGAGATAGATTAGTTTCGCGGTAAGCCTATGCAAATAACGCGATATATTTTTGGGGTCCATAGATCAACCGCAATATATTGGTCAACGCGAAATAGCAGTCCGTGATATAGCGGAGTTGTACTGTAGTAGGTGACTATTTGTGAAAAAGGAAATTAAATTCTGACCATTTGTTTCAGAGAAGATGATTTTTGAAACTTTCTATATAGAGTATATAAGGAAAATAGCCAACCCAAAGGAGCCTCATTTCTCAACTTCATCTTAGCAATTATGGTAGATGACCATGGGGTGACCATTTGTGCCAAATGAAAATAAATTCTGACTAATATATATAGAAATATTTGTAAAGTTTTTTGTGTTTTTTTTTACATAAAACTATGATGGTTACCATAGCAACCACAGTTCTGCATGGATCAAGCTTTTTAGCAACTTTTGTAAAGATCCACTCAAGGATCATTCATGCCAAGTTCCATCAATTTCTACCCAGCGGTTTCAGAGGAGATGTCATTTTAAGGAAAATGTTGACAACAGACGCAGGATGATCACAATAGCTCACCTTGAACATGTTGTGCTCAGAATCTCTGGTGTGCTAAAAAGCTCATGAAGCTGATCTTAAATCAATGCATTAAAAATGTAGCTGTCACAAAAATTCATAATGCTGCACAATAGCAACCTTACAGCTTTAGTTAAGAACAAGCTGGAAAATAATAATGATAAAAACAAGAGGGTCATGGTGGTCATGGTGGAATTAAAATGCTCACTGAGAGTACCATCTGCCTTATTAAAACAATTAAGATCACCTGGTTATCTTTAGCAGCAACCTAATTCAAATTTCAACTTTTCAAGATCAACTTTATCTTAGCAACAATGACAGAGGGCTACAAAGTGATCATCTGTGGCTAAAGAAATTCTATTCTGACCATTGGTTTCATAGAAGAAGATATTTGACATTTTCTATAAGGAGTATTTAAGGAAACTAGCTGAACCCAAGGGGCCTAATATTTCTAAGGGATCAACTTTATTCTATAAATCATGGTAAAGGGCCATGAGGTGATCATTTATGCCAACTGAAATTAAATTCTGATGATCGGTATCAGAAGGAAAGATTTTTTAAGTTTCTTAACCCTTTTACTTCAAACAAACTCATTTTGACACATTGGCAAACAAAAGAGACTCTGATCAGATATCTCCTTATATGAGCTGTCTGATCTGGATCTCCACTGTTTGAAGCTCAGATTCTTTAAAGAATGACAGCAAGTCATAAATTTGTATGTAGATATTCATGAGGTAGAGGGTTAAATAAAATTGTTTGTTGCCATGGCAACCAGAGTTCTGCACGGATCAAGTTTATTTTAGCAACTTTCGTTAACATTCATACCAAGTTTTATCAATTTCTACTCAGTGGTTTAAAAGGAGATGTCATTTTAAAGCAAATTGTTTACAACACACAACAGACAACAGATGCAGGATGATCACAAAAGCTCACCTTGAGCTTGTTGTGCTCTGTTGAGCTAAAACTGGGTCAAAAGGTAATACATGTACATTTCTTAAATATTTCATTTCATTATTTATCAATTTCAATACTTTTTTTAATTTGATAGATGAAAATAACATCTCTTGAATCAATTTAATGTTTTTAAAAAGTTTTGTTATGAAATGTAATCCTGATTATTTTTATAAAACTTTTTTTTTCACATTTAAAATTAAAATCTATGGTCATATCATGCCGATTAAAAGTCTACCCATTTTAAATTTCTCTTATTTTCCTATAATTATCAAGCTGATTTCTTATTCAATTGTTGTAGCAATAAGCTTTTTCCCCGTGCTGTTTTGATTCAAGATAATTTCTTTTGAATTTAAAGATCTTAATGTTTTTTTTCAATTTGAAATCAAAGTCTTTGGAAAGTAGTTATGAAAGTGATTGACTAATATGACGGGATATCTAATTCTATTTTAGTCAAGTTTTCGTGGAAAGTCTTTGTGCCAATTAACGACAGTCAAAACTTTAGACAATCAAAACGCGTCACGGTGACTGTTACTGCTAATCAGGGGTGGCTCATCTGGACATATAACAAATACCTTTGATCTTTGACCTATTTTGAAACATTTAACAAAAAACTTTAACGTTGGCCGTAATTTCTTTACTACTTGACATACAACTTCTATTTTTGGTATGCGTATTCATCTTTGCCAGGGCTATTCAGATATACCTCAACATTTCATCTATCAACCTTGACCGTGACCTTTGACCTATTTTTGCAGTATTTTTTAAAAATTTTAAAATGCCTGTCATTTCAGAACCTTTACCAACAGGGCACTGATATTTCACATGTAAATTCCTTGACAGGAAATACATCTGTTGATCCCAAGATTGCTCTCTGTTACGTAATACAGTCAATATTGTATTAAGAGACCGTTCAAGGGACTGCCAAAAAGTGGTCGCTTAATGAAATGGTCTCTAAACAGATATATTTGGAAATCTAGGCAAACAAGTAATATACATACAAACTGTAAGCTAAATTGTATCATAGCGTTATATTACAACATGAATACGATGTAAACTACACAATGTTTTGTTGTTTTATACAAATAAACATTAACATGTTTATTTTTTGTCTTATCTTTCGATTTTTTAGCTGTTATGTTGGAATAATACCTTGGATCATTGGTATGCATTGCATCCAGAAGTATTAATTTACCTTATTCCCAAACATTCTTTTACCAAAATCCGAAGCATTTGGCATTTGGAGGGATGGTTTCACCTATGTTATGCTTAATAACTGTTGAAACGGGAACCAGGAACTATATTTAGAATTTAGTTGCACATGGTGCAGTCATGCGTGGTCAAAACAAATTGGTTTCAGGTGAGCACTTATGATCGGGATAATTGTTTGTTTGTTCGGATGTGTTAAAGATGAATATACACATGCTCCAGCGTACATGATAATTAGCAACGGAAGCAAACACGGTCACTCAAAAAAGTTGATTTTGTGCATAATCTTACGTGCTGGGACTTGGTTTATGTGGTAGCTGGTCGCATAATAAAAAAGTCGCTTAATGGGATAAACTGATATAGTAAAAATGTTCGAACGGGATTTATAACGGTCGTTTAATAAAGAAGTCGTTTAATACAGGTGGTCGCATGTACAATGTTGACTGTATTACCCATCTCACCCATTGTTTTCACTCTCCATCGAATCTTATCTACCGTGTTATCAAAACATCCGAATTACGGCACATGCGACCTTCACCTTTACCGGAAACCAGGTGTCGTAAAATGACACTTTGAATCAGCTTTTTCACAAAAGAAGATTAATTTTACGATTTGGTCTGATTTTAGTGGTCTTTTTATGCAATTTTGAGTTGCCCGCTTAATGAGGTGAGTGACCATTGAAATATATAGAGAAAAATTCGGGTCTGACAAAATGTGCCCGTAATATTGAGTTGGTTGTGAAAATGAGTTGGTCGCAGAGTGAGGTTTTACTGTATAAAACAAACTAATTTTGGATGACTAACGACAAACATTCAATAATCCCAATAGCTCATTCTGAGCTCAAAATTAAAAAAAAATGAAATGTTTATTGTCATGGTAAGCAGGGGTCTGTTTGGATTAAGTTAATTTTAGCAACTTCTGTGAAGGCTTTCATGCCAAGTTTCATCAATTTCTACCCTGTGGTTTCAGAGGAGACAGACACAAGAGTGATTAGAAAAGCTCACCTTGTGCTCTGGTGAGCTAAAAACTAGCCAACCACTTATTGGGCTTTATCTTCTCAGATCAACTTTGTTTAGGCAATTCTAGAAGAGATCCATAAATTGATCATTTGTGCTCAATACAAATACTTTCTGACATATATATTCAGAGAAAAAGATTTGTGATGTCTTCAAAATGATGTCTTGTTGCCATGGCAACAAAATTCTAATTGATTATATTTATTAACTTCAGTATTGAAAGGCCCACCCAAGAATCATCTCTGCCAAGCTGCATCAAATTCTGCCCAATGGTTTCAGAGAAGATGCCTGTCATTTAAGTAAACTGTTGATGAGTGACAGCAACATATGACGGATAAAGGATGATGACAATTACATGTATTTAACTTTATCTTATGAGTATAATTGATTCTGCATTGTCTTAGTTATCACATTATCACTAGATGATACAAATTCATTAACATCTAGTATTTCTATATATACACACACTATCACCGATTTCATAATGAATGGTGTAATAATGACATTTCTTTCACCATAAGAATGATGTGTCTCAGGAAGTCAGGGTTGAGAGAGCCGGGGGTGAGTCTCCATGATGTCCTCATCTGTGTCATCACTGTCCCCACCAACAGCCCTCTGTAAACACACAACACAAACAAGTCATGTCATCGCCAAGGCAGTGCCAACAACTAGTGTAAAACCAGACAAGCTTAACAATCATTCTTAGGTTTACTCAAACAGATCATTAGACAATTGTTCTCCTGCAGTATAAGGTGAGATGAAGATTAACTTACCATATATTTATTACTGTCACATGTATCTCTATATCAAAACGCTCAATGTTTCAAATAAATATTTCTTTATTTCATGTTAAAAAGAAAACAAAATATCTAATATTAAAGGCACTTAATGTACTTTACAAACAAAAGCAGATACCACATAAAGGGAACATATGTATACATGTATAACTTTGAGTTGAGTACATAATCACATACATAAAAACATTGAAACATTAAAATGGAATTTCAATTACATATATAGACAAGGATATCTTTATTTAAACAAGAGGGCCATCATAAGTGACCCTATATTGCCCACCAGAGTACCATAAGCTTCATCAAAACAATTCTGGTAACTTGATTTTACCAGCTTCTAATACAAAAACTTCTTCAGTTAGGAAATAAGTGAACCATCTGGAGGTCTCATTTTTCAAAGGATAAACAAAGCTTAAGCAATTATGAGTTTTCATAAGAGCAAAACAAAATTTAACAAGAGATTTGTTTTTGTAGACACCCCATTCCCTCATACACACATGTATATACTGAGACATATGTACAAGGGCCCTTTTATCAGGGTCTGCTGTATTTGCTGAAAAAGTAGTAGATCTACCATAATTTCAGTTAACAAAACATTAGTTAACTTGTGCAACAGTGATTAGAGATAGGAATACATTATTTTTCCCCATGTAAAAGAATAATTAGGATAATATGCAACAGGTAAGCCCTGTGTGGCTAGGGTACAAAATGATTGCAGATGTTTGTAGTAATTGATTAAATGGCTGATTCATCTTCATGGCAAAAATCCCATTGTTAAAATTCATGTTTTTTAACATTCATTGAGGCTTGAATTACATCATCAGTATTCATGGAGTAAACAGTTGAACAGCTAAAAATATTGATCAAGCTCCACCCAGGGTTATGGACCTTGTGTGTGACACTTCCTCTCATCCATTTCTGAAATCTTGTTTCAAGAGCATAAGTAGAACAGGAGCTACCTTAAGGATATAAAATTGTGAAAAAGGAGAATAAACTCCAACAAGAAACCATTTGAAACAAGATTTTTTATTAAGGGCAATAAATCCAAAAATATGAAGTGCAGAGTTAAAGTTATTATGCACTGCAATTCTCCTTCATGAGGTCTATCAACTTACGAAGTTTTAAGGTTATATGTCTCAATGTGCATGAGTAATGCTCTGGACAAAAGTTAAGTTTGAAAATTTTACAAAGGGCAATAACTCCAAAAAAAGAATTTCTGCAGAGTTACAGTTCTTGTGCACTGCACTTCTCTTCCTTGAGGTCTATCCACCTATGAAGTTTAAGGTTATGTGTCACAAAGTGCATGAATAAGGCTCAAGACAAAAGTTAAATATGAAATTTAACAAAGGGCAATAACTCAAAATTATGATGTACAGAGTTATGGTTTTTGTGCACTGCACTTCTCCTCCATGAGATCTATCCCCTATATGCTCACCCTTCTGGGAGCATAAAAACTACCCAACCGTCTGCAGGACTCATTCTTAAGGGTTCAACACCACATAACCAATAACAGTAAAGGGCTGCTGGCTTATCATAGTTGCAAACAGAATTTGAATTCTGTGCATGTGTTTACGGAGAAGAAATATTATGTAGTTTGTTACCAAAAATCATTATTATTTCATAATATGAGCATAGAACTGTATTATAATAACAAGAGGGCCATGATGGCCCTGGATCGCTCACCTGGTATCATCAGGCTATGTAAAATCAAGTGACCCCTGGGGCAGAGCCAATTTTGACCCCAGGGTCATGATTTGAACAAAATTGGTAAGAATCGACTAGACAATGCTACACACTACCACACTCTACTTGGTAGAGGTCTATTAGCCCATGTTACATACCAAATATATAAACTCCAGACCTTGAAGATTTTTCAAGTGTTTTTTTTCCAATATAAGTCTATGTAAAATCAAGTGATCCCTAGAGCGGGGCCAATTTTGACCCCAGTGTCATGATTTGAACAAACTTGGTAAGAATTGACTAGACAATGCTACACACCAAATATCTAAACTCTATGCATTGTGGTGTCTGAGAAGAAGATTTCTCAAGTTTTTTTCCTATAAGCCTATGTTAAATCAAGTGACCCCTTGGGCGGGGCCAATTTTGACCCCAGGGTCATAATTTGAACAATCTTGGTAGAGAGTCATAAGATCATGCTACATATTAACAAGAGGGCCATGATGGCCCTGAATCGCTCACCTGAGTACCATTGCTACAACTGATTACAAGGTTTTTAAACAGACAAGAATTCTGATATAACTCAATCTTAAACATTTTAGCCCTGACAATACTACACACCAAATATATAAGCACTGGGCCTTATGGTTTCAGAGGAGAAGACTTAGTGCGGGGTCATTTATCTCCAAAGGGCCACCATTTTGAAAATCTTGATAATGAACCATTAGATGATGCTACATACCAAATATCTAAGCTCTAGGCCTAATGGATTCATAGAAGAAGATTTTTAAAGATTTTCCTATATAACTCTATGTTAAACAAGTGACCCCTGGTGCGGGGGCATTTATCACCATAGGGTCATGATTTGTACAATCTTGGTAATAAACCATAAGATGATGCTTCATACCAAATATCTAATCTCTAGGCCTTATGGATTCATAGAAGAAGATTTTTAAAGATTTTCCTATATAACTCTATGTAAAACAAGTGACCCCTGGTGCGGGGGCATTTATCACCATAGGGCTATGATTTGTACAATCTTGGTAATGAACCATAAGATGATGCTACATACCAAATATCTAAGCTCTAGGCCTAATGGATTCATAGAAGAAGATTTTTAAAGATTTTCCTATATAACTCTATGTAAAACAAGTGACCCCTGGTGCGGGGTCATTTATCATCGTAGGGCTATGATTTGTACAATCTTGGTAATGGCCCATAAGATGATGCTACATACCAAATATCTAAGCTCTAGGCCTAATGGATTCATAGAAGAAGATTTTTAAAGTTTTCTATATAACTCTATGTAAAACAAGTGACCCATGGTGCGGGGTCATTTATCACCATAGGGTCATGATTTGTACAATCTTGGTAATGAACCATAAGATGATGCTTCATACCAAATATCTAAGCTCTAGGCCTTATGGATTCATAGAAGAAGATTTTTAAACATTTTTCTATATAACTCTATGTAAAACAAGTGACCCATGGTGCGGGGTCATTTATCACCATAGGGTCATGATTTGAACAATCTTGGTAATGAACCATAAGATGATGCTACATACCAAATATCTAAGCTCTAGGCCTAATGGATTCATAGAAGAAGATTTTTAAAGTTTTTCCTATATAACTCTATGTAAAACAAGTGACCCCTGGTGCGGGGCATTTATCACCGTAGGGCTATGATTTGAACAATCTTGGTAATGAACCATAAGATGATGCTACATACCAAATATCTAAGCTCTAGGCCTAATGGATTCATAGAAGAAGATTTTTAAAGATTTTCCTATATAACTCTATGTAAAACAAGTGACCCCTGGTGCGGGGTCATTTATCACCGTAGGGCTATGATTTGTACAATCTTGGTAATGGCCCATAAGATGATGCTACATACCAAATATCTAAGCTCTAGGCCTTGCAGTTTTGCAGAAGAAGATTTTCAAAGTTTGCATTTTTAAAATCTATTTTAGCTCCTGTGACCTACTTTTTAACCAATCTGAATAATTTGTACAACTTGATAGAGGGCATCATAAGATGATTCCTGTGAAGTTTGGTCAAAATCCTTCAGCGTTGCATGAGGAGATGTTGTTTAAAGCAAATTTTGACGACGGACGCACGCACACGCACGGACGACGGACGACGGACAAAAGGCGATCACAATAGCTCACCATGACACGTTGTGCTCAGTGAGCTAAAAATCAAAAGGCTAGGCCTTTGGTTTCAGAGAAGAAGATTTTTCAAGTTTTTTCTATATTAGCCTATGTAAAATCAGGTGACCCCTTGGTGGGGTCAAATTTGATCCCAGGGCCATGATTTGAACAAACTTGGTTGTGATCTACTAACAATGCTGCACACCAAATATCTAAACCCAGGCATTGTGGTTTCTGAGAAGAAGATTTTTCAAGTTTTTCCTATATTAGCCTATGTTAAATCAAGTGACCCTGTGGCGGCCAATTTTGACCCCAGGTCATGATTTGAACAAACTGGTAAGAATTGACTAGACAATGCTACACACCAAATATCTAACTCTATGCATTGTGTGTCTGAGAAGAAGATTTCTCAAGTTTTTCCTAAAGCCTATGTTTAAATCAAGTGACCCTGGGCGGGGCCAATTTTGACCCAGGGTCATAATTTGAACAATCTTGGTAGAGAGTCATAAGATCATGCTACATATTAAAATCAAAAGGCTAGGCCTTGTGGTTTCAGAGAAGAAGATTTTTCAAGTTTTTTCTATATTAGCCTATGTAAAATCAGGTGACCCCTTGGTGGGGTCAAATTTGATCCCAGGGCCATGATTTGAACAAACTTGGTTGTGATCACAAAAGGCTAGGCCTTGTGGTTTCAGAGAAGAAGATTTTTCAAGTTTTTTCTATATTAGCCTATGTTAAATCAAGTGACCCCTGGGTGGGGTCAAATTTGATCCCAGGGCCATGATTTGAACAAACTTGGTTGTGATCTACTAGACAATGCTGCACACCAAATATCTAAACCCCAGGCATTGTGGTTTCTGAGAAGAAGATTTTTCAAGTTTTTCCTATATTAGCCTATGTTAAATCAAGTGACCCCTGGGGCGGGGCCAATTTTGACCCCAGGGTCTTGATTTGAACAAACTTGGTAGAGATCAACTAGACAATGCTACACACCAAATATCTTAACTCTTTGCCTTGTGGTTTCTGAGAAGAAGATTTTTCAAAAAAAATTCTATATTAGCCTATGTTAAATCAAGTGACCCCTGGGGCGGGGCCAATTTTGACCCCAGGGTCATAATTTTAACAATCTTGGTAGAGAGTCATAAGACCATACTACATACCAAATATCTAAACTCGAGGCCTTGTGGTTTCTGAGAAGAAGATTTTTCAAGATTTTTCTATATTAGCCTATGTAAAATCAAGTGACCCCTGGGGCGGGGCCAAATTTGACCTCAGTGTCATGATTTGAACAAACTTGGTTGTGATCCACTAGACAATGCTACACACCAAATATATTAACTCCATGCCGGTTTCTAGATTTTTTTCTATATTAGCCTATGTTAAATCAAGTGACCCTTGGGGCGGGGCCAATTTTGACCCCAGGGTCATAATATGAACAATCTTGGTAGAGAGTCATTAGATCATGCTACATACCAAAAATCAAAAGGCTAGGCCATGTGGTTACGGAGAAGAAGATTTTTTCAAGTTTTTCCTATATTAGCCAATGTGAAATCAAGTGACCCCTGGGGCGGGGCCAATTTTGACCCCAGGGTCATAATTTGTACAATCTTGGTAGAGAGTCATAAGATCATGCTACATACCAAAAATCAAAAGGCTAGGCCTTGTGGTTTCGGAGAAGAAGATTTTTTAAATTTTCATTTTTAAAATCTATTTTTAGCTCCTGTGACCTACTTATTCACCCAATCAAAATAATTTGAACAACTTTGATAGAGGTCATGATAAGGATGATTCCTGTGAAGTTTGGTCAAAATCCATCTAGTGGTTTAGGAGGAGAAGTTGTTTAAAGGAAAAGTTGACGCAAGACGCACGCACGCACTGACGGACGACGGACAAAAGGCGATCACAAAAGCTCACCATGAGCACGTTGTGCTCAGGTGAGCTAAAAATCATAAGCCATGTGGATCTTCATGCTTTTTACCATTCTTAAATATCTTAACAGTATTCTTTTTTTTAATTAGCATAAAAGCAATTAAGGCTAGGCATTCAGTATAGCCTTAATATCAAATCTTTAGTGAACAATTTTGGAGATCTATAAATGTAATTGTTAACAGAGCTTTCTATATATTAACTGTTTCTATCTTTCGGCCTGGTTAAAAGTTAACAAAATCCAAATTTCAAAAAACACTGCTGGCTATAATTAACAAATGATTTATTCAAAGAAACTTATGCAAACAAATTCAAACACTTTCAAACAATTCCCATATTTAAAACTACTTTATGAAAAAAAAAAATTAATAAAGGGAGATGTTAAACATTTTATGTCTCATGGGGGATTCATTTTTCAAGGGATCACCTTGATTTTAAAAAACATGGTAGATGACTATGAGGTAACCATTTGTGCCAAAGACCACTAGAACTATCACTAAAGTCTGTGGCAAAAATATGGTCCTGGCATGTGGGAAGAATGTAGCCTGTAACCTTTGTAACATAAGTTTGATCATTTTAGAGGTAAACTGGATTTTAAGCACAGCAAAACACAAAGTAAGTTAACAACAATTTATAATTCTTCTATGAAATGAAAATTATGAGGGTCTTTAATTTATTTTAAGAAGATGATGGGAAGAAAATGATCAACTATCAATATATAATGAGTAATCATCCATAAATAAGATGTTTGTCTGTAATTTAGTGATAAACATAATGATGGAAATGATACAGCATACTAATAATAGACTATTTGTACAAACAGAACTTAGAATGAGATTTAAATAACAATCTGTCTTAATATGGTTAACATTTGTGCCGAACCATTTGGAAATACAGCTATCCTATGTCAAGTTACAGCCCAGACAAGCATACTGGCATTGATTTTCTATTGTTGACCTCTAAGTGTAACCTTGACCTTTGAACTAGCAATCTGGTTCTTTTGTGCAACACTCTGTTGTAATATGGTAAACATTTGTGCCAAAACATTTGGAAATCAAGTGAGGCATTGTTAAGTTAGAGCTTGTACAAAAAACATAGGGACAGAGGGACAAACAAAGTGATTCCAGTATAGCCTCCTCTACCTAGGTGAAGTGGGGGTTAAATTAAATTCTGACCATTGGTTTCAGAGAAGATGATTTTTTTTAAACTTTCTATAAAGACTATCAATGGAAATTAGCCAACCCCTGTGGGGGCCTCATTTTTCTAGGGATCAACTTCATTTTATAAATTATGGTAGATGACTATGAAGAAACCATTTGTGCCAAAGGAAATTAAAGTGTAACCATTGGTTTCAGGAGATGATTTTTAAAGTTCTTTAAATAAAATGGGAGTTGGTTTCTAGAGCTGTGAATTGCCAGGTCACTGCCGATATGATACATACCATGATACAGGCTGGGTGATACATAATACAATACAATATGGCTGCCATATTGACTTACAAAATACTATCTCAGTTTTTAAAGCTGCTCATTCACAGATGATTAACAGAAATTAAAACAAGAGGACCATGGAGGCCCTGGAATCATTCACCTGAGGACCAGGTATTAGTGGGAGGAAAAGAAACAGGGAATATCTTATGATATTATGGAAAATGGGCTCTGCCCCCTGCCAACCATATTTTTAGAAGGATCCAAATAATTTAACAGTCTTGATTGAGGGTGATCCAAGGAATATCTTTACTTAAAAAAACAAGAGGGCCATGATGGCCCTGGGTCGCTCACCTGATATCATTAGGTATGTAAAATCAAGTGACCCCTGGAGCAGAGCCAATTTTGACCCCAGGGTCATGATTTGAACAAATTGGGTAGAGGTCTATTAGCCCATGTTACATACCAAATATCTAAACTCCAGACCTTGTGGTTTTTGAGAAGAAATTTATCTAGCTTTTTTCCAAAATAGGCCAAATTTCCAAATATCTAAACGCCAGTTTCCTAAAAAGAAGAATTTTCAAGTTATTTCTATATTAGCCTATGTAAAATCAGGTGACCTCAATGGCGGGGCCAAATTTGACCCCAGGGCCATGATTTGAACAAACTAAATATAGATCCACTAGACAATGCATGATTCATAATTTGAACAAACTTGGTAGAGGTTTATTAGCCCATGTCACATACCAAATATCTAAACTCCAGGCTTTGTGATTTCTGAGAAGAAGATTTTTTCAAGTTTTTCCTATATTAGCCTATGTTAAATCAAGTGACCCCTGGGGCGGGGCCAATTTTGACCCCAGGGTCATGATTTGAACAAACTTGGTTGTGATCTACTAGACAGTGCTGCACACCAAATATCTAAACCCTAGGCCTTGTGGTTTCTGAGAAGAAGATTTTTCAAGTTTTTCCTATATTAGCCTATGTTAAATCAAGTGACCCCTGGGGCGGGGCCAATTTTGACCCCAGGGTCATGATTTGAACAAACTTGGTAGAGATCCACCAGACAATGCTACACACCAAATATCTTAACTCTATGCCTTGTGGTTTCTGAGAAGAAGATTTTTCAAGTTTTTTTTTTCTATATTAGCCTATGTAAAATCAGGTGACCCTTTGGCGGGGCCAAATTTGACCCCAGGGCCATGATTTGAACAAACTTGGTAGTGATCTACTAGACAATGCTGCACACCAAATATCTAAACCCCAGGCATTGTGGTTTCTGAGAAGAAGATTTTTCAAGTTTTTCCTATATTAGCCTATGTTAAATCAAGTGACCCCTGGGGTGGGGCCAATTTTGACCCCAGGGTCATAATTTGAACAATCTTGGTAGAGAGTCATAAGATCATGCTACATACCAAAAATCAAAAGGCTAGGCCTTGTGGTTTCTGAGAAGAAGATTTTTTCAAGTTTTTCCTATATTAGCCTATGTAAAATCAGGTGACCCCCGGGGCGGGGCAAATTTTGACCCCAGAGCCATGATTTGAACAAACTTGGTAGTGATCTACTAGACAATGCTGCACACCAAATATCTAAACCCCAGGACTTGTGGTTTCTGAGAAGAAGATTTTTCAAGTTTTTCCTATATTAGCCTATGTTAAATCAAGTGACCCCTGGGGCAGGGCCAATTTTGACCCCAGATTCATAATTTGAACAATCTTGGTAGAGAGTCATAAGATCATGCTACATACCAAAAATCAAAAGGCTAGGCCTTGTGGTTTTGGAGAAGAATATTTTTTCAAGTTTTTCCTATATTAGCCTATGTTAAAACAAGTGACCCCTGGGGCGGGGTCAAGTTTGACCCCAGGGCCATAATTTGTACAATATTGGTAGAGAGTCATAAGATCATGCTACATACCAAAAATCAAAGGCTAGGCCTTGTGGTTTTGGAGAATAAGATTTTTAAAATTTTCATTTTTAAAATCTATTTTTAGCTCCTGTGACCTAGATTTTTGACCAATTAAAATAATTTTAACAACTTTGGTAAAGGGCCCCATAATGAACATTCCTGTGAAGTATTATCAAAATCCAGTCAGTAGTTTAGAAGGAGATGTTGTTTAAAGAAATTGTTGACGACGGACGCACGCACAGACGACGGACAAAAGGCGATCACAAAAGCTCACCATGAGCACGTTGTGCTCAGGTGAGCTAAAAATTGAAATCCAATGAGCACTTTGGACAAGAAGATTTTTTAAATTTGTACTACATGTATAAACATATAAGGAAAACAGGCTCCCGTCCTGGCGTCCGTATTTCTTTTACCATTCCAAATAATTTTTACGAGAGTGACCAATTGAACATCTGTGCAAAGAATCTTAATAATTCAGCCAGTACTTTTGAAAAAAAAGATATTTCAAATTTGTTCTATATACATATAAGGAAAACAAGCTCCACCCTCCGCCATGTTTTCTGACAATTTTTTTTAATTTTTACAATCTTGGTAGCAAGTCACCCTAGAATTATATGTGCCAAAAAACTGTGATTTCCAACTACCGGGTAGTACTTTTGGACAAGAAGATTTTTCAAATTTGTACTATCATCGTAATACATAATTATAAGGCTCTGTCCCCTGGCGGCCATATTTTTCGACCGATCCAAATAATTTTTACAATCTTGTTAGAGAGTAACCCAAGGAACACTAAGAAATTCAGCCAGTGCTTTTAGACAAGAAGATTTTTCAATTTTGTACTATATACATATTAGGAAAACAGGTCAGCCCCCTTGCAGCCATGTTTTTTGACCGATCCAAATAATTTTCACAATGTTGATAATGAGTCACCTAAGGGACATCTGTGCCAGATAACTTTGAAATCTAGCCAGTACTTTTGGACTAGAACATTTTTCAATATTGTACTATATACAGATAAGGAAAACAGGCACTGCCCCCTGGCGGCCATGTTTTTCAATGGATCCAAATAATTTGAACAATCTTGGTAGAGAGTGACCAAAGGATCATCTGTGCAAAAATAATTTTAAAATCCAGTCAGTACTTTTGCAGGAGAAGATTCAGTCAGAATAGCTTAACTTTGCAAAAGGTGAGATAAAAAATAATATTCTACTCTCCCTCGTTGATGTTGGTTAAGTCTTTGTTTCCTGACAAATAAACTCGAAAGTTTAAGTCACATAGCACAGGAAAATGTTATTTTCGTAAATGCAACTTCATCGAAAATAAGTACAGAGTAAGATATGTGAAGGAAAGGGTCCACAACATGGGGTCTTCACCAGTTCATGGTAGTGATTTCGTAAGTTCATCCTAGGAAGTTAGTGCATGCAGGAAAAGTGAATGAACCTAAATATATGATTTATCAGTCTAAATATACTGGAAGTTTCAACACCGTCTGTGATGGTATTGCGTGTGATTGAGAAAACACCCACTTTGTTTACAATCACAGAGGGTTGCATTAGGTGACATTGTGTCTGTAGATGGGTATTGATAGAAGTAATACACACATGTAGTTAAATTCAAAGTCTTGGTCAATAACCATCTGTGAACAAGCTGCTTTATTATGTTTAACAAATATCTCTTGTTGTTACATTGAGTGTCTCTGTATGTATGTGAAGCCATGAAAATGATTTTTTTTGTAAACAAGAGCACCGCATGCAGGTGCCAACGATCGTCTGTTTTTGCCAACCTTGAATATATTTGCTAAACATTTAAAAAAGTTGACTCTGAAAATCACAACTAAAACTGTATACCTTTACATGTAAAGATGAAGTACCATACCCTTTAAATTTGACCTTTGACCTTGAAAGATGACCTTGACCTATGCAATAGAATGTATGCTTTGTGTGCGTTGATTCGTGCATTTTAAAAATATTGTTCATATTTTGTCTGTTTATGTTAAATGTTCATGACTTTTGGTTACCTATAAAGTAGTTAAGGGTGTAACCTTTATAAATATGTGGCATGCAAGTTTTTTTTTATACATTAACTCTCTATTTTTGCCCTAAATTCAAACCATATTTTTCTAAAGGACCTGACGACGTTCTCCTTCATTCGTGCATTTTGATTGGCTAATTAAAATAACATATTTCTTGATGTATGAGGGGGTTTCCCAAAAACACAATAACAAATATTTGATGATCAAGTAGGCAATTTTAATTTAGAAGAATAGAATAATGTTCTTATTATTCCGTTCTAATATAGCTTTGATAAAAACATGAACCAGGAAGAAAATGCGATTTTTTTTCTTCAAATTTATATACTCCATAAAAAGAAAGAAGTACACACACACACACACGCACACGCACACACACACCATATGAATGTTATTTAGAACGATTCATTTAAAATGCAATGGAGGAAAACAAGATGATTCTAACAACAATGTGGACAAAGAAATTCTGAGTGGCGTCTCTCTGTGCGAACATCAGAACAAAAACGTAGATGGGTCCAATGCATACATCTATCACACTGAGCCCACTTTACAATGACAAGGTCAGTACAATCTCTCAGAGCAGGAGGTGAGTTTTTGTGACACATGCAACATTTTTCATCATCATCATCATCACCATCATCATCATCATCATCATCATCATCATCATCAAACACTTCCACCTCATAGTTGTCAAAATTCAATGATCTTGCAACATTTATTATTTTACTGGGACCTGCTGTTTGAGAATTTTTAGATTTTGTTTTGTCTTTTGTTTTTGTTTCCTCTTTTTTCTTAATTGTATAAATTTTTAATTCTGTTATAATGTCAGTTTCAGATATGACTTTTCCTCCTATACGTGGACGTTTGGTGTTGGCACTGTTGTTTTTGCTGACATGGTTTCTGCTAGGTGCAGACTCTTCAATTTTTTTCTCCAGCAAGGACTCCATTGTGTCTGTAGGATCTGGTGATATTTTCATGAAGGACTGACATGGCATCTTCAGCTCCATTGGAACCTATAATATCATGAACAGTTAACATGACTGCATAGTACATGTAACACCTAATTGAAAATAATATTTAACTTATATTTAATTTATGTGTTATATCTATTGTTTTATTATTTTTTAGGCATAATTATAAGACTTGAATTTTTTTTTTAATTAATATTATAATAAAAATTGAATGATAATTTTAATAAATCATTTATTTCTACTTATTTGTTCTTACTTTCAATTTATCCAATGGCCAAACTCCAGCCCTCCTGAATGTGGATGTTATATTGACTGGATTCATTGTCTTCAGCATTGCTCTGCTGGATATCTCCGCAATGTTGTGCTTTGTGATAATCTTCTCTCTCTCACCAGCCATGAACAGATTACATTCATTGTAATATGCATTTTTGAAGGGTCCAAAGCAGCCAACATCAAGGGGTTGCAGAGCATGGCTGGTGTGTGGTGGGAGAGCAAATAGGATGATGTTATTTGACTGGGCCCATTCCATTATATCAAGGTTGACGCGAGATGCATGTCCATCAAGCAATAGTAGGACATGTTCTGAATTTTGCCTTGTATTCACATACTTTAAGAAGTGTTCCTTTAAATAGGTCAAAAACACAGCTCCGTTTGACCAACCACTTTCTGACATAGCCATTCCAGAACCAGGTAGGGAACCTTTTCATAGTTCACTGTTGGTCTTCTTCCTTTAAAAACATAAAAAGGAGGCAGCACATTGCCTGTGGCACTAGCACAGCTAATCAAAGTCACTGTGGTGGAATTTGGTGATGTCACCGCCTGAACGCAAGTAAATGATTTTGGGGCTACAACACTGGAGGGGGGATGGGCTGGTTGTAAACCTGTTTCATCTACAATGTATATGAGATGTGGTTTGTTTTTGAGATTGTATTTGTTTAGGGCTGCTTCCAGGCGCGTAAAATATGCATCTATTGTTTCCTCGGACAGTGCCGCTGCTCTGTATGAGGTCAATGACCTTGGTTTAATAACTTTTAACCTGTTTTCCCATCGTTTCATAAAACCGTAATACCATCGGTTACTGAGACCTTTAACAGAAGTCCTTTTTCCAAGCTTCACAGCTAACTCACTAGCTAATATGTTAAGCTGTGATCTGTTCAGGCCATAGCCCAGCCCACACATTTTCTCAATGTGTTCGACAAGAAGTTCTTCATTCTTGTTGCTGAACAAAGTTTCTTTACTGAGATGGGCATTCAATTTTACCTTTCCATTTACCGTCTCTCAAAGTTTGAACTGGGATTTTATGTAATTGTGCAGCTTTTCTGACGTTTAATCCACCCTCTTTCACCATTTTAAATGCAACTTCCATCATGTTCTTGTCATAATTAACCTCTTTTTTGTCTTTTGTGGATGTTTCTGTATGAAAAAAAAGTATGTTTTTTTTATTTTTTGTTCATAATTGTCATTTTTTAAACAATCCAATTAATATCTAATTAGTTATTCGATTATTGGAATTAAAGTATGATGATATCCACGTGACTTAGTCAAATCGAGTCGACGCCATCTTGGAATTTCTCTTAGTAGCAGACAAAAAATACCAAACAAGTATTTAGGGCAGATTTTGGCCTTAAAAAATATGTTTCCATGACTACACCAATAAATATATTCACAAGGTACCTTTTTATTACAATTTAAATATGATTTATTTCTGTTTTACCTGTTTTTTTTTGCATTTTGAAGCGCTGAAAAATACCGTCAATACTTGAGGAGTAGCCGGATGGAATATGATCCCTGTCGGGCATTCTTTTTTGACGCAATATTCAAAGTGCGTGAAAAATAAAATGCACGGATGAAGGAGAATGAAGGATATACAACAAAAAGATGTATAAGTTGTAGACAGAATATTACAATGGCTAATCCATTGAGTTTTCAAAACTGTAAAATTTAAAGTCATTTTTTTTTTAAAAATGCTCTAACTTTTTATCTGTCTAGTGATCATAACAAAAATCACACCTGCACAGGTTCATATGATGACAAATCAGTTTGCATAGTTTTAAAAGAATTCTATGAAAAATGGCCGAAAAATTTATATTTTAAAACTTGTCCAAAGTTATGGCAAAATAAGGTCAAAGGTTAAGGCCGATAGATGAAATACTGAGGTATATCTGAATAGCCCTTGTCAAGATGAATATGCATACCAAAAATGAAAGTTGCATATTGAATAGTAGAGAAGTTATGGCCAATGTTAAGATTTCAGATGACAACAATGACAATGTGGATGCTGGAGTTACAACAATAGCTGGTATTTTTTTCTTCAAAAAACAGACAAGCTAAAAATGAATAAATACTGGAACAAAATCTTAGTTCAACACACTGCCACTCCTAAGGCAAACTTCCAAATATAATTGCACAGTTAAATACTTAAATAATATTCATTCTTTTTTATTTCTAATGTTGTATGGTAAACTGGGGATGGTTCCCCGACCCCTTTTGACCTATTACGGGGATAATAAATGGGGATACCCATATAAGGGTCTCAAAAAATAAAAAAAAGTATAATTGCACAGTGTAAAATCATAATTATCCAGGTCAGTTCAATAAGCACTTTAGTAAGACTTTGCCAATGTCATTACAAGTCCTGTTTTTCTTGAATGAAAACAGGTTATCTACAAGTTCAGGCTTCGGCAACAAGACAGGACCTTGTTGCTTTAACAATGTCTCCTGTGAATATTAAATAATATCCGCAGAATAATTAATGAAGATTCATTTAAGTTCTGGTGTAATTGACATTGATAAAATATCAAAATTTTGGTACACAAGTTAATAAATATACAAATTAGTCTAGATGAATAATGTAAGGATCGTTCATGCTAAGTTTCATTAATTTCTACCTAGTAGTTATAGAGAGGTTGTCATTTTAAGCAAATTGCTGATGACAGACAATGGATACAGGGTGATCAAAATAGCTCATTTTGAGTACATGTAGTAACAAAAGTAATAATATGTACACAATGAAGTCTTTAGATTTTATTACTATAAATGTATTGAATACCAATTTGAAGGGATTTGGCACATTGAAAAAATTCATGTCATATCATAGATATGACTTACTTAAATTGCTATTTTGCATACTATATATTATATACCTCTTATTTTTTTCCCTTATAATCCTGTATCTTCTTTTGTTTTCCACTGACTACATATAAAATACCTACTCAGAAGCAATGTTTCTAACTCCCTTCTCCTTATATGCTGCTGAGTTGAGTCTTATGTTTTTGTATGCTATGATTATGTTAATACCATTTTGGACCAATTAGTGTGACACTAATTAGAACAGTGGATGGAATACCTGGGTAAATTGATAAGGAGTGTAGGAGGGTAGGGTGACAATTGAATGTGCATGACTGGCTCAAGTGTAGGAGGGTAGGGTGACAAATGGATGTGCATGACTGGCTCAAGTGTAGGACAAAATCCACCTGAACATAAACCAAACCAAAAATATTGGCATAGCTGGACATACCCCCCACCACCGTTGTTACTTAATCAGGGTGGATATAATCCCTCATATAGTTTTACAGGGAAGGCATTCGGCATCCCCTCGCTATTTCAACAGCTCAAGTTTTATTGTTTAGATGTTCCGCAGGAAGTATTTTAATATACTTAATGTAATGTAAATTCACATATTCATTACCATAATTATGCACCGTTAGATTAGGCACTGTTTTTTCCTCAGATAATTCCATTTTATAGAGGGGGTGCACCTTTTACAATGATGTACAAGTTTTCAGGTTCCCCCCCCCCCTTCACTGAGAAGTGTAATTTATCAGTATACAATCTCCAGAAACAGATATCTAATGGCAGGAATAATGACAGCCAATGACTACAATAATATGCCTAATATGTCTAATTTTATGCCATCTTAATAAATTGGTTCACTGTATGATTAACCAATAAACTTTTTTTTTCCTTTGTATATGGTATGCACAATTGGTTGATTACCATTTTTTTTGTATTCAACATACGTATTAACATATTCACACCTTTAAGGAGATGGCTTTCTATCAAATACATCACAAACTGGCAGTGGTTGTCTCCTTTATGGGATCAATGCATTTAAGAGACTGGACAAAGAACACCAATAAGATACCTGTAAAATATCTGCGACTCCATCATTTCTGCTCTTGCTGACTACCAAATTTATTTAACTAACAAAATCTTGGCACGCTGGTTTGTTATCATGATTTGCTAAGTTTGTGTATCTAGCTGAAAATAGATGACAGGGCACTTTATATGTACCTTGGTGTTTTCTCTTTACATCTTAATTTTGCTGCTACTACTACTACCATTACTTCTACTACTGCTACTTGTTAACCCTTTCAAACATTCGTGTTTTAATCATGTAATAATACATTCTTTTTTCACTTACAGTGTAATAACATCTTATGCTTATTTCTTTTTGAAATGTCTTATTTGTTTGTATCACTGACTTTGAGATGTGAACAAGTTTTTTTTCCCCCATACTTTTCTCCATTTCACATTGCACCATATTTTTAGCTTTGAATGGTAATGAACTAAATGTCTGTGCCAATAAACTGGAATTGAAATTACAAAACATCCCTCGTGAATTTGCAGGCGGACAAAACCTACCTTGTTAATATCATCATTTAGATATTACCTTATTTCTTTTATGAGTACTTTTTTTACATTGTATATGCAATTTACAGTGATGTGTAGGGCCTATGTGACTTTTAACTCTTGGTTATGTTTGCAGTCATTTCATCAAACAAGTGCTTCATATTCAGCATTACACCTTTATTAAATATTATTTAGCCTTCTTTAAGATGTCTTATAAACTGGTGGTAGATGTGAAAATAACATAAGTCCCTGAAAATAGCATAACATTTCATAATTAGGTCATGTAATTAGCTAGTTTCAGATGTGTGAATCATGTAAACTTTGACACATCAAAGACAGACAGACAGAATACTTTCTTCACCCAATAGTACAAGGTAATAACATGGGAATATCAATCAGCAAAATAAAGTTTCTGTGAACAATATTGGGATGATTATGAAAAATATTGGGATGATTATGTCCACCCTGAAAAAAATCATGCGGGTTTTTCATCTGGCCCTAGACTGGCTCTTATGATGTCCAAGTGATTGAGATTTAGGGTACAATAATGTAAAATTTCTAAAATATCTAGCCACTAAAAACACTTGTTGGAACACTTTTAACAAGCTCTTCTACAACAAAGAGTGGCGATTGTCAATATGATATTGTAACAGAAAATAGTCATCCCTTTGAATGCACAATATTGCAGTACTAAATATAAGACAGATAATGAAAACTTAAAGACTTCTGAATGTTAATGCCTATTCATTTCACACAAAACTTACTCAGCTAAACTGCTGATGATCCTTTTAAAGGGTTGGTTGGACAGGATAGAAATGCTGGCTGGGAATTTTAATTTAAGAGGGAGGAAATAAAAAGTATTTACCTATACAATTTTTTTCCAAGGCTGCAGAGAAAAGTTTTTTTTCCAAAAAATCACAATAATGATAAACATTTAACTAGACTCATGTTAGATTTACCATAATCACTCAAGTTTTGTGACTATAAAATTATTTTTTAGGACTTGAAATTCAAATATTTTTGAAAATATTACAATTTAAGCAGAAAGTGTTTTCTAATTGTTGATTGGCACATCCACCTTTGCCATGCACATGAATGTGTAAAAAAGACCTACAGTGGTCTAGCGATTCATCGAGATTGGACGGGATCAGAAAAAAAACCTTAAAGAATCCCCATATTTGAGGAATCATCTTTCAAATGTCAAGATTTAATGTTGACATTTGTTGATACCTAAATACTTTATGTTTTCATTAATTATTATGTTTAGCCTTTAATTGATAGCATTTTTTTTAACATAAAATATGTTTTGCCATTAGAAAAAAAAACATGGGCATACTCATTACCCTTTTTTATGAAAATAAAGTAAAAAAGAAGAGGGCCATATGGACATAGATTGCCCACCAGAGTACATAATTATGATTATTTAAAATGATTCAAGTCACTTGATTTTACCTTGTTTCTTCCAGCAGCAACGGATACAAGTTTCAGATGCAAAGAACTCTAAAGTAGTTAATCATCTGGAAGCCTGAATTTCACGGGATCTTAAAGGCTTAAGAAATTTTGGTTTGGGACCATGAGGATTAATTCTGAACATCAGTTTCAGTAGAGAAGAATTTTGAATTTTTCTATAATTATAGAGTTTAGAAGGAAACAAGCCAACCCCCTATGGGCTTCATTTTTCAAGGCATCAACTTTTTTTATGCAATTATTGTAGACAGTCATGAGTGGGCAATACAATAATTTTAATTTTCGAAATCTTCTAAGGAAACTAGCCAATCCCCAAAGGAGCCTCATTTTGCAATGGATCAACTTCATTTTAGCAATTATGGTAGACAGCCATGAGGGGGCCCATTTGTGCCAAATGAAATTAAATTAAACCTATTGGTTTCACAGAAGAAGAAACTTGAAATTTTCTGTATAGAGTATACATTTGTTTAAGGAAATAAACTGACCCCCAAAGGGCCTCATTTTTCAAGGGATCAACTTTATTTTAGCAATTATAGTAGACAGTCATGAGGTGACCATTTGTGCCAAAAGAAAGATCAAGTTTATTTTAGCAACTTTTGTGAAGGAACACCCAAGGATCATTCATGCCAAGTTTCACCAATTTCTTCCCAGCAATTTCAGAGCAGATATCTGACAATGCACGACACATGACTCATGACTACAGATGCAGGGTGTTTACAATAGCTCAGCTTGAGCATGTTGTGCTCTGGTGAGCTAATATGTCTTTTTATTTACCATTAATTTGACTGACAACCTTTGTTTTAGTTTAGTATATGGTGACAATGCATGATTGGAATAAATGCCAACACAGCCACAGGCAGTCATAGGGCCTGGTTGCCAAGGGCATGCAGGTAGATTTGATAACGACTTCAAAGAATCGCACAGAAATTATTAAGGATATACTTTCTAGGGACCAGGCACAGAGCTCAAGAAATCCAAAATCGCTTGTTTGAAGAATTGCCTTAATTCCACATTGAGGAATCACAAGACCACTGCATTTGTCTCAACACATAATAGACATCTAAGTACTACCTTAAAAAAAGTAAAATGAACTGTAAAACCATGTTTGGTAAACTATTGTTGATTTTCTTTTCACCATATAAAGTTTGAGTTGTTTAAGTTGGGAAAGTTTCATGAGATAAGAAAGATCCAGATTTGATAGACAACTAAAGGATTCCTTAAAACACCAGTGCCTCACTGTTTTGGGGCACATTTTGAATGATTCTTTACAAAATAATATTCATCTTTCAACTGTGTCAAAAGCAATTATGGTAGCTGAAATAATTTCTAATGGTATAATATAAAGATAAAACTATAATCATTGAACAATGTTGTAAACGGGGAGATGCCAATGAATGAGTGACCACAATAGCTCAGACTTTTCTATGAATAGTTGAACTAACAAGAGGGCCATGATCATGACCCTGGAATCGCTCATCTGAGAACAAGGTATTAGGGAAGGAGGAGAAACAGCAAATATCTTATGATATTATGGAAAATGACCAAAGGAACATCTGTGTGAAATCCAGCCAGTACTTTTGGATATAAAGATTTTTCAAATTCTATACTATATTCATATAAGGAAAATCAGTACTGTCCCCTGGCAGCCATGTTTTTCGATCCATCCAAATAATTTTACAATCATGGCAGAGAGTGACCCAAGGAATGTCTGTGCTAGAAAACTTTGAAATCCAGGTAGTACTTTTGACCAAGTAAATTTTTTCAAATGTGTACTATATACATATTAGGAAATCAGGCTCTGCCCTGGAAGCAATGTTTTTCAATGAATTCAAAATAATTTTTACAAAACTGATAGACAGTGGCCAAAGGAACATCTGTGTTAAATATTTTAAAATCCAGTCAGTACTTTTGAGTGAGAAAACTTTTGTTTTACCCTATTAGTTGCAACCAGATTTTGGCATGGATTTAATTCTTTGAACAACTTTGGAAGAGGACCACGCAAGGAACATTCCTGTATTTTGGCACAGTAGTTCAAGAAGAGATGTTGTTTTAAGTTAAATGTTGATGACGTAAGACTTTCTACGGATGCCGGACATTTATTAGTTACAATAGCTCACCTTTGGCAATAATGAGCTAAGAAAGATATAACTGAAACACAAAATTACAGTAGCCTACCTCTAATTGTCAGATGCTCTGGTACCCCTCTCTCTTCATGTTGGAGCTTTCCCATTCGATAATTGAGAAACACAAGGAGCCAGCAGAGCCAAGGATTACCAAAATTAGCAGCTGATACTTCAAGATCAGGTATCTGCTGTAGTAGAATCCAACTGCAGCTGCAACAGACTGCAAGCAGGCATGTTGACTTGAAATATGACCTAGGTAAGCTTTCACTTTAAAGATGTTTCACTTATGCTTCTGTATACTGCTGTAGATAAGGCACAGAAAAGTATCTGGCAATCCTTAAGTTTAAAATTCACTGGCTGGAAACAAAAGGGCCAAGATGGCCCTATATCACTCACCAGAGTACCTGCACTGCCCATACAGACAGTCTAAACTTTGTTTCACATAAAGTTATAATCCGTTTGGAACCCACCAAAAAAGTATAAAAAATTAAAACGAATGCCCTTAGAACACTCAAAAAAGTACCATAAGCATAATTAAAATAGTTTTCACTTTCACAAAATTGGTTTCATAAGATAGGAATTTTAAAATTTTCTTTTAAATAGTGATAATTATCTGCATTAGGTTGATATCAAAATAATGTCACGAGAACGGGATGTTATCCCATTGAAAAACAAGAGGGCCATATGGCCCTAGATCGCTCACCGGAGTACATCATCTTATTTAAAACGATTCAAGTTGTTTCCATAAGGAAACTACACGACCCCCTTGGGGCCTCATTTTTCAAGAGATCAACTTTATTTTAGCAATTATGGTAGACATTCATGAGGTGACTATTTCTGCAAAATGAAATCCAATTATGACCATTGGTTTCACAGAAGAAGAATTTTGAAATTTTCTATAAAAAGTATATAAGACAAGAAAATGTGTCTGTGAGACACTAATGCCCCACCAGGATATTGTCAGAACCAAATATTTGCTTGTATTTTTTAAAGTTTATATAATGATGTACATTTGTACAAAATTTCATGATGATGTGAAGTTACCTTTACAGGAAAAGTAGCTTAAACACAGAGGTAAACCTGTGGCAGAATAACCAATCTTACCAAGTCACAGCCATAAAATTAAATAAATACTACCAGAAAATAATCCATATCATGATGTACATGTATGTTTCAGGAAGATGTAAAGTCATCTTCATAGAAAATTTTTTAAAAACAAATGCAGAACTATCAATTTTACCAGTTTCATCCAATCATGAAATAATGGTCAAAGCAAAAAAAATTCATAAATATTAAATAGATCATATCATGATGTACATGCATACCTAGTTTCATAAAGATGTGAAGTCATCTTCATATAATAGAAGTTCAAACACAAAGGTAAACCTAGGGCAGAACAATCAGTTTTACAATTTTCATCCAACCATGAAATATAGACCATGTCAAAGCTATAAATTTGCATTTATATTTTGATGACATGTGTACCCAGTTTCATAAAGATGACAAATCATCTTCATAGAAAAATACTTAAACACCAAGTTAAACCTGAGGAAGAACAATAAATTATACAATGATCATCAAACCATGTAACAATGGTCAGAGCAATACATTTGCATAAATATTAGAAAGATCATATAATGATGTACCTAGTTTCATTAAGATGTGAAGTCATCTTCATAGAAAAAAAAACTTTAAAGCAAAGGTAAACCTGAGGAGGAACAATCAATTTCAGCTTGTTCATCCAACTGTGAAATATAAGTGACAGCATGAATTTGCATGAATATTAAATAGATCATATCATTATGTACACGTGTACCTAGTATCATTAAGATGTGAAGTCATCTTCATAGAAAAAAAAACTTTAAAGCAAAGGTAAACCTGAGGAAGAACAATCAATTTCAGCATGATCATCCAACTGTGAAATATAGGTCACAGCATGAAACCACATAGATATTAAATAGATCGTATCAAGATATACATGTGTACCTAGTTTATCAAAATGTGAAGTCATCTTCATAGAAAAAAACCTTAAACGCAAAGGTAAACCTGAGGTGTGACAGACGGATGGACACACAGACCAAAAATCTATATGCCTCCCAACGGAGTTGGTGGGGCATAAAAATTAGCTGACCCCCTAGGGACCTCATTTTTCAAGGGATCAACTTTATTTTAGCAATTGTGGTAAACATTCATGAAGTGAATATTTGTGCCAAAAGAAATTTGATTCTGACCAATGGCTTCATAAAAGAAGAATTTTGAAATTTTCTATTTAGAGTATATAAGAAAATTAGCTGACTCCCTAGGCACCTCATTTTTCAAGAGATCAACTTTATTTTAGCAATTGTGGTAAACATTAATGAGGTGAACAATTCAAATCTGACCATTGGCTTCATAGAAGAGGAATTTTGAAATTTTCTATATAGAGTATATAATGAAATATGAAATCAGGCAACCCCCGAGGGCCTCATTTTTCAAGGATCAATTTTATTTAGCAATTATGGTAGACATCCATGCGGTGACCCTTTGTACTAAAGCTAAAGGAAATCAAATTCTGACCATTGGTTTCGGAAGAGATTTTTAAATCTTTCATTTTTTTCTTTCTGATGCCATAGCAACCAGAGTTCTACATGGATCAAGTTTATTTTACCAACTTTTGTGAAGAATCATCTAAGGATCATCCCTGCCAAGTTTAATCAAATTCTGTTCAGCAGTTTCAGAGATGTTTAAAGCAAATTGCTGACGAAGCACGACAGGTGATCCTAATAGCTCACCTTGAGCATGTTGTGCTCTGGTGAGCTAAAAAAACAAACCTGTATGATGATTTTCTTCAACTGGATAACATCCTATATAAAAGACATAATTTTGATATCAACCCAAATGCAGTTAATTATTCTATTTACTGTATTACATACCATCCACCATTTTTTAGCAAAAATAAAGAAATATGGATACAGCAGAAGATAGAGAGACAAGTAGGAAAGAAAAATATGCCACACCCACATGTGCACCATGGGTAAGACTACACATGGAGTTTAAAAATAACAGATATAATTGCATGTTAAGTTTAAGTCAAAGTGACCACTAAAACAGTATTGCTTAATTTGATTATTTATTCATATGTTCAAGCTGAGAACAAAATTATATGATGTAATAGTAGTCACATGGCTTCTTTAGCTTAAAGTGATAAAATAAAGGATAAGTATTCTAAAGTCATGTCAGAAAGGTGGATTTAAAGGGGGATCATAAATTGAGATAGAATTAATTATTTCATTCAAGGTACTTAACAATGTGTAGACCTAGAGTTCATGTGTTTATTTATTCACTGTCTGTGTTGTCTTCTCTTGAGGCAAAGAGGACTGTCACTGGGAGTTTGAAATCTAAAATGAATTTTGGTAGAAAGTCAAGACATTTTCCCCGAAATTGTAACTGAAGACAACAAAAATAAGTGGAAGGAATGATTAAATTGGATGGAAAGTAGCTTTTTTGGACAGAAAGCGATAAATTCCCTGGCTTAAGGTATTTATAAATAAATAGTTGTTTGCATCTTTTACTGGGGGACTGTAACTTGTCTGTAAAATCATTGTGAAGGATAAACAAGCAGATTGGAACAAAAAGGAACATTTGCAGAACTTTGCTTGGAAAGTATAAAGACAGAGGAGAAAAGAAATGTTACTTAAGGTTAACATTATTCCTTTTTTAATAATTTCTCTGTTTACAATTTATTAATGTCCATTTAAATAAATGTCTACGTCCTTATGAGAGGTTTGACATCATTGGAAGATAGATAAACAGAGGAAAAAAAGTAATTCTGACAAAAATGATATCATCACTAGTGATGATAACAACAGTGACAGTATCTTTATTTCACTGAAAAATCCCAGTAAATCACTGATTGGTATATAAAGCTTCTTATTATTTATATACCTTATGTCTGTAAAATTAAAAAAAAAATGCACTTTAAAGTTTTATAAAGGGGAGGTTATTTAAAAACAAGAGTGTTCCTTGGAACACATGTGTCACCTACCAAAGCATGATAGAAAATGTGTGACGGAAAAACAGGAAAAATGTAATACCTAAAAAAATTCTGATGCCAGATTTATGGATATTGTGTAAGACGATTTCTCACGTCAAGCTTTGACCATCAATGAAATTTCATTTCAATAGCATAAGTAGAGCAGGATTTATTGCAGAATAAAGAAATGAGAAAAAGGGAAAAACAAAAAAAATTTCCCGGGTTGGAGAAATTCTTACTGTATAAATGAAATTTCATTTTAAAAGCACGAGTAGAACAGGAGTTATTGCAGAAAAAAGAAGTGTGATGGGTCAAAAGAAAGAAGTGTGAATGAAAAGGGGAATAACTCAAACAAACTGACACCAGAGTTATAGATCTTGAGCATGACAATATCCCATGTCAAGCTCTGTCCATATATAAAATTTCATTTCAATAGCATAATTAGCGCAGGAGTTATTGCAGAATAAACAAGAGCTCCGCTGACAGCGGGGCAATATACGCCCGAAGGTATGTATTGTCAGGGAATATCCTAAGACAAAAAGGATAAGCACAAACATGTATATATAAAGTATTATTTCAACAAGAAGGATTGGCAATGTTAATCTTCAAGGGCTTTATTATAACAGTGGCTACAAATAGGTTTTCAAAAAGTTTCCATTTAGATCAAGCGGTTCAAAAGATACAGAGCGGACACAAAATATACTAACTTAGCACCAGTTAAGATATTTGACCTTGAATTGTGACCTTGACCTTAAACCTAGCCATCTGAAAGCTATGTTCTGCACATCCTCTCACTCTGGGTGATACTTCTGCCAAATAGTTTCCATTTACATCCAGCGGGTCAAAAGATACAGAGCGGACACAAATATACTTACTTTGCACCAGTTAAGATATTTGACCTTGAAGTGTGACCTTGACCTTGAACCTAGCCATCTGAAACCTATGTTCTGCACATCCTCTTACTGTGGGTGATACTTCTGCCAAATAGTTTCCATTTACATCTAGCAGGTCAAAAGATACAGAGCGGACACAAACAAAAATACTAACTTAGCACCAGTTAAGATATTTGACCTTAAATTGTGACCTTGACCTTGAACCTAGCCATCTGAAACCTATGTTCTGCACATCCTCTTACTGTGGGTGATACTTCTGCCAAATAGTTTCCATTTACATCTAGCAGGTCAAAAGATACAGAGCGGACACAAATATACTTACTTTGCTCCAGTTAAGATATTTGACCTTGAATTGTGACCTTGACCTTGAACCTAGCCATCTGAAACCTATGTTCTGCACATCCTCTTACTGTGGGTGATACTTCTGCCAAATAGTTTCCATTTACATCCAGCAGGTCAAAAGATACAGAGCGGACACAAAAATACTAATTTTGCTCCAGTTAAGATATTTGACCTTGAATTGTGACCTTGACCTTGAACCTAGCCATCTGAAACCTATGTTCTGCACATCCTCTTACTGTGGGTGATACTTCTGCCAAATAGTTTCCATTTACATCCAGCGGGTCAAAAGATACAGAGCGGACACAAATATACTTACTTTGCTCCAGTTAAGATATTTGACCTTGAATTGTGACCTTGACCTTGAACCTAGCCATCTGAAACCTATGTTCTGCACATCCTCTTACTGTGGGTGATACTTCTGCCAAATAGTTTCCATTTACATCCAGCAGGTCAAAAGATACAGAGCGGACACAAAAATACTAATTTTGCACCAGTTAAGATATTTGACCTTGAATTGTGACCTTGACCTTGAACCTAGCCATCTGAAACCTATGTTCTGCACATCCTCTCACTCTGGGTGATACTTCTGCCAAATAGTTTTCATTTATATTAAGTGGTTCAAAAGATACAGAGCGGACACGAAATTGCTAACGGACGGACGGACGGACAGACGGACGGACGGACAGACGGACGGACGACCAGCGGCATAACATAATACAGCCCTTCGGGCGTATAAAAAGTGTGACAGTGCAAAAGAAAGAAGTGTGAATGGAGAGGGGAATAACTCATATAAATTGATACCAGAGTTATGGATCTTGTGCATGACAATTTCTCATGTCAAGCAGTGTCCATAAATGAAATTTCATTTCAAAAGCATGATAAGAGCAGGAGTTATTGCAGAATAAAGAAGTGTGATGGAAAAAGTGTGATGGACAGATGGATAGTCGGACTGACAACGGAAAAGTGATCCCTATGTGTCACCAGATGTCAAGATTCTCTAACACTGCATTTTCTGCTGATACCTTCAATCATTGTTTTGGCTATCATGTAAATATCTTGAATGATTTTAAGTAATGCTCCAGAGATGCACAATAAAAACAAGTGCAGTTAGAACTGGTGGATGCTCCCCAAACCGAGCTTTGTCACTTGATAGGTACTTTATTATACTTTATGAGCTCGAGACAAAATTTAAGTATGAAAAATAACAGAGAAATATGCATTAATTTTCCTTTTCCTAAAAATTGTTTTATTTCTCATAAATATCTACTTTGAAGTTTAATGTTGATACCTCTTACAGTTTTTGTGTTATGATCCGGACTAAATTATGACAGACGAACGAACGGGATGGACATACGGACAAAGCGGCAACTATTTGCCCTCCCTACTGGGAGCTTAAAAATAAGGATGGCCTTCATCTGTCTGTCTGTCTGTCTGTCCGTCCGTAACGTTTTCGTGTCCGCTCCATATCTCCTATACCGCTTGAAGGATTTTCGTGAAACTTGACTCAAATGTAAACCTAGTTGAGACGATGTGCAGAACACAGGTGGCAGCCATGTAGGCTCAAGGTCAAGGTCACACTTGAGGGTCATGTGTTTGAACCTTCAATTTCCATTTCAATTTCGTGTCCGCTCCATGTCTCCTATACCGCTTTAAGGATTTTCGTGAAACTTGACTCAAATGTTAACCTAGTAGAAACATTGTGCAGAACACAGGTGGCAGCCATGTAGGCTCAAGGTCAAGGTCACACTAGAAGGTTATGTGTTTGAACCTTCAATTTCGTGTCCGCTCCATATCTCCTATACCCCTTTCAGCTTTTTCATGAATCTTGCCTCAAATATATATCTAATTGAGACGATGTGCAGAACATAGGTTGCAGTCATGTCGGCTCAAGGTCAAGGTCACACTTTAGGGTCATGTGTTTGAACCTTCTATTTCCTTACAATTTCATGTCCGCTCCATATCTCCTATACCCCTTGAAGGATTTTAGTGAAACTTGCTTCAAATATAAATATAATTGAGATGATGTGCAGAACACAGGTTGCAGCTATGTCGGCTCAAGGTCAAGGTCACACTTGAAGGTCAAGTGTTTGAACCTTCAATTTCAATTTACAATTTTGTGTCCGCTCCATAACTCCTATACTCCTCGAAGGATTTTAAAGAAACTTGCCTCAATTATAAATCAAATTGAGACGATGTGCAGAACACAGGTGACAGTCATGTTGGCTCAAGTTCAAGGTCACATTTGATGGTTCAGTGTTCATTCCTGGATATTTTTGTTTCCATGCTATATTTTCTGAACAACGGAAAGTTTTTCGTAAGTCAACTACATTAAAATGTTGGCAGAAGCAGGGTAATTTCCATTAGAGGAAAAACATGTCTCCTCTGTCAGCGGCGGGGGATATAGCTGTCCTTTGGACTGTCTTGTTCAACCATAGGACCAAGTACAGAACATTTAAATACCCTGTCCATCTTTATTATACTATGCTTGTTTTTTTTTTTCTTTTAACAACCCACCGCAGTATTTTAGTCATTTGGAGAGTATGTCTTCTTGAGGCAGATAAAATGCTTCTACACTGCAGTATCACATCATAACAAGAGCTGTCAGAGGACATCACGCTCGACTATTCAAAATGCTTGTTGGTAAATCAAATGAAATCTATTTCAATTTTTGCCCTTCACATACCCTGTACATAATAATAGTCAACAAGAGGCCCATGATGGCCCTAAATCGCTCACCTGAGATAAAAAGGTTGACCCAAGGAACATATGTACCAATTTATTTTAAAATCTGGCCAGTAGTTTTGAAGCAGATGATTTTTAAAGTTTTCATTTTTTTTTCTTTTTGTTGCCATGGCAACCAGAGTTCTATATGGATCAAGTTTATTTTAGGAACTTTTGTGAAGGTTGACCCAAGGATCATTCCTGCCAAGTTTAATCAAATTCTGACCAGTGGTTTCTCCAGTGGTTTCAGAGGAAATGCTGATTAAAAGTTTTCCCTATATACATATAAGGCAAATAAGCCACGCCCCTGGCGGCCATGTTTTTTACGGATCGGAAAAATTTTAGCAACTTTGGTAGAGGTTGACCCAAGGAACATCTGTACCAAATTATTTTGAAATCTGGCCAGTAGTTTTGAAGAAGATAATATTTACAGTGTCATATTTTTTTTTCTTTTTGTTGCCATGGCAACCAGAGTTCTACATGGATCAAGTTTATTTTAGCAACTTTTGTGAAGGTTGAACCAAGGATCATCCCTGCCAAGTTTAATCAAATTCTGTCCAGTGGTTTCAGAGGAGATGTTGTTTAAAGGTTTCTCTATATACATATAAGGCAAAAAAAGCCCCACCCCTGGCGGCCATGTTTTTTTACGGATCGGAATAATTTTAGCAACTTTGGTAGAGGTTGACCCAAGGAACATCTGTACCAATTTATTTTAAAATCTGGCCAGTAGTTTTGAAGCAGATGATTTTTAAAGTTTTCATTTTTTTTCTTTTTGTTGCCATGGCAACCAGAGTTCTACATGGATCAAGTTTATTTTAGCAACTTTTGTGAAGGTTGAACCAAGGATCATCCCTGCCAAGTTTAATCAAATTCTGTCCAGTGGTTTCAGAGGAGATGTTGTTTAAAGGTTTCTCTATATACATATAAGGCAAATAAGCCCCGCCCCTGGCGGCCATGTTTTTTTACGGATCGGGATAATTTTAGCAACTTTGGTAGAGGTTGACCCAAGGAACATCTGTACCAATTTATTTTAAAATCTGGCCAGTAGTTTTGAAGCAGATGATTTTTAAAGTTTTCATATTTTGTTTTCTTTTTGTTGCCATGGCAACCAGAGTTCTACATGGATCAAGTTTAATTTAGCAACTTTTGTGAAGGTTGACCCAAGGATCATTCCTGCCAAGTTTAATCAAATTCTGTCCAGTGGTTTCAGAGGAGATGTTGTTTAAAGGTTTCTCTATATACATATAAGGCAAATAAGCCCCGCCCCTGGCGGCCATGTTTTTTTACGGATCGGAATAATTTTAGCAACTTTGGTAGAGGTTGACCCAAGGAACATCTGTACCAAATTAATTTGAAATCTGGCCAGTAGTTTTGAATGAGATGATTTTTAAAGTTTTCAAATTATTTTTCTTTTTGTAGCCATGGCAACCAGAGTTCTTCATGTATCAACTTTATTTTAGCAACTTTTGTAGAGCCTCATCCAATGAACATTCCTGCCAAGTTTCATTAAATTCTGTCCAGCGGTTTCAGAGGAGATGTCGTTTAAAGCAAATTGTTGACGACACACGACGCACAACGCACGTCGCACGACGGACGACGACGGACGCCGGACGAAGGGCGATCACAAAAGCTCACCTTGAGCACTTTGTGCTCAGGTGAGCTAAAAATGATATACCTTGATAGTCTGATACCCCTTAATATTTTTATGATGTCTAAAATCAATCCCATGCCTAGTTACTGAGACATATGCAAAACTCCAAGTTAGAAAAGGGCCATAATTTGCATTAGTCCAAAAGTTATCCTCCTTAGTTTTCTGATGCCCTTGAAGACACTTCTTAACTTTCTAGTCAATTCCACAAGCAATTTCTGAGATATAAGCTGGATAGTAGCTTGAATGCAAAAGTTTAACCAAAATTCTAAGTTAAAAGGGGGTCATAATTTTTAATATATTCCATCAAGTGTTATCTTCCTTTATAGTATGATACCCCTAAACATATTAAAGATGTTTCAAATCAATCCCATGCCTGGAATCTGAGACATAAGCATGAAAGTACCTTGCATGCAAAACTTTAACTAAAATTTCTAAGGTAAAAAGGGGGCCATAACTTGTAATATATTTCATCAAAAGTTATTTACCTTGATAGTATGATACTCCTAAACATATTAAAGATGTTTCAAATCAATCCCATGCCTGGATACTGAGATATTAGCATGAAAGTAACTTGCATGCAAAACTTTAACGAAAATTTCTAAGTTAAAAAGGGGCCTTAATTTGTAACATATTCCATCAAGAGTTATCTACCTTGGTTGTCTGATGCCCCTAAACATCTTCATAAACTTTCAAGTCAATACCATGAATGGTTATTGAGATACAAACTAGATAGAAGCTTGCACGCAAAACTTTAACCAAATTTTCTATTGCATGCAAAACTTTAACCAAAATTTCTAAGTTAAAAAGGGGCCATAATTCATATTAAATTCAGTCAAGAGTTATCTACCTTGGTTGTCTGATGCCCCTAAACATATTTATAAACTTTCAAGTCAATACCATAAATGGTTATTGATATATAAGGTTGATAGTAACTTGCGTGCAAAACTTTAACTAAAAGCTGCAACGCCAACGCCGACGCAAGGGCGACTACAATAGCTCTCATATTCTTAGAATAGTCGAGCTAAAAATGTGGCATTATACCACACCCAGTCATATTATCCTGACACCAGCCAACCCGACCTAGGACAACACTTATATGCTGAGCGCCAAGCAAGGAAGCGATACCAGTACCATTTTATATGACTTTGTTAGGTCACAACTGGGGATCAAACCCTTCACTCCCAAAGTGGACACTCCAACCACTATACCACTGGGGAGGGTACACAATTTCTATTTTAAGCTCTGGAGGCCATCTTGTTTAATGGACTGGAACCATTTTAGCTATTTTTGTACAGTACCACCTAAGGACCATTCCTGTCCAGTTTCATTAAAATCTGCTCAGCAGTTTACAGCAAAGGATGATGAACAAAATCTGACATTTTTTGATAATCCAAGGACCAGAACTCCTGACCTCATAGAGCCAGGCTGCAAGGAGTGGCTTAAGGAATGAAGGTACTAGAATGTAAACAAAGTAAAATCTGGCATTTTCTAGATGATGTTCAGTACTGTATTTATATATTACTGTTATAATATCTTGTGTATATATTACTATGTCCAAAGATTAAATAATTTTCAGTTAGCAATAATTTTCTATGTGATTGATTGGGGGTCATGACCTTCTTATTGCATCACTTGTCAGTCTGGGCAATGGACATTATGTCTATTGTATTGTGCTTAAAAATTAAATGTGAACTGTCTAATTGTGTAATGCTGCTGTTATTTTGATACGGTTAATTATTTAAAAATTACCTTATTTGCACCTTTGTATTACATTTGTTGAATAAGCTCAATCAAGAAGAGAGCACTCAGACATTATATGCAAGGGTCCTGAGTTTGATTCCAGCTGTGACTGTTGTTTTTTTATATTAATTCTTAATTTTATTATCAAATCTTGTTTCAATTTCTTAATAAGAAGAAATGGTAAAATTATTATAAATAAAAAATAACATACATAAATAATATAATGAAAGTATCGATAAGGTTGTTTAAAACATGACACAATGCAGTCATAATGTATTTTAAGATATTTTTTGAAATTCTTGGGCTATGTATGTATGGTATGTTTTAACTACTAGTTTCTAAACATCCATTAATTTGCGTTTGTTAATTTGTATTTGCTTCCTTTTGATTCAAATCATAGACGTATTAATAGGTTATAAGGTCAAAACAGAAGGGGGCAATATGCTTATTGTAAGTTGTCCATTAAAACATTTTGTTTTAATCTTTACCTGATAATTAAAAGGCGAAAACTCCTAAACTAATGGAGTGATATCTATTATCAAACTTTATATGGCCATAAACACTTAATGACCAAGTTTGAAGAAGATTGAGTTTCATCAAATTCTGCCCTGAGGTTTACCAGGAGATATTGTTTAAAGATCTTTTTTAGTTCAGGAAGCCATCTTATTCAGTGGACCAGACCCTTTTTGCTTTTTTTTGTTCAAAACCACCAAAGGATCATTCGAGTTTCATTAAAATCTGCTCAGTAATTTAGGTGGAGATGTCATTTAACAAAAGTGGAAGAAGGACAACAGACGAAGGACAAAGGCCTAACATAATACCTCACCTGAGCACTTTGCATTCAGGTCAGCTAAAAAAATAAAAGCAATGTTTAAATCTCCAACAAATAAGAATCCAAAAAATTTGCAAAATTATACACTAAATGATCTAATAAAGAATTTAACTTTTATGAAAAACTTCTAGGAAAACATCTTGATTTTAATTTAAATTTGAAAGAATCCAGTGAAGCAAATGCTTAAGAAATTACTTCATTAGGTGGTTGAATATCTCAGTTTGAAGTATCATCAATGATGTTATTTGTGTATATATTCAAAGAATATATTGAATTTAACTTTTCTGTATGTGTGTCAGTTTGCATTAATTCACCAGCACACTACATAAATTTTTTTTGCGGTATTACAAGGCATATTTATATACTGATTGGAATGATAAAACACATTCCTTCATACTAGACTGTTCCCCATTAATAAATTAAATCTTAATTGAATGCTTATCATTTTTAAACATTTTAGCTAACACTCTAATAGACAAACCTACCTTAAACCTCAGGGAAATATTTACCACTTACAGTATGGAACTTTACAAATAGCATACTCTGGGTAGGCCCCCACTTACAAAGTCTTCCTTAAGCTGACATATCAGGCAATCCTGGCTGAGAGCACTTTAAAGCTTTTACTGTAAATACATTTTTATCAGAGAGTAAATAACAATAAAATATGACAGACCTGAACAAACTTGAAGATGGCAAAGGCTGGAGAACTGTCCTCTGGGAACATGAACCCAAGAAGGGCATATATCTGTGTGTTGAAGCTGCTGTCCCCTAGTCCCAGCAGAAAGCTGCACAACAGTGCAATCCACTCTCTACAAATGCAGTCATATAGTGGCAATTGTAATTTTCAATGACATATATGGCCTAGGGAAAGCCTAGGTGCAATGCCTTATTGCTAAAAACACCCAACAATGTATAATACAATAAAATGCAAAAGTCTGAAGATCAATTATCAGAGAACACAGCATAGTCTCAGTCCAGGCAAGTACATGTACAGTCCAGTCCCGTTACCTCGATATTGAGGGGACTTTGCTATTTTATCGAGGTATGGCACATATCGAGCTAAGAAAAGTTTGGGAACGTGTACCTTGATGAAGGAGATAAAACTCGGTATTTTATTATCATTATTTTAATCATACTGATATTATAAACATATAACATATGTAAGAAAAAGAAATAAATTTTATACACGAAAAAGCAAAAGCACATATCTATTAGCACATGGCAATAAAGCACTTTAATAGATAAACATACATTAATTAGCCTACAAACATTCAGCTGATGTTAAGAATGGCGGATGGTGTACAGGTGACCGTTATATTTACACGAAGGTAACGTTTAGCGGCTGGAGAATTTCACAAAAAAAAAGTCATTGTTTTCTGCGTAGTTCCGTTGAATTTCGTCTTGGCGATGTACTTATCCAATTTATCGTTGGTAGACATGATTGATAATGACTAACCGAGAGATGACCAGTATATATAAACATGATTGAAATTAGACAGTAATCACAATGTCACCGCATACAAAGCGGTCCGCTTGTTACTGTTGTCATCAGCTGTGATTCTTACGGATTGCTTTAATTACCTTTTCACACTTTGACCAGCGAAGCCAATCAAGCTAATCGACTTACGAAAGATAATTATGTCTGATTTATCAATGACGGGACCAGCAAATCGAATCGAGGTATGATTAAGCATCATTTAACTCGATATCGAGCTAAAAAAAGTGTTTAACATAGAAAAAAATAGGCAGTAAAGTTGGGACCGTAGGACTTAATGGAGGTAAGTGTAGGAATGGACGTATCAAAGATCGAGGTAACGGTACTGGACTGTATTACATTGTTTCACTAAATTATTATACAGATATCTAAGTAGCATTAATCCATTAAATCAAGCAAGTCTGCCAAGTCCTTTGTTCATTTCATAAAAACAATTGTCGAATTTGAGGTCAGTTATTCACATCACATAACTCCCATATCTTTTGAAGAATGGCCATGATCTGCTTATTTTGGTGAACTATGCGAATAAACTTGTGTCTTAAAGAATTCAATATGTGAACTTCCCTTATCTTCTGTAGGGTACTGACGTTTGTGTTTATTTTAAAGACGATCGCAACAGTTTCATTGTTTTATTCAAAACATTAAGAATTTCTTGATTCTTTGTATATTGATAGTATAATATCTGCTCTAGAAAAAAAAGGAGTTTTTTTATTAGTATACCCTATATAGCTGTAGTTTATGATGAAACTTTACCTATGAAAAATAGTCATTTTTTTCTTCAAATGGATCACAATTTATTAGTAAATACTATGTCATTATATTGGTGAAACATCAAATTTAATGACACAAAATGATTTTAGGGTTAACTTAGTATCCATCTGTTATTAAATACCCTTGCATATGGCTAAAACAAACATTTATTTTGAAAAGGATACAAACCAAGAGTATTTGTTTTAAACTTAATTTTTTCTAATGTTCAAACATTCAGATTTTTTTTACTTTTTCAATGAATACTATTTAGGTACTTATCTTTAAGATAAAAGCTTAAAAACAATAGGTCACCAGGCTTATTCTTTAGGAGAATACATTTTAAATTTATGGAATGGGAATTTACTAAAAGGAAATTTAACTTAGGAGTCTTGTGTACATTTCACATTGGAATAGCGCGAATGCACTGAAGATTCTATTCTTCTTAATCCTTTCTTTTAATTTTGTAACGACAGTAATCATGATTACTATGTACAGTACAGTAGACAATTACTGCAATTTTTATCCTACACCAACTCAAAAGTTGCAGTTTGTAACAGTATAGAAAACCTTCCAGTTAAAATATAACATGCAACCTGTTTTCGACCTTGACTTTTCAATCATCTAGTATTGTTATTCAAACTATCACTGCTATGTTTGTATTACCAGAGATGGTGTAAACTTTACTCGTGTGTGATAATAGAAACTGTCGTGATCATCTTTAAGGTATATGCACCCTAATAGTCATATTCATAATTATCTTGTCACTAATATTTCAATGAAACTTTGTCACTTTGAAGACATCCAAAATCAAAAATGTTTCACCTGGAGTTTCTTCAAGTTTGATTACATTTGGGGGAGATAATCTGTATTAAAGTTAACATAGAAGCTTATGGGGAATATACAACATCTGTGAATATAAAAAAATGAATTTGATTTTTGAGAAAAACTCACAGTAGAAAGATGCATTATATTATCCTGTTTCAAATTTCATGAAGTAATCTAAACTTAACCGTAGGAAAATGGAAAAAGTCACTTTCAGGTGAGTTAACTCATGAAAACAAAATTATACAGGGAAGTAATAAAAAAAAACTTCTGTCACATGTCATAATATGTCAATTTAACCCTAGGATTTCCATTGTTTGACACTTTTAAAGATTATATTGTGAACTTAAAAGCATGACTTTAATGGAATTGATGGCTATTAGGGTATGTAAACCTTAAATCAGATGTGCAAATAACCCTTTAATTAGGGCTATTGAGCAACTTTAAAGAATATAACTTTATTGGGAGGAAATAAAAATTTGGAAAATAAAATTGTGATGACTTAATTGGTAGGAGTTAAATGAATATGTACATTCTTGTTACTTTTACCCTCTATGTCCCTTTTTCCTTGTGATCTGCTTTATATTTCTTGGACATATACAGTAAAATCTCGCTTTATGACAATCTTGGAATTAAGACCACCACTCATTTTTGGAACCAAATAATTTTAGGTAGAAATGTCCCTCAGTTAAAACCACTTTGCTATTCTGCAATTAAGACCACCCTAGTAGACAAAATACCTCACTCCACTATCACAACGCTAATGAGACCAAACAGAGGGCATCCATATTTGTGTATCAATTCTATGAAGCTGTGGCAATATTCAAGCGGCCATGTTTTGAAGATGTGGACAATGCCTATGGATGGAGATAACATTTGTTGATTGTATTTAATAAGAGTTCTACTGGGAGATTAAAGGTTCTACTGGGGGATTAAAAGTGCCAGCATTTCATTTTCATGGTAAACACCAGTAAATGTACAGTGGTGCCTTGGTCCCATGGTAACATACCCAACTGTGAATCTGAAGGTTATGGGTTAGAATCTCCTTTAGGAACAAGAATTGTTCATGGCCTTCCTAGGCACAAAGTAATGGCCCAACCCAGGAACTGTCAAGAGGGATAAGTATAAGTTGTAAGAACTTGTTTCCCAACTGATGTAAAATAAATAAGTTTAAACTAAAATATATCAAATACATATATAAAAAAAAAAATATGATGTCAAAATCAGTAAACACAAATTAAACAAAACAGAAAAAGGGCTTTCCATAAATCAAGCTTATGACATGCCTCATTGTTTTAAGTTCAAGTTCAGTTTCAATATTTCTTTATAGTATGTATATTTTCTTTATAAAACATTTGTAATTTTTAAATAACCAAACAATGTATATATGATTGATAATAATACTGCAAATACACTAGATTATAGTTCATGATTCTAGACCTTTTCTCTGGAACTGATGGTGGTCTAAATAGCCAGGTTTTACTGTCTCATGATTATGGTTTTCAGTACATTCATTTCATTTAGTTGATCCTGTCTGATTACTGATATTTCAAGTATTGCAAATTACCTTTGAAAAAGTTGTTTGTGACAAAATAACTGTATGGTGTCAGCATTTAAAGAACATTATTCAAACTACCAGCTATAAGAAGAATCAAGGTAACATTGAAATGATAAGTGCTGCAAGTTATCACTTTGAATAAATCTGAACACACTAAGAACTCTGTGGTAATTGAAGATGGGCACTTCTATAAACAATAGCACTGCATGTGGATGCCAATGCTTGTCTGTTTTTGCCTTAAATAGGAAATAGATAAATGAAAGCATTAACTAGAAATGTGTCCAGAGGAAACAGATGCCCCCACCTGTTGCTTTGTCCCATGGCTTTATTTGTTATTTTTCACTGTTGCCCAGGCTGTGGAATCAGTGCTCCAAGAGAAAAATGAAAGATTATCTAAGTGAAAACTGGCCATTTAAAATGCCCAAATGAACAAGTGTATGCCCTAAATAATATATCCATGTCGCTTACGAATATGTAATAAAATACTTTTTGAGTTCCATATTTTTCCTAATCAATGGCCCATAGTTCTGTCAATATCAAAGGTGATCCGATAAAAATACCCAGGTGCACAAGTTCATGTCCTGAATAATATATTTGTGAAGTTTCAAGTCTGTAGTACAAATATTTTTAGAGTTATGTGTGTCCCAAGCATAGAATTTCATATTTTTCAAAAACAAAGGCTCATAACTCAATAACTTCAATGGCGGTTCGATGAAAATACCTAGGTGTGCAAGTTCATATCTTGAATAATATATTCATTAGATTTTAAGTCTGTGGTACAAATACTTTCTGAGTTATGCATGTCACAAAGTTTCGGGAAGGTATGTATGTACAGGCAAATGGACAAAGGCAAATCTATATGCCCCCCCCCCCCCAATTTTTTGGTGAGGGCATAAAAAAAAAACCTACCATTTGTTAAAGTTTTTTACTTTCATTTTTAAAAAAGGGATATAAATTTGGCAAAAATGGACCTTAGAGTGATGTCCTTTCAAGTGAATGTTGCCCTTATGATAGTGAACAAGTATATGTTGTTTTATGACAGAAGTTTTAATACCATAGTTTAGAAGTTATGGCCAAGGTAAAAAAAATTCATGATGATAACCCCACCAACGATGACACCAGAGTGATGATAATACCTCAAAATATTTTCTTTGAGAAAACAGAGGAGCTAATAAATGGATGTGAACAATAAAAGAGAAATTGACTTTTCTTACAATTTTATCCTCACACCCTAATATGCACACAATACATGACTGTGCTCTATACTCTGGTGATGATGGTACAATGAATATATTTCGTTCAAAATATGACTGTATGGTGTGGTGAAAGATTGTTCATGATGACAATGAGTGGATAACAACTGATTACACATTTTTTGTCGATACTCAACTAAACTGTAGTTCAAACATACTTACTGTGATGTGATGTAAGTTTCTATATCAGAGGAATCTATAGGGGAATGACTAGGCAAGTTCAGAAAAATTAGGTAGAAGCTGATCATATGAACGAAGTACCCAAACATCACAATAATGTCTCTGCCATGGACATTTGTCTTCTTCCCAAGCAATCCAAAAACAGCACCACCTGTAAATCAGTTAAGACACAAGGCTAAAAAGGTGGCATTGACCACAAGGAGTCAACACATTTTGGTTGAAAAAGAACAACAACAACAAAAAAAACAGTGATCTTCTCTCATAAGAGCACTTTCTATTTTATTTTTCATATCATTATTTTCAAAGAAATTAACAGACTGGTGATAAGTTACTAAGTACCCTTCCAAGTCAACCAGAATGTGCTGAATCTCTGTGGTGCAATTTAAACATAAACATCATATTGCCCTAGAGCAATCACCTGAGTACGATCCCCAAGTGAACACCAGTTCTAAAAAGGCCAATTTTTGTTATTTATTTCCCATATGTCTGTGTACAAGGGTCCAACCCTCTGTATTTCAGTCATTTGAAGAATATGTCTACTTGAGAAAGATATAGTGCTGCCAAACTTGATATCACACTGAGTCACATTATTCTGACACTGGGCCAACCAGTCCTGGAACTACCCTTTCCAGAATGTGCCGAGTGCCAAGCAAGGTTGCTTTTTTGGGCATACTGGTCGTGCTTTTATGACTTTGGTGTGTTGCAGCCAGAGGTGTGTAAGAAACTTCATGTTACCTTAGTATATTTTCAACAAAAAAAAAAAATCAAACAAGGCTTTGTCAGTATAGCAAGAGGTCAGAAGTCCCCGATGGTGAACCCCTCCACCCCCCTGAAAAATTTGTGCCAAATAATGGAAATGGGTAATGACCCCCGAACTGCACTGACCTTTCAAGCATGCATTATTATGGTTGATGCATGCAACACACCTTTGTGTTGTGACAAACACTTCCGTAAAGTTTCATGAAAATTCATAGATAAGTTATAGAGCAGATGTGAAAATGTAGCCTATGAATACCAAAGACAATTTTTAACAAATCCTGTGACCTTGACCTTTCAAGTGTGTGTATGGTTGATGCATGTGACACATCTTTGTGTCATAACAAACAATTCTGTAATTTTTTTGAAAATCCAAACAAGGAAGTTATAAAGTGGACATGAAAATGAAGCCTTTGAATACCAAAGACAATTTCTAACAACTTCTGTGACCATGACCTGACCTTTCATACATGTGTATGGTTGCTACAAAAACATATCATCATGTAATGACAAACACTTTTGTGAAAATCCATCCATAAATATGTGAGTTACAGAGTGGAAACAAACATGTAGCCTATAAATACCAAAGAGAATTTAAAAAAAACTCCAGTGACCTTGACCTTTTAAAGACGAATATATATGATGCGAGCAACACACCTTTCTGTTATGACAAACACTTTTGTAAAGTTTTATGAAATCAATCCATAGATATTGGAGTTATAGGGCAGACACAAAGATGCAGCCTATAGACATCAAAGACAATTTCTATCAACTCCTGTGACCTTGACATTTCAAGGGTGCATATGGTTGATGTGCGTGACAAATCTTTGTGTCATAACAACCACTTCAGTGAAGTTTTATGAAAATTCATTCATTTATATGGAAGCTATAGAGCTGACACAAAGGTGTAGCCTATAATTCCCAAAGAGAATTTCTAACAGTACTGGTGACCTTGACCTTTTAAATATGCATATGGTTGATGCGCATGACACACATTTGTGTTATGACAAAGTTTTATGAAAATCCATTCATTTATATGGAAGTTATAGAGCGGATACAAAGATGTAGCCTATGAACACCAAAGACAATTTTAACTCCTGTGACCTTGACCTTTACTTCTGTGAAGTTTAATTGAAATACATCCATAAATGTTCAAGTAATGGGGCGGACACAAATGCAGGACTGACAGAATGCAGACAGACAGGACAGATGGACAGAAGGATGTGCACAAACCTGTTTAACTGGTGGGGACTAACAATGGTAACCAAATATACAGGTTACCATAGCAACCCAGTGATAGGATCCTTGGGCCTCAGAAAAATGTTATTGGTAAAAGTGTATTAAAAAAAAAAGTAATTTTAATTTCTATCAATTTTCCTAACATTAGAATGGTGCAAAAACTAAAACTGATAACAGTCTGATAACAATCTGCGAAAGTCTATGTTGAAAAGTGGTGACCTTCAACCATTGACGTTAAGCTGCATAGTGTAGTAGACCAATGGTTATTTAGAAATTAAGAGAACAAGGTTTTCAAGTTGAAGGTCACTGTGACCTTGACCTTAGAACGACTGACCTCAAAATATATAGGGATCAAGTACATGTACTGGCCATGACCAACCTCCCTACTAAGTATGAAGACAGCACACCTAAAAGTTATCAAGTTACTGAGCAGACATAGGATGTGGCTAATTATGGACAGACGGATGTGCCAAGGAATGGAAACAAGGGGCCAATCCTTTTGTTATTTTCTTTTGTTGTATAAAAGGTCATGGCCCTTATTCTATTGTTATGGAATGAAGTCGCCTCAGGAGTGGGAGGTCGTGGGTTCAATCCCTGGCTGTGACATACCAAAGTCGTAAAAAATGGTTCTGTTATAGCTCCCTTGCTTGGCGCTCAGCATATAAGGGTAGTTGCAGGACTGGTTCACCCAGTGTGAGGATAATGTGACTGGGTATGGTATCATGCCACATGTCTATGGCGTGATACTGCAGTGTGGCAGCACTATATCTGTCTCAAGTAGACACCATCTCTAAATGACTGAAATACTGTTGGTGGGACAATAAACCCAAGAAACAATCAAACAAAAAAACAAACGGAATGAAGTCTATTGTTCTCTTTTGTTCTGTTTACAGTTACCTGGCCCTCTATTACTTTTGCAATGCCCGGACAAACGGACAGACAAATGCCATACCATAATACATCTGAAGTTACCTTCGGGCGTATAAAAAAATCATATAATTCAAAAGAAAACAAGAACAAGTTATTGATCGGACAAGAATTTTACACTAAGTGTCACTGTGACCTTGACCTTTTACCTAATAACCTCAAAGTCTATAGGTGTCATCAACTGGCCATGGGCAATGTCCCTACCAAGTTTCACAAACCTAGGCTTATTGCTACTCAAGTTATTGAGTGGACAAGGATTTTACACTAAGTGTTACTGTGACCTTTACCTATAACCTAATGACCTCAAAATCATTACGGGTCATAAACTGGCCATGACCAAACTCCCTACTAAGTATGAAGACAGCACACCTAATAGTTTTCAAGTTATTGAGCTGACATAGATGTGGCTAACACACGGACAGACAGATCGACAATTGCCATACCATAATACAACCAAAGTTACCTTCAGGCATATAAAAATCTTTCAACTGTAACAACTGTACAATATACACATCTGTGTTTGCTAGTGAAACTCCCTATGAAGTTTGATTAAAATCCATCCTGTAGTTATTGAGAGAAAGCGCGGACAAAAGAAAGCTGACCAACCGATTCCTATATATACGCTCCCTTCCCCCCAAACTAAGTTTGTGGGGGGTATAAAAACAGACACAGGGTGATCACAATAGCTCACCTTGAGCATGTTCTTCAACTTCAAATTATTTTTTAGAATATTTTGTCTTCACAAACCTAAAATTTCTCCAGCACCTATCAGCATACCAGATATACCAATCAGCCCCTTGGAATCTGTTGAGAAGTTCCTGTTGTTGGAGATGCAGGTTCCATACACACCACTAAAGAATGTTAGCTCAAATCCTGTTAAATAAAGAAAGACAACTTCAAATCGGCACCAGTGCTCATAACTAATATAAGTAACAAAGGCTGGACAGCAATTTAAAAATATGGAAAGCTATCAAGCTGCTGTAAAACAACAGGATGTTGACCCAGGAAAATGGCTACCAACCAGAATAAAGTGTTGATGTGCTATGGGATATTATCCACCATATATTATCCAGGCACTTTATTTGGACAAATTTAATAAATAGGACTTTGTTCTTGGAGCCGGTGGTAGTAAACAGACAGATATTAAATATGTATTATTGCTATTACACTGTATTACTGAAAAACAGGTCTTGAGTCCTGAACCCAAATATTTCAACTCTAAATCAGGGATCTTACCACTTCACCACTGAGACAGATAAAAGATGTAGCTCTTTTCCATTTCCGTTACGTCAGAGATGTACATGTATATTAATGTCAATACCACATGGCCATTTTTTCTATTATGACAATGTCAGATTCCAATTTTTATCAATCAAGCAGCTAAATTGAATTTCTATCTTTAATTGTTGATTTTTTTGTTTTGATGTATTTATATGGTTTTACATTTAATTTTCATCATTTCTCTCAATTTGTTTAAACTTCGGACAGTCCAATTTTGATTCCAGGGCCATTATCTAAATAAACTTGTTAAAAACATTAGACAATAGCACACACCAAATATCTAAGCTTCAGGCTTTGTTGTCTCAATCAGAAGATTTAATATTTGTTTTGCCTATATAATAAGTCAATATAAAATCAAATGACCCTTGGGAAGGCCAATTATAATCCCAGGCTATGATTTGAACAAGCTTGGTAGAGGTCCACTAAGCCATGTTACACACCAAATATAAAAACTCCAGGCCTTGTGGTTTATGACAAGAAGATTTTTTAAATTTTTATGTTAGTCTATATACAACCAAGTGACCCCTGGGGCGAGGCCAATTTTGACCCCAGAGCCATGACTTGAAGAAACTTAAAAAAAGGTCCACTAGGCCATGTTACACACCAAATATCTAAACCTCAGACCTTGTGGTCTCAGACAAGATTTTTGCAGTTTTTTCCTATGTAAATCTATATAAAACCCAAGTGACCCCTGGGGCAGGGTCAATTTTGACCCAAGGGTCATGATTTGAACAAACTTGGTAGAGATCCATCAGACAATGCAACATACCAAATATCTTAGCTCTAGGCCTTGCAGTTTCGGACAAGAAGATTGCTTTCAAGTTTTTCCTATAAAAGTCTACATAAAACCATATTACCCCTGGGGGATCAACACTCTCATACTAAGTTTTTACACTGAAATATGATGAACTAGAGCTATTACTAAAGGTGATGAATACCCCCAACACAGCCTTTGTTTACAATCAAGTGCCCAGCTATAGGAAGTAAGTCACAAT
>CM037778.1:35128466-35178466 GCA_021229015.1 Solen grandis
TGACCCCAGGGTCATAATTTGAACAATCTTGGTAGAGAGTCATAAGATCATGCTACATACCAAAAATCAAAAGGCTAGGCCTTGTGGTTTCGGAGAAGAAGATTTTTTCAAGTTTTTCCTATATTAGCCTATGTTAAATCAAGTGACCCCTGGGCGGGGTCAATTTTGACCCCAGGGCCATAATTTGAACAATCTTGGTAGAGAGTCATAAGATCATGCTACATACCAAAAATCAAAAGGCTAGGCCTTGTGGTTTCGGAGAAGAAGATTTTTAAAATTTTCATTTTTAAAATCTATTTTTAGCTCCTGTGACCTAGATTTTTGACCAATCAAAATAATTTTAACAACTTCTGATAAGGGCCCCATAATGAACATTCCTGTGAAGTTTTATCAAAATTGACCAAGCGGTTAAGGAGGAGATGTCGTTTGAAGCAAAATGTTGACGGACGACGGACGGACGGACGACGGACGGACGGACGACGGACGAAGACCGGTCACAATAGCTCACCTTGAGCCTCTGGCTCAGGTGAGCTAAAAACATAACAAACCCAATAGGTCTTTCTGCTTGAGGTAGAAAGCCCTAATTAGCACAACAGGCAACAGGTAAGCCCTGTCTGGCTAAGTGCAGAACGTTTGCAGTATTTGAATACATGGCTGATTCACCTTCATGGCAAAAATCCCATTGTTTAAATTGAGTCATGAATTACGTCATCTGTATTCATGGAGTGATAGATAAAGGGCTGACAATACTGATCAAGCTCCGCCCGGAGTTCAGACTTTTTGCGTGACACTTCCTCTCATCCATTTCTTTTGAAAACTGAAATTTTGTTAGAACAGGAGTCATCATGTGGACAAGAAATTCTGAGAAGGGGGGGAAACTGCAAAAATGCTGTGGTCAGATTTACTGACCTTGTGCATGACGCTTTCCTTCATTAATTTCTTTCTACAAATGAAATTTCATATCAATACCATTTGTAGAACAGGAGTTAAGGACATGAAATAGTGAAAGAGAATATGTTCTCCAACAAGAAACTATTTAAACAAGAGTGTTCTATGGAACACGTGTGTCACCTGCTGAAGCGTGACGGAAATAGTGTGATGGACAGACAGACGGACGAACAGATGACAGAAAAGTGATCTCTATGTGTCACCTGGACAATAAGTGTGATCTCTATGTGTCACCTGGACAATAAGTGTAACAGACAGACGGACAGAGAGAATTGAAAATATTGTTGATAGGGATTCTGAAGTCTGATTTTTCAGGTTATGCAGAATGTGCCTTCGAGATTAACTGGATAGATAGTCATACAAATTACAATTCTATTTATATTTTACTGATACACAATCAAAATCTCCTCATATATCCAGTCTTTTTCTCACTCGTCATCTTCCAGATCCCAGAAGTATGAATGATCTCACATTTCCACTTTAAGTTTAATCAAATAATTCATAAATTATTACCTGCTGTTTTCTTGAGTCATTAAAATTGGAAAGATAAATTTATAAGATTTATTTGTTTTTATTTGAAAGTGGGTATTTTTTTTTATTTTTGCTTTTTATTTTGGGTGGTGTGGGTTCTCTTTTCTGACATACTAATTTCAAGCTGAAAAATTTGCATCCCTCAAGATATTAAGATTAATATTATATATCTCATTTCTATTGGGTTGAAAAGGGTATCACAAGAAGGTAATTTTTTTCTCCACAGTCATAGTGCTTTCATTAATGTTTAACACTGTATTTTAGGCCTGAACTATATAGGTACCTGTCACAGTGTCAAAACCGCAAAAGTCCAGAGTAACCAATATGTAGATTAGATAGGTCAACTGCTGGCTTATCCACTGGATACAGGTTACCTGTACAGTGATAGCAGCATGAGGTCTGGGTAGGTGTTATGCATGGTTGGCTATGAAGTAAAGGGTTTCAGTCAATTTCATTAGTTCATATATTTGTGGATTCATGTCCTAGAAAACTTAAAGACCTTATAAATGAAATTATCATGGGGAATGATATTCTTGGATAAAGTCATCCAAAAAATCAACGAAAAAAAATCCCCGACGAAAATTAATAATTTTACAGTGGCTCATTCTGAGCACATGTACTCAGGTTAGCTAAAAAGCAAGATGTCTGAATCAGGTGCAAAACATTTTTTGAATCTGGAATAAACCAAGATATAGCATACAGTTTTTATTTAATCTATCAAAACTTCATGTTTGTTTAATTATTAGGTTTAATGACTCGCAGTGCTTAAGTCATTTGGAGACCATGTCTACTTGAGAGAGTGCTGCCACACAGTAATATCACGCCATAAGCATGTGGCATGATACCATACCCAGTTACATTACCCAGACACCTGGCCAACCAGTCCTGCAAATTTGGTAATCCACACAGAGGATCAAACCTATGACTTCCCAATTTGTTTGCTTATCAATAATGGTATGCTTGATTTATTTTCCCCATACTGTACGGGTTAAAATATCATGATTTATCATTAATTGATAACAAAGATGAGGGGAAGATGCCATTGTTATCTACATATTAATGTTATTTATCTGATGACAAAAATATGGTCTAGGCATGAAGGAAGATATAGCCTGTAAGTTTGAACATTTTAGAGGTAGCCTGGATTTTAAGCACAGCAATACACAAAGTCAGTAAATTAACAACAGTTTATGATTCTTCTATAAAATGAACATTATGCGAGTCTTTAATCTATTTTAAGAAGAATGAGCAACTATGTCAAGTTACAGCCCTGACAAGCACATTGGCATTGATTTTCTATTGTTGGCCTTTAAAATTGACATTTGAGCTAGCAATCTGGTTCTTTCGCTCAACACTCCACCTTAATATCCTTAACATTTGTAAATCCAGCAATCCTTTGTCAACTTACAGCCCCGACGAGCATACTGGCACTGATTTTCTACTGTTGACCTCTAAGTTTGACAGTGACCTTTGAGCTAGCAATCTGGTTCCTTCGCACAACACTCAGTCTTAATATGGTAAACATTTGTGCCAAGGCATTGTTAAGTTAAAGCTTGGACAAAAAAAATTTGGGACAGACGTACAAAGTGATTCCTATATAGCCCCCCCCCAACCACCCCTTTCTGGGAAGTGGGGGGTATAACAAGTTAACAAGAATATATGGCTATAAACATAGACATTAAATTTGAAAATGATTGCTTTAGGAGTGAAGATGCATTGTTTTATATCCAAAACTTTTGACCTATTTCGAATAAATCAGCCATAATCGATCTTTGCCAAGAGGTTACTGTTATAAAAAGTCACAAAGTTGGGAGATGATTGCTCAAGAAATGAAGATGCTTGAATGTAAACAAATTAATTGTGGATGACGGATGGACATTCAATGATCCCAATAACTCATCCTTAGCACACGATTGTGCTCAGGTGAGCTACAAATCTCACCTTGAGTTTATTTCAGCACCATGTGACAAAAGCAGCTTTATGATGTTAACAAACCCCCCTGATGCTGCCAAACTAAGAGGTGTATAATCTGACACATTCCGATGCTCCTTGTGCGCTCCACGAGACAACAACAATTCCACAACCTGAAAATAACAAGGATAAACTATACAGTTCAGTACTTAAAACAATAAGAGTTGACTGTATGTGAAAATAAAACAAGAGGGCCAAGATGGCCCTGAAATTGCTCACCTGAGAAACATTGCCTTCATTGCCTGCACTGCTGAAAAAATGAAGATGCTAGCGTGTAAACAGAGTGAAATCAGGTGGGTTTTTGTTTTTTTGGTTTTTTTTCGGGGGGGTGGGGGTATTAAAAGGGAACTCCTGACCTACTTAGCTGAAATCAGGCATAATCAAGGTCATAAACATTATCATAAAGTTTGAAGATGATTTTTCAAGAAAATGCTAGAGTGTAAACAGTGCAATCTGGATTTTTTTTTATATTAAAAGGGGCATAACTCCCGACTTAATCAGCCAATATCAGTCATAATCGATTTTGTCCTAGAGATCATAGTCGTTGATATTTTCATAACAAGAGGGCCATGATGGCCCTGGATTGCTTACCTGGTATCATTAGGCTATGTAAAATCAAGTGACCCCTGGGGCAGAGCCAATTTTGACCCCAGGGTCATGATTTGAACAAAGTTGGTAAGAATCAACTAGACAATGCTACACACTACCACACACTACTTGGTAGAGGTCTATTAGCCCATGTTACATACCAAATATATAAACTCCAGACCTTGAAGATTTTTCTAGTTTTTTTATTCAATATAAGTCTATGTAAAATCAAGTGATCACTGGAGCGGGGCAGTTTTGACCCCAGCGTCATGATTTGAACAAACTTGGTAAGAATTGACTAGACATAGCTACACACCAAATATCTAAACTCTATGCTTTGTGGTGTCTGAGAAGATTTTTCAAGTTTTTTTCCTATTAGCCTATGTTAAATCAAGTGACCCCTGGGGCGGGGCCAATTTTGACCCCAGGGTCATAATTTGAACAATCTTGGTAGAGAGTCATAAGATCATGCTACATATTAAAAATCAAAAGGCATGGCCTTGTGTTGTGGTTTCGGAGAAGAAGATTTTTTAAATTTTCATTTTTAAAATCTATTTTTAGCTCCTGTGACCTACTTATTTACCCAATCAAAATAATTTGAACAACTTTGATAGAGGTCATGATAAGGATGATTCCTGTGAAGTTTGGTCAAAATCCATCCAGTGGTTTAGGAGGAGAAGTTGTTTAAAGGAAAAGTTGACGCAAGACGCACGCACGCACGGACGGACGGACTGACTGACGGACGGACGCCGGACGAAAGGCGATCACAAAAGCTCACCATGAGCACGTTGTGATTGCTTAAGAAATGAAGATGCTAGAGTGTAAACAGAGTGAAATCTGGCATTTTTTATTTTTTTTAAATTAATAGGGGTATAACTCCTGACCTAATTGGCCTATATTAGCCATAATCCAACTTGACCAATAGATTATGGTCAAAAACATTTTCATAAAGTTTGAAGATGATTGCTTTAGAAATGAAGATGCTAGAGTGCAAACAATCTAAAATCTGGCATTTTTTAATATTAAAAGGGGCATAACTCCTGACCTAATAGGCTGATATCAGCCATAATTGAACTTGGCCAAGAGATTATGCTAATAAACACTGTCATAAATTTTGAAGATGATTTCTTAAGAAACTAGACTCTGTCACAGACAGTATATCCCCTGCCGATCGGTGCTTGTTTGAAGAAAGGGTTAAGTCAGAATTTGCATAAAAAGACAAGAGCTGTCAGAGGACAGCACGCTCGACTATTCAAAATGCTTGTTGGTAAATCAAATGAAATCTATTTCAATTCTTGCCCTTCACATACCCTGTACATAATAATAGTTAACAAGAGCTGTCAAAGGACAGCACGCTCGACTATTCAAAATGCTTGTTGGTAAATCAAATGAAATCTATTTAAATTCTTGCCCTTCATAGTAATAGTAAAAATGATATACCTTGATAGACTGATACCCCTTAATATATTTATGATGTCTAAAATCAATCCCATGCCTAGTTACTGAGACATAAGCACAATAACACTGTGCATGCAAAACTTAAACCAAAAATCCAAGTTAGAAAAGGGCCATAATTTGCATCAGTCCAAAAGTTATCCTCCTGTTTTCTGATGCCATTGAAGACACACCTTAACTTTCTAGTCAATTCCACAAGCAATTTCTGAGATATAAGCTGGATAGTAGCTTGAATGCAAAAAATTAACCAAAATTCTAAGTTAAAGGGGGTCATAATTTTTAATTTATTCCATCAAGTGTTATCTTCCTTTAAAGTATGATACCCCTAAACATATTAAAGATGTTTCAAATCAATTCCATGCCTGGACTCTGAGATATAAGCATGAAAGTACCTTGCATGCAAAACTTTAACCAAAATTTCTAAGGTAAAAAAGGGGCCATAACTTGTAATATATTCCATCAAAAGTTATCTACCTTGATAGTATGATACTCCTAAACATATTAAAGATGTTTCAAATCAATCCAATGCCTGGATACTGAGATATAAGCATGAAAGTAACTTGCATGCAAAACTTTAACCAAAATTTCTAACTTAAAAAGGGCAATAATTTGTAACATATTCCATCAAGAGATCTACCATGAAAGTATGATACCCCTAAATGTATTCATAAACTTTCAAGTCAATACCATGAATGGTTATTGAGATACAAACTAGATAGCAGCTTGCACGCAAAACTTTAACCAAATTTTCTATTGCATGCAAAACTTTAACCAAAATTTCTAAGTTAAAAAGGGGCCATAATTCATATTAAATTCAGTCAAGAGTTATCTACCTTGGTTGTCTGATGCCCCTGAACATATTTATAAACTTTCAAGTCAATACCATAAAGGGTTATTGAGATATAAGGTTGATAGTAACTTGCACGCAAAACTTTAACCAAAAGCTGCAACGCCAACGCCGACGCCAGGGTGACTACAATAGCTCTCATATTCTTCGAATAGTCGAGCTAAAAATGATACACCTTGATAGTCTGATACCCCTTAATATATTTATGATGTCTAAAATCAATCCCATGCCTAGTTACTGAGACATAAGCACAATAACACTGTGCATGCAAAACTTTAACCAAAAATCCAGGTTAGAAAAGGGCCATAATTTGCATTAAAATTAGTCCAAAAGTTATCCTCCTTAGTTTTCTGAAGCCCCTGAAGACACTCCTTAACTTTCTAGTCAATTCCACAAGCAATTTCTGAGATATATGCTGGATAGAAGCTTGAATGCAAAAATTTAACCAAAATTCTAAGATAAAAGGGGATCATAATTTTTAATATATTCCATCAAGAGTTATCTTCCTTTATAGTATGATACCCCTAAACATATTAAAGATGTTTCAAATCAATTCAATGCCTGGATACTGAGATATAAGCATGAAGGTAACTTGCATGCAAAACTTTAACCAAAATTTCTAAGTTAAAAAGGGCAATAATTTGTAACATATTCCATCAAGAGTTATCTACCATGAAAGTATGATACCCCTAAAGTTTAAAGATGTTCAAATAATCCCATGCCTGGATACTGAGATATTAGCATGAAAGTACCTTGCATGCAAAACTTTAACCAAAATTTCTAAGTTAAAAGGGGATCATAATTTTTAATATATTCCATCATGAGTTATCTACCATGAAAGTATGATACCCCTAAACATATTAAAGATGTTTCAAATTAATCCCATGCCTGGACTCTGAGATATAAGCATGAAAGTACCTTGCATGCAAAACTTTAACCAAAATTTCTAAGTTAAAAAGGGGGCCATAATTCATATTAAATTCAGTCAAGAGTTATCTACCTTGGTTGTCTGATGCCCCTGAACATAATTATAAACTTTCAAGTCAATACCATAAATGGTTATTGAGATATAAGGTTGATAGTAACTTGCATGCAAAACTTTAACCAAAAGCTGCAACGCCAACGCCAGGGCGACTACAATAGCTCTCAGATTCTTCGAATAGTCGAGCTAAAAATGGAAAGAAATCAGATGGCTGGACGTTTAACGAAAGGCAATCCTAACAGCTCACCCTGAGCATTTTCTAAGGTGAGCTTAAAATTGTGTGATGGCAAAAAATGATATGTGCTGTAGTACATGTGGGTTGGTCAGTTGAGTGGAAACAATATGATTCTGCACAATTTAATGAATAAATTGCAGGCTATTGTGTTGAAGTTTGTTTTGTTGAAATACAGTAAACCATTACTAAGAAATAGCGCAGAAACGAATGTTATTATGTATACATACTGCATAAATTATCAAGGGCCATAACTCTGTCTAAAATGGTCTGACTGAAACATGCCAATGATATGTGCATCTCTAATGATGGTTGCCATGAAGTTTCTTTAAAATCCAGTCAGTAGTTGCAAAGAATAGCGAAAGAATTTCTTATAAAGGATATAAAGTTTTGTTAGAATCCAGTCAGTAGTTGCAGAGATATAGCGCGGAAACGAATATTATTCTTTATACATACTGCATAACTAATCAAGGGCCATAACTCTGGGTTAAATCATCTGATTGGAACATGCCAAGGATATGAACATCTCCTATTGGTAATGATGGTTGTCATGAAGTTTCATTTAAATCCAGTCAGTAATTCCATCGGCGGGGATTAAAGAGGATACTAGGGTGCATAAATTAAAAGGGGCATAACTCCTGACCTAATAGGCCAATATCAGCCATAATGGAACTTGGCCAAGATATTATGGTAATAAACATTGTCATAAAGTTTGAAGATGAATGCTTAAGAAATGAAGATGCAAGAGTGCAAACAAACTAATTGTTGACGACGGACGGACTGACGGCGGACAGACAATGGACATTCATCCATCCTAAAAGCTCATTTGAGCACATGTGCTCAGGTGAGCTAAAAAAAAAAAGTTGTCAAATGATCAGAAAATAATAATAACTAGATTTCATTTGTTGATACGAATGATAGGACTTTCTGCAACATTTTGAAATGTAAAGATTAATACCATTAGAAAGAATATATATATTAAATTCCCTACCTTTTACTTTTTTCGTATGGACTTCTCATGCATGAACTTTGTGAAGTAAGCCGTATGGCAAAAATAAATAAATCTTTATTTTGATATTGCTTTCTTATAACTTGACCAATTTTAGTTGTTGTTGTTGTATTTGGGTTTACCGTCGCTGTGATAGTATTTCAATCATGTAGCGACGTCCAGCTTATTACAGGTGGAGGAAGACCCTGAGAACACAGAGGTACCCGGATAGAACCACCTACCTACCGCAAGCCAGCTGGAAGGCTTCCTCACATGAAAAATCCGAAGTTCCTATCGGGATTCGAACCCACATTGCAATGTTTCAACAACGGTCTAAATAACATGTGTCAAAACGCTCAAAGGATTATGGGTAACGCAAAACTGCAACTGATATGTATAAGTAACGTAAATAAAATGATTTGACACAACATTAAATCATTGCCAACACTTGTTAAGTTTGTTTGTTTGTTGGGTTTAACGTCCCACCGACAGTATTTTAGTCATTTGGAGAGGATGTCTACTTCATGTAGTGCTGCCACACTGCCGTATCACGCCGTAGACATGTGGCATAATACCACACCCAGTCATATCATCCTGATACCGAGCTAACCAGTCCTGCAACTACCCTTATATGCTTAGTGCCAAGCAAGGGAGCTATAACAGTACCATTTTTTACAACTTTGGTATGTCGTGGTGGGGGATCGAACCCACGACCTCCCGCTCCCGAGGCGGACGCTCTAACCACTCGGCCACCGGGAACGGTACGCTTGTTTAGCTAGTAATATCAATATGATATAAGTAAAAAGTTTTTTTGCAATTTATATGACTAATACATAGCTGTAAACTTACATTTTCCGAAAATGCTTCAATTAACGTGAAAGCGAAAGTAGGATATTTTTGACAACACGGCAGATTCGCTGAAATTCTACATGTTTGAATTCTTATTTTTGATGTAACTTCCTTATACTTTGATCAATTTCAAAACTTAAGGTACCAAAATAATCGTCTGAAAATTCTCTACATTTCACACGCTTTATGTATAGGAAACTTTTCAATACTTTCCTGTAAAATGAAAAAATCACCAAAGCTATATGCAAGAATTCCACCATTACTCCATGAATCTTTGGCCAATCATTTAACTTTAAGCATCAAAAGAACGGCCAAACATTGCTCTACAATTAATATTCATCATCATATTTTCAAAAATCAAAGGTTTTCGAGGTATAAACTGTTAAACACACTGGGGGTTACCAAATTTTCATTTTTCCGCCATAACTCAACCGATTCAACCCCGATCATCAAAAACTAAATATCATCGGAAAGGTCTTTCTAAGCACTACAAATTATACGCAGTGTCTCGATAGAATATTTACCGTTTTGAGATATGAGAAGAAAAACCCGATAATTGATAAATGACCTTGACCTTTGGGATTTTCCGGAAACGGAAGTGACATGGCTCCATAGAATCTAATACTGCATCTTCAGACAAAATTTCAAGCAAATCATACAAAAAATAAAGCCTACAGGGCTTAAAAACCGTTAAGTTTTAATACGAAAGTTTTATTAGCATTATGACGTCATGTGACGTCATATGGCGTTCATCTTTAAACAGGGTTGCCACAGAGCTGAAGAAATAAAATTCCCTGACTATTCCCTGACTTTTCCTTGACTCAGCCCTACTTTTCACTGACCAATACAACCACAATTTTTCAGCCTCCTCCTCCCCTTCAGCCGTCCAATCCTCCCATCTACATTTTTATTGTTTTAGAATAATAACCTTAACAAATTTCAAATAAATCAGAATTCCTTTTCATGGTTATATTAGTCAGTGATAATAGTACAGATACTATTAAATGATTTTCTTACAAGGTAGTAATACTTCAGTCAATCTTACACATTAAGCAACATTTACATGTAAGCTATGGACACTATATCAACATAAATGGTCACAAAAGCATTTAAAATCATCATGATTATACATGTACATACAGTCATGTCATACACCTCTAATGTTAAAACATTTAACTCAACAAAAATAACTCTGATAAACAGTGTGCACAATAAAATCTCAGTGAGTTGACTTAACCTATCAGTCTAACATCCCAAACCTTTTAAGGTTTCATGCTTAGGAATGTTTTTATATTATTAAATAATCAATGTTTGAAAGTAATACTTATAAATACTGTTTGAAGACTGCCATAGCCACTGAAAAATTCAAAACATCAACTTAGACTTTCATTTTTCCCTGACTTTTCCCTGACTTTTCTAAAATGTATTTTTTCACTGACCATTTTTCAAAATTCCCTGACAATTCACTGACCTTGACTTTTCAAGGTATGTGGCAACCCTGAAGAGGTTTTTTTCTAGTTTTTCCAATGCAAGTCTATGTAAAATCAAGGGACCCCTGGGGCGGGGCCAATTTCAACCCCAGGGTCATGATTTGTACAAACTTGGTTAAGGTCCATAAGACAATACCATACACCAAATATCTAAGCTCTAGGCCTTGCAGTTTCGGAGAAGAAGATTTTTTTCCCTGACTTTTCAAGGTATGTGGCAACCCTGTTAAAGAATGTAAAGAAGACCTTGAGACTAATATTCAGTCCAAATATCAGCTTTCTAGCTCTTCTGGAAGCAATTTTATACGCATTTGAAATTTGACATCATTAGTTCGAATATTGGATTCGCCATAAAACATTTGCCTTTTCGAATTTGGAAAAACGGACACCGGGATGCACAACTAGAGGCTTAAATACACATTCTGTGAAATTTTGATGAAAATCGGTCCAGAAATAATGGCTGTAGACCGCGTACAAACTTTTTCACCTGACGTCAAATCTGACGTTATATGACGTTATATGAATATGAAATTCCTTGCATCCGAATGCTCATGGTTTGAAATATATGCCATAAAATTTTCATTGTTCTGAGTCAATGGCAACACCTCGAAATTTACACAAATATAAGAGGAAGAAAAAAAGAATAATAAGAAAAAGAAGAAGAAGAAGAAAAAAAAACAGTACAGTGCCTGTAGGCAGAAAGTCCTAATAAAAAAAAAATATTTCTGACTTAATTCTCACACTAAGGCTATGCTCATGGTATTTTATACTGTGCCAATACACATTGTAACAAAGTCTGGAAAAGATCGGTTAACATTTTTCAGTGTTAGAGAACAGACACTGATAAATTCGCAATTTTTCATCAACTGAAGGGCCATGACCCTAGAATGTTCAAGATATTTTGGCTGGTTATCAAACCTATTTGAGAAATTTTGGTCATTCACATTGTGACCAATTTGGACAAAATCTGTTCATGTTTGTAAGAGTAAGAGAGCAAACACAATTTATTTTGCTTTTTTTCACCAATTAAGGGGCCAAAACTCTGGAGAGTCTGGGACAATCTGGCTGGTTATCAAAAGGAACCGAGATATTGTGCCCATATACATTATGATCAACTTTGGTCTAGGTTTGATAGCATTAGAGAGGAGACACTGTAAATTGAACTTTTTCATCAATTCAAGGGCCATAACTCTTGAGTGTCTGGGCCAATCTGGCTGGTTATCGAAAGGAACAAAGATATTGTGCCCATTTACAATGTGAACAAGTGTGTTAAAGATCAGTTCATGTTTATTAGAGTTAGAGAGTGGACACTGTTACTAACTATTTTTCATAAAGAGTTTTTGGGACTGTCTGGCTGGTTCTCAAAAGGAAACCACGAGATTGTGCCAATATACATTGTGACCAAGTTTGGTAAAGATTCATTCGTGTTTGTATGAGTTTGAGGGTGGACAACATCAGTTGATGCTGCTACAGGTAAATCCATAATACGTCCCGTCTTTGATGGGCGTATAAAAAATACTATAAGTTAAAGGCTGAACATAACAAAACGGTTCATGAAAACACAACATATATAGGTTTAAACATTAAATTTTGCAGCTGAATGATTCCTTGAATATAGCGATTCTTTGATTTTTTTGCCAATAATGTCTGACAGCAAGGAATCGCAAGACCACTGTAGGTGAAGACTTACAATTGTAATTGAGTGGAAACGAAACAGACAGCACCATACCCTATGTCCAAGAGAAAGACTTTAAGCTTATTATAATGATACCCAAAGACTTCAGATGTTTTAAAGTTTAGTTCTTAAGGCCAATTTCACAAATGACCATTGTAGTCTAAAACTTGTGTTGTATATATGGGTAATACACAGATTACAAAGGAACAGCTTACCTCATATCTACCACCTGAGCAGGCCAGTGATAGTGGGGTATCTTTTGTTCTTTCTGATTGGGCTTCAATATCTGCGCCATGCTCTAGCAATATCTCCACTACATCCACATGTCCAGCTGTGGCTGCTAAGATCAAGGGAGTGAAACCTGTATCAACAAAGATATAATAATTATGCAATTCTAACTATGGGGAAAAATCTACTTATAAACAAGAGGAGAAAGATGAAGAGGGATATTTTTGTCAAATCTGACCTAAGAGTTATTGAACTTGATGAGAAGGCAGCCCAAGTGATTGTGAACAAGTATGTGAAGTTTGATGACAAAAAGTTGAATAGTTAGAAGTTTTGGCCAGGTTATAATTTTTCACAACAATGCTGCCACCAACAACAATGATAATATCTGAGTGATTACAATGCCTTGTATATAAATAATTAAGCACATAATTATGTGCTTAGCATAAATGCAGTAAAAAAAAATCAAGAAGAAAGTAATATTTGAAATTCTTCCTGTAGTAATTGAGAAAGAATGCTCAGCAAAAAAAAAAAAAAAATCATCATCATCAAAGCCAAAAAAATCATCATCATCAAAGCCATAACTCAGCAAAAATCATTCAACCGTAACATCTGAACAATATGAACATGTGTTTGCTAGTGAAACTTCCTATGAACTTAAACTGAAATCATTCCTGAAGTAACTGAGAAATAGGGCAAAGAAAACTCAAGAAAGTCATCAAAGGGCCATAACTCAGAGAAAAATCATTCAAACATAACAACTGTACAATATGCACATTTGTGCTTGCTAGTGAAACTTCTTATGAAGTTTGATTTTGAAATCCATCCTGTAGTAATTGAGAAATAGCGTGGACAGAGCAAGCTCAAGAAAATATCAAAGGGCCATAACTCAGAAAAATATCATTCAACCCTAACAACAGTGAAATATGTACATCTTTGCTTGCTAATGAAACTTTCTATGAAGTTTGACTGAAATCCATCCAGTAGTTATTGAGAAATAGTGGGGACAAAAAAAATACAAGAGGGCCAAGATGGCCCTGTGTCGCTCACCTGAGTAAGATTGCTGTGTTAGGCATGATACCTAACTTGACTAAGTGACCTAGATTTTGACGCTACCTAAATTTGAACTCATCTGGGATTTCATGCAGACAACATTCTTATCCAGTTTTAAGGCAACTGGGACAAAAATGTAGCCTCAACAGTATTCACAAGGTTTTTTCTATGATTTGACCTAGTGACCTACTTTTTGACCCCATATGACTCAGTTTTGAACTCACCCAAGATTTCAAGTAGACGAACTTTCTGACCAAATTCCATAAAGACTGAGCCAAAATTATGACATCTACAGTGTTCATAAGCTCTTTCTAAGATTTGACCTGGTGACTTAAATTTGACCCCACATAACCAAGTTTTGAACTCATCCAAGATTTTAAGAAGGTAAACATTCTATGTTACATGAAAGTTAGGCCAAAAATGTGGCCTCTACAGTATAAGACTGGGCCAATTGGCATGACACTTTCTCTCTTAATATCTTTCCATAAATGAAATTTAATTTCAAAAGCATGAGGCGAACTGAAGTTATCTTAAGGACATGAAATTGTATAAAATTAGGGAAGAAATCTTGGAAATGGATTACAGAGTTCATTCTAGCCTGCGTTTTTGCACCAAAGGCCCGCTTAATATTCGACTGGCCACTTAAAAAAATATGTACGCACGCCTGTGGTGCATCATTTTTGCCGTGGGTGCTTCCAAAGATACTCAGTGTGCTGTTTGGCCATTTACCATAACTATGTGCATCAAGGATGTTAATTCCAGTTTTAAAATTAGTAGACTGTGTCTATAAGTTCTCTACATATTTTATTGATTTTGAAATCCGAGGAGACTGCGATATAGATTCGCTTTCATTTTTTGCCTCATGTCTTACTAATGCAAAATGTCAAAACACAAGCTGACGCATATAACCGATTTCTTTGGAAAACCTTGAAATGTGTTCTGAGGACACAAATGCCCCCATCCGTTGCATTTTCTAAAACAAAGGCCAACACTCAGGTGCACAAGTCATGTCCAGAGTAATATATCTATGAAGTTTAAATAAAGTCTGTAGCAAAAATTTCTTCAGAGTTACCTGTGTCACAGTTTTGGGATGGACAGACAGACAAAGGCAAATCTATATGCCTCACATTTTCGAGGGGGGGGCACTGGCAAATGAAGATGAAAGCACAGCAATAATCTTTTTCTAAAAAATTCATCAGAAAATCTCTTCTTCTTCTTTTTTTTAATAATCTAACAATAACAACAACCCTATTTAGACAGTGCAAGTGCTAAAACATCTGGCAAATTAGGCATTGTCAACGGAGATCCAATAAAAACACCTAGGTGCACAAGTTCATGTCCAGAATAATATATTTGTTAAGTTTCAAGTCTGTAGAACAAATACTTTCAGAGTTACATGTGTCACAAGCATAAAAATCCAATTTTTTCAAAAACAGAGGCCCATAACTCTTTCAACTAACGACGGTTCAATGAAAATACCCAGGTGCGCAAGTTCATGTCCTGAATAATATACCCGTAAAGTTTCGAGACGTACAGACGGACAAAGGCAAATATATACACCTCCCCCCACCTAAAAAAAACAACCCCAGAACCATGCACCCCTGAGGTTGTAACTATTGTAAATTAAACAAGCAATAACTCCAACAGGAGGGCCATGATGGCCCTGAATCGCTAACCTGATTATAAATGAGCAACATATGTTGTATTTTTCATATGGACCTACTTTTTGACCCCACATGACCCAACTTCAAACTTGTCCAAGATATTATGGAAACAGATATTTCGAACAAGTTTCTTGAAGATATGGCCAAAAATGTTGCCCATAGAGTGTTAACAAGGTTTTTCTAAGATTATACCTCATGACCTACTTTTTGACCCCACAAATCCCAAATTCGAACTTGTCCAAGATTTTATGGAAACAAACAATCTGACCAAGTTTCATGAAGATTGGGCCAAAAATGTGGCCTTTAGAGTGTTAACAAGGTTTTACTAAGATTTGACCTCGTTACCTACTTTTTGACCCCCCATGACCCAAATTCGAACTTGTTCAAGATTATATGGAGACAAACATTCTGACCAAGTTTCATGAAGATTTGGCCAAAAATGTGGCCTCTAGAGTGTTAACAAGGTTTTTTATAAAGATTTGACCTCGTGACCTAAATTTTGACTATCATCCTGAAATCCCTTATTTTCGAGAACACATGTCCTGGGGTGGGGCCAATTTTGACACCAGGGCCGTGATTTGAACAAACATGGTTGAGGTCCACAAGTAAACATCTTAACTACTGGCTTTGTGTTTTCCAAGAAGAAGATTGTTCAAGTTTTTCCTATATATATAAGTCTACATAAAATCAATTTTAATCCCATGGCCATGATTTGAACAAACTTGGTAGAGGTCCTCTAGGCTATGTTACACACTAAAAATATAAACTCTAGGCCTTGTGGCTTCTGACAAGAAGATTTTTCTAGTTTTTCCAATGTAAGTCTAAATAAAATCAAGTGACCCCTGGGGCGCGGGCAATTTTGACCCCGGGGCCAAAACTTGGACAAACTTGGTTGAGGTCTACTAAGCCATGTTACACACAAAATATCTAAACTCCAGGCCTTGTGGGTTCTGACAAGAAGATTTTTTTAGTTTTTCCTATATAAGTCTATGTAAAATCAAGTGACCCATGGGGTGGGGCCAATTTTGACCCCAGGGCCATGATTTGAACAAATTTGGTAGAGATCTACTAGGCCATGTTACACACCAAATATCTAAGTTCCAGGCCTTGTGGTTTCTGACAAGAACATTTTTTCTATTTTTTCCTATGTAAAATTAAGTGCCCCTGGGGTGGGGCCAATTTTGACCCCAAGGCCATGATTTGAACAACCTTGGTAGAGGTCCATAAGACAATGCCACACACCAAATATCTAAGCTCTAGCCCCTGCAATTTTTGAGTAGAAGATTTTTAAAGATTTCACTTTAAAAATCCATTTTTAGCTCATGTGATCCAGATATACAACAGATCAGAACTATTTGAACAACTTTGGTAGAGCTTCATGCAAGGAACATCACAGGCAATTTTCATCCATTTTGGCCCCGTGGTTAAGGAGGAGATGTTGTTTAAAGAAAACTGTTGATACCGGACGCACGAATGGATGGACAAAAGGGGATCAAAATTGCTCACCATGAGCACAGAGGAGCTAGAAAGCTAGGCTCCATTAGAAAGGTATTTAGATTTTCAACCTTTCACTTGCTTCATGTGTCCACCTTCAGTGGCGCTATGGTATCAGCTGTCAAAAATAGTGTATAATGTTCATATCGCATCGTATCGAATAGTATACTCAATCGCATCGTAACGTATAGAATTGTATCCTATTGCATTCAATCATATTACACATAATGAATGGGATCTTATCGCATCGTAAAGCAATGGTATATTGTAAATCGCATAACATATATTGTATCAAATCACTCTTAAAATTTTGGCAGTCTATGTTTCGGGACACCCTTTATTTATTTTTTTAGAAAATAATTATTCTTCGTGTCTCTAAATTCAACATTTTGCGTATATGTATCATGTAGTTTTATCTTAACTTTTTATGTACCGGTATATACATGTGTAGTGGCTTACGTGACTTTCTGCAGCAGACGCCATGCGTCATTGAGCAATTTAATGCACGTGTGAAAAATATGTATTCGAAAGCATTAAATCAGTATTGAAGTATATTCTGGGCTACATTCATTCCTGTAAGTTTATCTGATGCGTTTAATCAAAATTTCCATGATTAGCATGTCTGAAAATTAACAATTGAAATTATGCATAATCAAACTCCGATTTCGTCCAAGATGTTGCTTCCTTTAAAGAACTTTATTTCAGGGACCTTTTTCCTCTGCAGTGTTTGCTCGAGTGCTCTTATTAAAAACATTAAAAGAGATAATCGTAACTTATGCATATACCTAAATTATAGTTCTAATGTGTTTTTTCTTTTTATTTCCTACTTTATTTACCCCCCTCGGCAAATTGGGGTTGCTATGGGAACTCGGAGAACTCAGTACTGGTTCTAAGCAGGAATTTCTCTCCCATGTATCAGTTGGTGCTATTCCCCTGACAAGTAAAAGAACCAATGCGTCTTTCGCGAAATGAACTAGGGTATCGCACCCGGACTCAATTGTATCCAACCGCAGTCTTTTCCGATGCTTTTGTTTTTCAGGAGGAAAAAAAACAAACAAAAAAACAAACAAGAGGGCCATGATGGCCCTGAATCGCTCACCTGAGTACCATTGCTTCAACTGATGTCAAGGTTTTTAAACAGACAAGGATTCTGATATAACTTAATCTAAAACATTTTACCCCTGACAATACTACACACCAAATACCTAAGCAATGGGCCATATGGTTTCAGAGAAGCCTTGGGCGCAGGGTCATTTATCACCGTAGGGCCAAGACTTTGAAAATCTTTGTAATGAACCATTAGATGCTACTACATACCAAAAATCTTAGCTCTAGGCCTTATTGATTCATAGAAGAAGATTTTTTAAGATTTTCCTATTTAACTCTATGTAAAACAAGTGACCCCTGGTGTGGGGTCATTTATCACCATAGGGCTATGATTTGTACAATCTTGGTAGTGGCCCATAAGATGATGCTTCATACCAAATATCTAAGCTCTAGGCCTTATGCATTCATGGAAGAAGATTTTTTAAGATTTTCCTATATAACTCTATGTAAAACAAGTGACCCCTGGTGCGGGGTCATTTATCACCATAGGGCTATGATTTGTACAATCTTGGTAGTGGCCCATAAGATGATGCTACATACCAAATATCTAAGCTCTAGGCCTTATGGATTCATAGAAGAAGATTTTTTAAGATTTTTATATATAACTCTATGTAAAACAAGTGACCCCTGGTGCGGGGTCATTTATCACCATAGGGCTATGATTTGTACAATCTTGGTAGTGGCCCATAAGATGATGCTACATACCAAAAATCAAAAGGTTAGGCCTTGTGGTTTCGGAGAAGAAGATTTTTTAAATTTTCATTTTTAAAATCTATTTTAACTCCTGTGACCTAATTATGCGATGGACCAGAACCATTTATACAACTTTAGTAGAGCTTCATCCAAGGAACATTCCTGCAAAATATTTTTCAAATTGGCCAAGCCGTTTAGGAGGAGATGTTGTTTGAAGCAATTGTTGACGCCTGACGCACGGACGCACGCACGCACGGACGACGGACGCCGGACAAAAGGCGATCAGAAAAGCTCACCTTGAGCACGTTGTGCTCATGTGAGCTAAAAAGAACTAGAACTATCACTGAAGGTGATTCATACCCCCACCCCCATCTTTGACACAGGATGTATTCACATGACACATAAAACGAATGTTCACACATAGGATTTGGGCTTATAAGCATACCAAAAAAAAATATTATCACTAAAGGTGATCAATACCCACACCGGAAGTCTGTCATGTGTAGGAATACAGTTTCAAAAGTTTGCGTGAGTGAAAGACTACATGTATGTAAGGTTTAAAGTTAGTGTGAGCAATGGTTCAAAAGTTTTGGACAATGCTAAAAAGTTTTGACAGACAGACAGATAGACAGAGAGACACACATACAGACACACAGAAGAAAACAATTTGTCCCCAAGATCTGTAGCTGAGGAGAATAAAAATGCAGTCTAATTATGGTTCACATCCATATTTATTGTTTGCAAAAACCTGTCTTTAAGAATTTACATTGTGGTTTTCTTATGCACTGCACTTCCTCTCATCAAGATCAATCTACATATGAAGTTTCATCAACCTAGCTACTTTAGTATTGGAGTTATGCTCCGGACAAAATCAAAAGATTAAAAATGACAAAGGGCAATAACTCCTTTCAAAATACATGCAGAGTTATGGTTCTTGTGCACTGCACTTCCTCTCATCAAGATCAATCTACCTATGAAGTTTCATCAACATAGGTACAGTAGTTTTGGAGAAATGCTTCGGACAAATATTTGTAGACCAACCGCCGGACTGACAGACCGACCGACCAACAGGGTGACTCCTATATACCCCCCCAAATTTCATTTGTGGGGGGTATAACAACAGGATCCCTACAATAGAAGATTAACATGCTGCCTTTGAGAATAGAGGCATACAGTTTTAGTCAAATTACCGATCTCTCCTTGTCCGTAAAAACACAAATTTACTACATGATGAAACTTAAATGGGAAAAAAATCTATAAATTCCATATTATTACATGTATAGTTTGCTTAAAATATATACATATTTTTTTTCTCATGTTGAACATTTATGCATGAATGTGTATACTTAACCAACGTAATTGTATTTCACCAGATGCATGTCATACCTTCTTGTCAGCTGGCACAGCATGTGTTAAATTTTGACCGGATATGTAACCTTTATGTATCGCCAGTACCGATATACCGTCACTCACCCCCCACCACCAATCCCACCCTAAGGCGAGGGAAGGACAATCAACCTTTACACAACATGAATGTTATAACCAGTACTAATTAACATGACAGAAAACATGAAAGATGGTCGCAGGCCTATTGTGAGAACATAATCAAAGAAAGAACCAGGGTGTTATGTACGTAGTGTCACTGGGTAGCTTAGTCAAATACTGTTCCTCTATTATAATAAATATTATACAATAATTTAAACATAGAAATATTATATTCCGAAGAGGAAGACATCTATATATCAGTATATTTTCATAGCGAATCTTGTTGATGATCAGTGTTGTGCCTAGGCCGCGGGGTCATGGAATTCCCGCAATTTTTTTAACAATGACCCCTTAAAATTGAACAATCGCGGGGCGCGCTCTGTTGATCCGGCAAATTTTCGCGTTTTTGCATTCTTGCCGTTCATTTCCTATCATTTTGCTACTACAACGCTGCTATATCGCGTTGACCAGTTTATCTATGAACCCCAAAAATGTATTGCGTCATTTGCATAGGCTTACTGCGAAACTAATCTATCTCCTTCTATATCTATATGTATTTAAAAGAGTTTTGCTGCCAGTATTTAACCTGCTAGTGCACTTACACGCCGACGTGATAACAATTTAACACCCCAGGTGGTAAGCTATTGTGTTTGGGGACAGTTGATGATTATGCAATCGAGTGTTAATGATTGACAACAATGCAGGTTTGTCAGTATAATAATCCAACCACAGTAATCAGCATTTAATTGGTATAGACATTCAATACCAAGAAGATACTCGATCAAACACACAAACATTGTCTAAAATCCACTGCATACACCTAAATAATGGTATTTTTGTTTATTATGCTAGCTTGCATAATCTTACCATGGAATAAAAAGTCCCGGAAAATAGCTTTTACACCGGAAGTAAACAATAAATGATAATTAGATCAGCGTTACCTGGTAATTTATTTCATTTTAACATTAAAAAGGCTCCTCATATAAATACATTATAATAAGTACACCTTAGTTTAATTTCAAATAGCGATAAATTGTATTGGAATGTCAATTTTCAAACTCAGAATCAATGATTATGGAATTATTTAAAACAACTAAATTATTCTATAAAATAATGTTTATTGCTTTATATTAGGGTTTTTTAAGAATTTACGACTATCACAAAGACACTTGTATTTAGCATTCTCAAAACAACTACGCAGACCAATAGAATGCGGTATTTGGGCTTGGACCACAAGAACCACTATATAGCGGCGTTGCACTGTATGAGGATTGACAGTTCTGGGGTAAGTTGTGCATGTTTTGGTTAACATTAGTTTATGTACCCCAAAATTATCAAACAGGGTTCCCACAAAATTGAAAAATCATAATTCCCTGACTTTTCCCTGACCAAACTCAAATTTCCATGACCAAATTAAGCACAAATCCAATGGCAAATACGGATCATCTATGAGCACAAAATGTACTTTGTTGGATGCTATTGGGATCTTATTTGCCAATCTGAAAATTCAAACTGCCTGAAAAAAGCCAAATGGAAGAAACTGCCTTAGCCTTTACTTATTATAATCCTCCTGCTGTTTGGTTGACTTTCCTTGATTGTAAAATTCCCGGACTTTTCCCTGACATTTTCTGAATTTCCAAATTTCCCTGACCAATTTCAAATTTCCCTGACTTTTCCCTGACCTTGAAAAAAAACTCATTTTTCCCTGATCATGGGAACCCTGTCAAATGTCCAAAACAAGAGGGCCATGATGGCCCTGGATCGCTCACCTGATATCATTAGGCTATGTAAAATCAAGTGACCCCTGGGGCAGAGCCAATTTTGACCCCAGGGTCATGATTTGAACAAACTGGGTAGAGGTCTATTAGCCCATGTTACATACCAAATATCTAAACTCCAGACCTTGTGGGTTTTGAGAAGAAATTTTTCTAGATTTTTTTCCAAAATAAGTCTATGTAAAATCAAGTGATCCCTGGGGAGGGGCCAATATTTTCACCAAATATCTAAACGCCAGGCCATGTGTTTTCTAGTTTCCTAAAAAGAAGAATTTTCAAGTTATTTCTATATTAGCCTATGTAAAATCAGGTGACCCCAATGGCGGGGCCAAATTTGACCCCAGGGGCATGATTTGAACAAACTTGGTAGTGATCTACTAGACAATGCTGCACACCAAATATCTAAACCCTAGGCCTTGTGGTTTCTGAGAAGAAGATTTTTCAAGTTTTTCCTATATTAGCCTATGTTAAATCAAGTGACCCCTGGGGTGGGGCCAATTTTGACCCCAGGGTCATGATTTGAACAAATTTGGTTGTGATCTACTAGACAGTGCTGCATAACAAATATCTAAACCCCGGGCCTTGTGGTTTCTGGGAAGAAGATTTTTCAAGTTTTTCCTATATAGCCTATGTTAAATCAAGTGACCCCTGGGGCGGGGCCAATTTTGACCCCAGGGCATGATTTGAACAAACTTGGTAGGATTCACCAGACAATGCTACACACCAAATATCTTAACTCTATGCCTTGTGGTTTCTGAGAAGAAGATTTTTCAAGTTCTTTTCCTATAGTAGCCTATGTTAAATGAAGTGACACCTGGGGCGGGGCCAATTTTGACCCCAGGGCCATGATTTGAACAAACTTGGTAGTGATCTAGTAGACAATGCTGCACACCAAATATCTAAGCTCCAGGTCTTGTGGTTTCTGAGGAGAAGATTTTTTTAAGATTTGACTATAGACATATAAGGAAAACTAGCCACGACCCTGGCGGCCATGTTTTTTTTCGGATCCAAATAATTTTAACAATCTTGGAAGACATTTAATAAAGGAACATCTGTGCCAAAACAATTTGAAATAACGCCAGTGGTTTTGGAGAAGAAGTTTTTTTTCAATTTTCACTATAGACATATAAGGAAAACTAGCCCCGCCCCTGGCGGCCAGTTTTTTTTGGATCCAAATAATTTGAACAGTCTTGTAGACATTAATCAAGGAACATCTGTGCCAAAACAATTTGAAATCAAGCCAGTAGTTTTGGATAAGAAGATTTTTTAGTTTTCACTATAGACATATAAGGAAAACTAGCCCCGCCCCTGGCGGCCACGTTTTTTTATGGATCCAAATAATTTGAACAATCTTGGTAGACACTTACTCAAGGAGTATCTGTGCCAAAACATTTTGAAATTCAGCCAGCAGTTTTGGAGGAGAAGATTTTTTAAGATTTGAGTATAGGCATCTAAGGAAAACTAGCCACGCCCCTGGGGAATCTTGGTAGACACTTACCAAAGGAACATCTGTGCCAAAACATTTTGAAATTCAGTTGGTTGTTTTGGAGAAGAAGACATTTTAAGTTTTTTCTTTCCGTTGCCATGGCAACCAGAATTCCGAATGGAATTCAATTCTTTGAACAACTTTGAAAGGGGACCACCCAAGGAACATCCCTGTAAAGTTTTATCAAAATTGACCAAGCGGTTAAGGAGGAGATGTCGTTTGAAGCAAAATGTTGACGGACGACGGACGGACGGACGAAGACCGGTCACAATAGCTCACCTTGAGCCTCTGGCTCAGGTGAGCTAAAAAATTAGTCTGGGGGACACTGGTGTCCCCTGGAAAATCTGAGCTAGGCACAACTCTGGATGATGATATTAATAGTAAAAGATCTCTCTCTCTCTCTCTCTCTCGAGGGGGTGGGGTTCTTTACAAATAAAAGACTAATGGACTTTTAAACAAGAGGGCCAAGATGGCCCTTGGTCGCTCACCTGAGAAAGATGATTGCTTAAGAAATAAAGATACTTGAGTGTAAAAGTGAAATCTGGCTTTTTTTTATGGTGAAATGGGCATAACTCCTAAATTTACAAGTCAATATCAGTTATAATTGAACACGATTGTGAGATTATGGGCATAAACATTGTCTTAAAGTTTAAAAATGATTGTTAAACAAGAGGCCCATGATGGCCCTAAATCGCTCACCTGAGATAAATAGGTTGACCCAAGGAACATCTGTTCCAATTTATTTTAAAATCTGGCCAGTAGTTTTGAAGAAGATGATTTTTAAAGTTTTCATATTTTTTTTCTTTTTGTTGCCATGGCAACCAGAGTTCTACATGGATCAACTTTATTTTAGCAACTTTTGTGAAGGCTGACCCAAGGATCATCCCTGCCAAGTTTAATCAAATTCTGTCTAGTGGTTTCAGAGGAGATGTTATTTAAAGGTTTCTCTATATACATATAAGGCAAATAAGCCCCGCCCTTGGCGGCCATGTTTTTTTACGGATCGGAATAATTTTAGCAACTTTGGTAGAGGTTGACCCAAGGAACATCTGTACCAAATTATTTTGAAATCTGGCCAGTAGTTTTGAAGGAGAAGATTTTTTTAAGTTTTCATTTTTTTTTTCTTTTTGTTGCCATGGCAACCAGAGTTCTACATGGATCAACTTTATTTTAGCAACTTTTGTGAAGGTTGACCCAAGGATCATCCCTGCCAAGTTTAATCAAATTCTGTCCAGTGGTTTCAGAGGAGATGTTGTTTAAAGGTTTCTCTATATACATGTAAGGCAAATAAGCCCCGCCCCTGGCGGCCATGTTTTTTTACGGATCTGAATAATTTTAGCAACTTTGGTAGAGGTTGACCCAAGGAACATATGTACCAAATTATTTTGAAATCCGGCCAGTAGTTTTGAAGGAGATGATTTTTAAAGTTTTCAAATTATTTTTCTTTTTGTTGCCATGGCAACCAGAGTTCTTCATGGATCAACTTTATTTTAGCAACTTTTGTAGAGCCTCACCCAAGGAACATTCCTGCCAAGTTTCATTAAATTCTGTCCAGCGGTTTCAGAGGAGATGTCGTTTAAAGCAAATTGTTGACGACGGACGACGCACGACGGACGACGGACGAAGCACGACGCACGACGACGGACACCGGACGAAGGGCGATCACAAAAGCTCACCTTGAGCACTTTGTGCTCAGGTGAGCTAAAAAATGAAGTTGGTAGAGAATAAACAAAGTGAAATCTTGCATTTTTTGTATTAAAAGGGACATAACTCCTGACCTAAATGACCCATCTCAGCCACAATTGAACTCAATCGAGACTTTTGGTCATAACATGTATAAATTTGAAATGATTGCTAAAAAAAGGAAGATGCTAGAGTGTAAACAACGTGAAATATGGCTTTTTTTTATATTAAAAGGGGCATAACTCCTGACCTAATTGATGGATCTCAGCCATAATCGAACTCAATCGAGACCTTATGGTCATAAACATTGTAATAAAGTTTGAAGATGATTGCTCAAAAGATGAAGATGCTAGAGTGTAAACAACGTGAAATCTGGCATTTTTTTATATTAAAAGGGGCTTAACTCCTGATCTAATCAACTGATCTCAGTCATAATCAAACTCAATCGAGACCTTATGGTCATAAGCATTGCCATAAAGTTTGAAGATGATTGCTCAAAAGATGAAGATGCTACAGTGTAAACAAAGTGAAATATGGCATTTTTTTAATATCAAAAGGGGCATAACTCCTGACCTAATTGATGAATCTCAGCCATAATCGAACTCAATCGAGACCTTATGGTCATAAGCATTGCCATAAAGTTTGAAGAGGATTGCTCAAAAGATGAAGATGCTAGAGTGTAAACAACTTGAAATATGGCATTTTTTGGATATTAAAAGGGGCATAACTCCTAACCTAAAGGTACGATATCAGCCATAATCGAACTTGGCCATGATTTTATGGTTATAAACATTGATATAAAGTTTGAAGATAATTGCTCATAAAATGAAGATGCTAGAGTGCAAACAATGTGAAATCTGGCTTTTTTGAATTTTAAAAGGGGCATAACTCCTGACCTAATGTTCCGATATCAGCCATAATCGAACTTGGCCGAGATTTTATGGTTATAAACATTGTTTTAAAGTTTGAAGATAATTGCTCATAAAATGAAGATGCTAGAGTGCAAACGAACAAATTGTGGACGACGGACGGACGGACGACGGACATTCATTGATCCTAAAAGCTCATCCTGAGCACACGTGCTCAGGTGAGCTAAAAATATAGTAATTACATACGAGTAAGTCTTAGAGTATTCTTATGATTGATAAACCAAATATTCTTTTATAGTTAAAACAGTGAGTAAAATATAGCAACAGTTCTTTTATAGGAACAAATAATTATAGCATGGGACCAATTTAGAAGTTGTTTGCAAATTAGATTTTTTGCTATCATCATGTATAAGCTTCGACAGAATCGGAGACCTCTTCACTCATTACTTCTCTTCAAACAAGGTGGCCTTCCAGTCTTCTTTTTTTTTTTAAATTAATTAATTGTTTAAAGAAGCAGCAATATGTTCATGCATCATTACATTTTTTTTCGACTATTTGACAGTTAACCAGAAGTTCACTAGCACGTGCTATACTTCTAATTGTTGGTTCACAAGCGCTCACTGAGCGGTCGCGATCGTATATAAATATGAAAGGGCATATATTATATTCATAATTTTTTAAGGACCTCCCCAAAAAAGGGGACAGAACAAAATCACGCGCACGAAATTTAAATCATAAACATTGACTATTGTCCAATATGGATATGATTTGGTCTGTCTAAATAATAATTTATCACACCTGTTTGAAATCTTTGAATGCATGCCAAAATACTAAACAAATAAACAATTTTTGTTCTTTTTAAAATAGCAGCTGATCATCCGAGATCCTGAATGAAGTTTATAAATTAATTAATACATATATTCAATCAATAACTTTGACAGTCACTTAATATGTATTGGCAATACAATAAACAAGAGGGCCAAGATAGCCCTAGATCGCTCACCTGAGAAAAGTATTATTCATTGCCTGTACAAAACAGATTGCTTAAGAATAAAGATGATGAGGTGAAACAATGTTCAGGAATTTTCTGACCCCATCCACAAAAGATATCATCATGACAAACATTCTGCCAAAGTTTGAGGATGATTGGACCAAAAATGTTGCCCTCAGAGTATAAACAAAATTTTTCTAAGATTTGACCTACTGACCTACTTTTCTGTCCAGCCCCACCCATTTTCAAACTGGTTCGAGATATCATCATGACAAACAATCTGACCAAGTTTGAGGAAGATTGGCTCAAAATTGTGGCCTCTAGTGTGCAAACAAGATTTTTCTAAGATTTGACCTACTGACCTACTTTTTGATCCAACCTGACCCATTTTCGAAAGGGTTCAAGATATCATCAAGACAAACATTCTGACCAAGTTTGAGGAAGATTGGATCAAAATTGTGGCCTCTAGTGTGTAAACAAGATTTTCTAAGATTTGACCTACTGACCTACTTTTTGATCCAACCTGACCCATTTTCGAAAGGGTTCAAGATATTATCAAGACAAACATTCTGACCAAGTTTGAGGAAAATTGGATCAAAATTGTGGCCTCTAGTGTGTAAACAAGATTTTTCTAAGATTTGACCTACTGACCTACTTTTTGATCCAACCTGACCCATTTTCAAAAGGGTTCAAGATATTATCAAGACAAACATTCTGACCAAGTTTGAGGAAGATTGGATCAAAATTGTGGCCTCTAGTGTGTAAACATCAAAATTGTTGACGCACGACGGACAATCAAGTATCCCAAAAGCTCACCCTGAGCTATGCTCAGGTGAGCTAAAAATAAATAAATGAAACAAGAGGGCCATGATGGCCCTGGATCGCTCACCTGAGTATGCGGTTACCCAAGGAACATCAGTCTGTATTAAAACATTTTGAAATCTGGCCAGTAGTTTTAAAGGAGATGATCCCTGTAAAGATTTCCCTATATACATAAAAGGCAAATAAGCCCCGCCCCTGGGGGCCATGTTTTTTTACGGATCGGAATAATTTTAGCAACTTTGGTAGAGGTTGACCCAAGGAACATCTGTACCAAATTATTTTGAAATCTGGCCAGTAGTTTTGAAGAAGATGATTTTTAAAATTTTCATATTTTTTTTCTTCTTTTTGTTGCCATGGCAACCAGAGTTCTTCATGGATCAACTTTATTTTAGCAACTTTTGTGAAGGTTGACCTAAGGATCATCCCTGCCAAGTTTAACAAGAAAGTCAGTAGAACTGACAGATGCTCCCCGAAGAACGTCACTGTTACAAATAAGGCCTTGGTCAATGGGTGGGAGGATATGTTGAAATCCCCATTCCTAAATCATATCTATTCTCCTCATCAGATGAGATGTTTTACCAACTCTAATTTGGAGACTTAGTAACAGTTTACTATTTAATATGATAATACGTGTTACTCATCAGATCTTTCATTGATTTTTTTTAAAGTTTTTATACTACTAAAAATTAAGTCATACATTTCAATGTGTGCTCATATCAAAGAGGTTAACCAACACTCTTGACATATGACTGGATATTTGAAATAGTGTATAATGGCCTAAACAACAATTAGCTGACATGATTATGATTGACATTACTAGCATATTGAATTTTGTGGGGTTTTGTTTAAATGATATCTCCTGTTAAATTAGGCAAATGACATGAATATTAGTCGACAACATGGTAGTAGGGGCCATAACTCTCTTAAAAATTGAGGAACCAGGTCACGTCGACGATATGCGTATCTACTCTTGGTAATAAAGCTTCCCATAAAGTATCATTGAATTCAAGCCATTAGTTCCTGAGAAATAGCCCGGACAAGAATCATGCAACATGTACTATAGGCCAAAAAGTCAAGGGCCTAACTTTTGAAAAATTAGGAACGGTCATGCTGACGATATGCGCATCTCCTCTTGGTAATAAAGCTTCCCATAAAGTTTCATTGAATTCAAGCCATTAGTTCCTGAGAAATAGCCCGGACAAGAATCATGCAATATGTACTATAGGCCAAAAAGTCAAGGGGCCATAACTATGTGAAAAATTGAGGAACCAGGTCACGCCGACGATATGCGTATCTACTCTTGGTGATAAAGCTTCCCATAAAGTTTCGTTGAATTCAAGCCATTAGTTCCTGAGAAATAGCCCGGACAAGAATCATGCAATATGTACTACAGGCCAAAAAGTCAAGGGGCCTTAACTCTGTGAAAAATTTAGGAATCGGGTCATGCTGACGATATGCGCATCTCCTCTTGGTAATAAAGCTTCCCATAAAGTTTCATTGAATTCAAGCCATTAGTTCCTGAGAAATAGCCCGGACAAGAATCATGCAATATGACTAAGGCCAAAAAGTCAAGGGGCCTTAACTCTGTGAAAAATTTAGGAATCGGGTCATGCTAACGATATGCGCATCTCCTCTTGGTAATAAAGCTTCCCATAAAGTTTCGTTGAATTCAAGCCATTTGTTCCTGAGAAATAGCCCGGACAAGAATCATGCAATATGAACTACAGGCCAAAAAGTCAAGGGGCCTTAACTCTGTGAAAAATTTAGGAATCGGGTCATGCTAACGATATGCGCATCTCCTCTTGGTAATAAAGCTTCCCATAAAGTTTCGTTGAATTCAAGCCATTTGTTCCTGAGAAATAGCCCGGACAAGAATCATGCAATATGTACTAAAGGCCGAAAAGTCAATGGGCCATAACTCTGTGAAAAATTTAGGAATCGGGTCATGCTGACGATATGCGCATCTCCTCTTGGTAATAAAGCTTCCCATAAAGTTTAGTTGAATTCAAGCCATTAGTTCCTTAGAAATAGTCCGGACAAGGAAAGTGTGACGGACGAACGGACAGATGGACGGACGGACGGACGAACGGACGGACGAAGCGGCGACTATATGCGTCACCTTCGGTGAGCATAAAAATTGAGGAACCAGGTCACGGACATATGCGTATCTACTCTTGGTATAAAGCTTCCCATAAAGTTTTTGAATTCAAGCCATTAGTTCCTGAGAAATAGCCCGGACAAGAATCATGCAACATGAACTATAGGCCAAAAAGTCAAGGGGCCATAACTCTGTGAAAAATTGAGGAACCAGGTCACGCTGACAATATGCGTATCTACTCTTGGTGATAAAGCTTCCCATAAAGTTTTGTTGAATTCAAGCCATTAGTTCCTGAGAAATAGCCCGGACAAGAATCATGCAATATGTACTATAGGCCAAAAAGTCAATGGGCCTTAACTCTTTGAAAAATTTAGGAATCGGGTCATGCTGACGACATGCGCATCTCCTCTTGGTAATAAAGCTTCCCATAAAGTTTCATTGAATTCAAGCCATTAGTTCCTGAAAAATACCCCGGACAAGAATCATGCAATATGTACTATAGGCCAAAAAGTCAAGGGGCCATAACTCTATGAACAAGAGGGCCATGATGGCCCTGGATCGCTCACCTGAGTACCATTGCTACAACTGATTACAAGGTTTTTAAACAGACAAGAATTCTGATATAACTCAATCTTAAACATTTTAGCCCTGACAATACTACACACCAAATATATAAGCACTGGGCCTTATGGTTTCAGAGGAGAAGACTTAGTGCGGGGTCATTTATCTCCAAAGGGCCACCATTTTGAAAATCTTGATAATGAACCATTAGATGATGCTACATACCAAATATCTAAGCTCTAGGCCTAATGGATTCATAGAAGAAGATTTTTAAAGATTTTCCTATATAACTCTATGTAAAACAAGTGACCCCTGGTGCGGGGTCATTTATCACCATAGGGCTATGATTTGTACAATCTTGGTAATGAACCATAAGATGATGCTACATACCAAATATCTAAGCTCTAGGCCTAATGGATTCATAGAAGAAGATTTTTAAAGATTTTCCTATATAACTCTATGTAAAACAAGTGACCCCTGGTGCGGGGTCATTTATCATCGTAGGGCTATGATTTGTACAATCTTGGTAATGGCCCATAAGATGATGCTACATACCAAATATCTAAGCTCTAGGCCTAATGGATTCATAGAAGAAGATTTTTAAAGTTTTTTCTATATAACTCTATGTAAAACAAGTGACCCTGGTGCGGGGCATTTATCACCTAGGGTCATGATTTGTACAATCTTGGTAATGAACCATAAGATGATGCTTCATACCAAATATCTAATCTCTAGGCCTTATGGATTCATAGAAGAAGATTTTTAAACATTTTCCTATATAACTCTATGTAAAACAAGTGACCCCTGGTGCGGGGGCATTTATCACCGTAGGGCTATGATTTGTACAATCTTGGTAATGAACCATAAGATAATGCTACATACCAAATATCTAATCTCTAGGCCTTATGGATTCATAGAAGAAGATTTTTAAAGCTTTTCCTATATAACTCTATGTAAAACAAGTGACCCATGGTGCGGGGTCATTTATCACCATAGGGTCATGATTTCTACAATCTTGGTAATGAACCATAAGATGATGCTGATGCTTCATACCAAATATCTAATCTCTAGGCCTTATGGATTCATAGAAGAAGATTTTTAAAGATTTTCCTATATAACTCTATGTAAAACAAGTGACCCCTGGTGCGGGGGCATTTATCACCATAGGGCTATGATTTGAACAATCTTGGTAATGAACCATTAGATGATGCTACATACCAAATATCTAAGCTCTAGGCCTAATGGATTCATAGAAGAAGATTTTTAAAGATTTTCCTATATAACTCTATGTAAAACAAGTGACCCCTGGTGCGGGGTCATTTATCACCATAGGGCTATGATTTGTACAATCTTGGTAATGGCCCATAAGATGATGCTGCATACCAAATATCTAAGCTCTAGGCCTTGCAGTTTTGCAGAAGAAGATTTTCAAAGTTTGCATTTTTAAAATCTATTTTTAGCTCCTGTGACCTACTTTTTTAACCAATCTGAATAATTTGTACAACTTTGATAGAGGGCATCATAAGGATGATTCCTGTGAAGTTTGGTCAAAATCCCTTCAGCGGTTCATGAGGAGATGTTGTTTAAAGCAAATTGTTGACGACGCACGCACGCACGCACGCACGCACGGACGACGGACGACGGACAAAAGGCGATCACAATAGCTCACCATGAGCACGTTGTGCTCAGGTGAGCTAAAAATTGATGAACCAGGTCACGCCGACAATATGCATATCTACTCTTGGTGATAAAGCTTCCCATAAAGTTTCGTTGAATTCAAGCCATTAATTCCTGAGAAATAGCCCGGACAAGAATCATGCAATATGAAATATAGGCCAAAAAGTCAAGGGGCCTTAACTCTGTGAAAAATTTAGGAATCGGGTCATGCTGACGATATGCGCATCTCCTCTTGGTAATAAAGCTTCCCATAAAGTTTCGTTGAATTCAAGCCATTAGTTCCTGAGAAATAGCCCGGACAAGAATCATGCAATATGTACTATAGGCCGAAAAGTCAATGGGCCATAACTCTGTGAAAAATTTAGGAATCGGGTCATGCTGACGATATGTGCATCTCCTCTTGGTAATAAAGCTTCCCATAAAGTTTCGTTGAATTCAAGCCGTTAGTTCCTGAGAAATAGTCCGGACAAGGATAGTGTGACGGACGAACGGACGGACGGACGAACGGACGGACGAAGCGGCGACTATATCCGTCACCTTCGGTGAGCATAATTAAATTCTGTCCAGTTGTTTCAGGAGATGTTGTTTAAAGGTTTCTCTATATACATATAAGGCAAATAAGCCCCGCCCCTGGCGGCCATGTTTTTTTACGGATTGGAATAATTTTAGCAACTTTGGTAGAGGTTGATCCAAGGAACATCTGTACCAATTTATTTTAAAATCTGGCCAGTAGTTTTGAAGAAGATGATTTTTAAAGTTTTCAAATTATTTTTCTTTTTGTAGCCATGGCAACCAGAGTTCTTCATGGATCAATTTTATTTTAGCAACTTTTGTAGAGCCTCACCCAAGGAACATTCCTGCCAAGTTTCATTAAATTCTGTCCAGCGGTTTCAGAGGAGATGTCGTTTAAAGGTTTCTCTATATACATATAAGGCAAATAAGCCCAGCCCCTGGCGGCCATGTTTTTTTTACGGATCGGAATAATTTTAGCAACTTTGGTAGAGGTTGACCCAAGGAACATCTGTACCAAATTATTTTGAAATCTGGCCAGCAGTTTTGAAGCAGATGATTTTTAAAGTTTTCAAATTATTTTTCTTTTTGTAGCCATGACAACCAGAGTTCTTCATGGATCAATTTTATTTTAGCAACTTTTGTGAAGGGTGACCCAAGGAACATTCCTGCCAAGTTTCATTAAATTCTGTCCAGTTGTTTCAGAGGAGATGTTGTTTAAAGGTTTCTCTATATACATATAAGGCAAATAAGCCCCACCCCTGGCGGCCATGTTTTTTTACAGATCGGAATAATTTTAGCAACTTTGGTAGAGGTTGACCCAAGGAACATCTGTACCAAATTATTTTGAAATCTGGCCAGTAGTTTTGAAGGAGATGATTTTTAAAGTTTTCAAATTATTTTTCTTTTTGTAGCCATGGCAACCAGAGTTCTTCATGGATCAACTTTATTTTAGCAACTTTTGTGAAGGTTGTCCTAAGGATCATCCCTGCCAAGTTTAATCAAATTCTGTCCAGTGGTTTCAGAGGAGATGTTGTTTAAAGGTTTCTCTATATACATATAAGGCAAATAAGCCCCGCCCCTGGCGGCCATGTTTTTTTACAGATCGAAATAATTTTAGCAACTTTGGTAGAGCTTGACCCAAGGAACATCTGTACCAAATTATTTTGAAATCTGGCCAGCAGTTTTGAAGCAGATGATTTTTAAAGTTTTCAAATTATTTTTATTTTTGTTGCCATGGCAACCAGAGTTCTTCATGGATCAACTTTATTTTAGCAACTTTTGTAGAGCCTCACCCAAGGAACATTCCTGCCAAGTTTCATTAAATTCTGTCCAGCGGTTTCAGAGGAGATGTCGTTTAAAGAAAATTGTTGACGACGCACATCGCACGACGACAGACGAAGGGTGATCACAATAGCTCACCTTGAGCACTTCGTGCTCAGGTGAGCTTATAAAAGCCTACAAAGTTTTGTTAATGAGAAAAACAGATATTTTTCTCTCTCTCTCGTTAGGTACTTTCTAAATATCTTGAATATCATCTGTAGTACGTGTACATTTTATTTAGTTCGGTGCGTTAATGTAAAACTTTAAAATAAATACTCCAATTAAAAGATATTGTGTTAATTAACACAAGTAGCAGAGTACTAGATATCAGTAAAGTACTGTTATCTTTTGTTTTTATTGTGATTGTTATTATTACACGTAATCATAAAAATATATTTATAAATAATCTTCATTAAAACAAGGGTCAGGACTACCACAAAATACGCCCATCACAGTATGGGGACTCTCAGAAATAGCTCAGAGAAACAAGCTATTGTCTCCTAAATCCCATTAGTTAATGAATGTTACTTATAAGAACAATCATGTTGAAACATTTCCATTAATTTGAAGGAAAATGTCTCTTTTGACTTATTCAAGTGTTCAAGGGCCATAACTTCTAAGTCATTCACACGATAATGCTGAATATCGAACTCATCCGCGATTTTATGGCCATGCACATGTGTGGAAAGTTTGAAAAGGATTGGTCTAACGGTATTGAAGTTAGAGCCCAGACAATCACAATTTCAAGTATTTTGTGTATGTCAAGGGCCATAACTTCTAAGTCATTCAGGCGATAATAATGGATTTGAACTCATTCGCGATATTATGGCCATGCACATGTGTGAAAACTTTGAAAAGAAATGGGCAAACTGTATTGAAGTTACAGCCCGGACAATCACAATTCCAAGTATTTTGTGTACGTCAAGGGCCATAACTTTTAAGTCTTCAGCATAATGCTGATATCAACTCATCCGTGATATTAGGGCCATGCACATGTGTGAAAAGTTTAAAAAGGATTGGGCTAACGGTATTGAAGTTAGAGCCTGGACAATCACAATTTCAAGTATTTTGTGTACGTCAAGGGCCATAACTTCTAAGTCATTCATGCAATAATGCTGGATATCAAACTCATCCGCGATATTATGGCCATGCACATGTGTGAAAAGTTTGAAAAGGATTGGGCTAACGGTATTGAAATTAGATCCCGGACAATCACAATTTCAAGTTTTCTTCTAAGTCATTCGCTGGATATCAAACTCATCCGAGATATTATGGCCATGCACATGTGTAGAAAGGTTGAAAAGGATTGGGCAAACGGTATTGAAGTTAGAGCCCGGACAACAAATGTTCCACGCCCGCCCGCCGTGAGTGTTCACATAATACGCCCCATCTTAAGATGGGCGTATAAAAAAAAAAGCTTTCTCTCATTACATGTACCGTTAACAGTGGTCTCGATGGAGATCACAGAGTCCGTCGCTTTTTCAGGGGGACCACAGTTTAGTATGTCGCTCGCTATGTTTATTTTAGATGAACACACGGATTACCAGTTATATGTGATGATAAATATTGTTAACAACATGAAGTTTTTGCATATTTCTGGACTTGTAGTCAAATCAAGCTTGCAGGTATTAAAATGTCATGTAAACCGTATTACACAAATTTTATAGCGAATTTAATATCAAATTCTATCCAATCGCATATTGCAGATCGTATATCGTTTGTATTTCAAGCTTATATCAATCATATTTTTTGACAATTAATAAAATAGCACCACTGTATCTGTAACAGCTTTTGAGATATAGACAGTTAATCCTAATGAAATCGATACAAATCGGCAAAAAATGTTCCTGTAAATTAATGCCTCGTGACCGTAACTTTTTTAGTTCATGTTCCGATTATTAAAATCTGCCTACTATTAAAACGGCATTGCATCAAACTATGAATAATGTTTTTTAAGTTATTTTCACAAACTGATAGTTCCTTAGAAATAAGCAATTTAATGACTTGGACAACCTGCAGTGATGCAAAAAAGAATGGTCTAAATTAATTCTTATTTTTCAAGTAACTTCCTTATATCAAGTCGATGGCTGTAGAGTGCGAAAAAACTTTGGTAGCTTTTTTCAACCCTGACATCGAGTGACGTCACATGAAGAAAACAAGATGGCCCTGAATCGCTTACTTGAGAAATATTACTTTCATTGCCTTTTACAACATAGTCATACTGAATACAAAATCCGTGCAGAAGAACAGCAATATAATCTTAATTCCACATAAAAAGTTTACATGTGCTCAAAAAAACCATGTTAACCCTAGCATGGGATCACTTTTAACCGCAGGGCCATGATTTGAAAACTTGGTTCAGGTCCACACTGGCATGTTACATACCAAATATGTAAACCCATGATCTTGTGGTTCCTGACAAGGATATCTTTTAACAAGAGGGCCATGATGGCCCTGGATCGCTCACCTGAGTATACGGTTACCCAAGGAACATCAGTCTGTATTAAAACATTTTGAAATCTGGCCAGTAGTTTTAAAGGAGATGATCCCTGTAAAGTTTTCCCTATATACATAAAAGGCAAATAAGCCCCGCCCCTGGCGGCCATGTTTTTTAATTGGATCGGAATAATTTTAGCAACTTTGGTAGAGGTTGACCCAAGGAACATCTGTACCAATTTATTTTAAAATCTGGCCAGTAGTTTTGAAGCAGATGATTTTTAAAGTTTTCGTGTTTTTTTTTCTTCTTTTTGTTGCCATGGCAACCAGAGTTCTATATGGATCAAGTTTATTTAAGGAACTTTTGTGAAGGTTGACCCAAGGATCATTCCTGCCAAGTTTAATCAAATTCTGTCCAGTGGTTTCAGGGGAAATTTTGATTAAAGGTTTCTCTATATACATATAAGGCAAATAAGCCCCGCCCCTGGCGGCCATGTTTTTTTACGGATCGGAATAATTTTAGCAACTTTGGTAGAGGTTGACCCAAGGAGATGATTTTTGAAGGAACATTCCTGCCAAGTTTCATTAAATTCTGTCCAGTGGTTTCAGAGGAGATGTCGTTTAAAGCAAATTGTTGACGACAGACGACTGCCGCCGCCGGACAAAGGGCGATCACAAAAGCTCACCTTGAGCACTTTGTGCTCAGGTGAGCTAAAAATGCAATATACTAAAGTATTTATCAGGTGAATCATGACATGCCTTTTGGGAACAACAATCAATATGGGTACCATTACATGAAAAATTTTCAACAACTATGTAAAAAATATTTTACACACCTTTTTTGTCCCTGTGCTCAATGTCTGCACTTTTTGACAGCAGAAGGGTTACCAATTCTGAATGTCCACCTGCACATGCTAGAGTCAGGGCTGTGTCATGATTACTCTCTGTCTGTGCATCCAAGTCTATAGGTGCATACAATGGAGAAACACTCTCTGGAGAGGCAGGGGATGGATTTGGAGTTAATGGAGTTGAAGAAGGTGGAGTCACTGTTTCCATACCAATTAACCCAGACTCTGGACTGTTAACTGGAGGTATTGGCAGTAATGCTTTATTTTTTCTTTGAATGCCTGATTTCTGAACTTGTATTGGTTGAGTTGGCTTGTTTTGCTGCAGTTGCAACAGTTGTTGCTGCTGCTGAAGCAATTGCTGTTGCTGTTGATGACTTAGCAACGTCTGATAATTCTGAGACAGACTGGATGCATGTTGAAAAAGATTTGACTGTTGAGCTTGTTGAGAGGAGACTGAAAAAGGTTGCTGCTGATGATGCTGCTGTAACGCTTGTTGGGCCTGTTGTAACTGCTGTTGAGAAAAAGGTTGTTGAGAAAACTGTTGCTGCGATAAGACCTGAAATGATAGAGGAAAAATGGGCTATCCAAAGACAGCATGCACCATTTTCTATGTGCTGAACTGTATAATATTAACTGTTAGGAATTGTAGTGTTAACATAAACAAGACACTCACCTGAGAAATATTGGCTCCATTACCTGCACAATTTACTATATTATAGCATAACTGTACCAAATGCATCAGCAATGCAGAAATACATTAAGATCATTTCAATTTCAGAAACAGTACCTGTAGTTCAAATATGAAGGTTGTAGCTTATAAATTAATATATAGGTCACTGGGTCATGGTCAAAATCAAAGGTCACAGTTCAATGCCATACACTAAACAGTACCTGTGGTCTTCATTTGGAGGTCATTATAATTATAATAGTTATGAAAATTCAAAAGTATGTCACTGCAGCATGATCAAGGTCATCCAAGTTCAAAGTTTAAATTTAGTTGATCATGTACCTAAGGGAATTTCTCAACCACATTTATTCGTGGATCTATGTCCTAGAAAAAAAAGAAACAAGTTTTCGTGGGGATTAATATTCGTGGATAAAACCCTCCATGAAATCAACGAAAATTAGTGTCCCATGAAAATAAATGATTTCACAGTAGAGTAGTCCACATTTATAAGTGCCGGATAGTAAAATGCTAGCTGTGACTACTTGTAGTGTTAAGATAAACAAGAAGGCCATATGGCCCTAGATCACTCACCTGAGTACATACGTTTTAATTTAAAGCCTTTCTTTTTACGCAATTACCTCCAGCAGCAAGAGATTCAAATTTCAGAAAAAAAGAATTCTTAAGTAAGTCATATGAAGGCATCATTATTCATGGGATCAACTTTTATTTAGGAATAATGATAGACAAGGTAAGGTGACCAAATGTGCCAAAAGAAATTAAATTCTAACCATTGGTTCCAAAGCATAAGAATTTTTGAAATTTTTTATGAAGAGTATATAAGGAAACTAGCCATCCCCATAAGGGCCTTGTTTTTCAAGGGATCAAGTTTATCTTCCGATTATGGTAAACAGCCATTATTTTACTATTTGTGCTAAATGAAATTCTGGTCAATGGTTTTTTTGAAATTTTCTATATACAGTATATTATGAAAATAGCTGACCCCATTTTTCATAGGGCCTCATTTTTCAATGGATCAACTTTATTTTATTAATTATGGCAGAGAGTCATTATTGTACCAAAGAAAATTAAATTCTGACCAAAGGTTTCAGAAGAGAAGATTTGTTGAAGTTTTTAAAGTGAATTATTTGGTTTCCATGGCAACCAGAATTCTGTATGAATCAAGTTATTTTAGCAACTTTTGTGAAGGGCCACCCAAGGATCATTCATGCCAAGTTTCATCAATTTCTACCCAGCTGTTTCAGTGGAAATGTCATTTAATACAAATTGTTGACGGAAAACTGACGATGGACAAGGTACAAAAATTGACAATAGACGAGATACGACGAATGCAATAGCTCACTTTGAGCACATCGTGCTCTGGTGAGCAAAAAACACGGATATAAGGTATTGAGCCTTTACGCATGTGAGAAGTTTCAATTCCCTAGCTTTAGTACTTACAGAGATAAGAACAATAGAAAACATAAACCTAAAATATTCCAAGTTTCAAGAGAAAAACCTCAGCTGAAAAGGGTCATAACTTTGCAAAAATGTATTTAAGAGTTACATTGCCTATTGTAATCTTTCCCACTTTGAAAGCCCAATGTAGTTTTTTACTATATAGACAAAGAAGGGAAATTAAAACTAGCCATGAGAATTTTATTACTTTGCATGATTATAGAGAATTACACTAGAAACAAATTTATGTGAAAAAAATTCGTTTTGAGTTATCTGCCTCTGAAAGTGAGATTTTTACTCTTTCTGTCATTTTCAAGGGCACATTGTCATAAAATCTGAAGATAATTGTTCAGAAATGAAGATGATAGAGAGAAAACAAAGTGAAATCTAGTATTTTTTTTAATATTAAAAGGGGCATAACTCCTGACCTAATTGGCCAATATCAGCCATAGTTAAACTTGATGGACAAATTATGGTCATAAACATTATAAAGTTTGAAGATGATTGCTCAAGAAATGAAGATGCTAGAGTGCAAAACAGTGAAATCTGACATTTTTTTTTTTTTAAATTAAAAAGGGCAAAACTCCTGACCAAATCGGCTGATATCAGCAATAATCGAACTTGACAGAGAGATTATAGCCATAAACATTCTCATAAAGTTTGAAGGTGACTACTTAAGAAATGAAGATGCTAGAGTGTAAAACTAATTGTGGAATACGGACATACAACAATCCTAATAACTCATCCTGAGCACAGGGCTAGTTCTCACCTAAGCTAAAATACTTAACAAAGATTCTTAGTCGAAAACGGGGCATAATTTGGTCAAATATCCACTCTTGCTTACAGGTGGTGGTGATGGTCATAAACATATTTCCAAGTTTCAAAACAATACCATAGGAGGTTTGGTAATAAAGTGAGGTGGTACAAAAAAAGTAACTGTTTTGGCAACGCCGACCCTCAGGCGAGTAGAATAGCTCTCCTTATTCTTCGAGGCAAGCTTAAAACAGGATATAGCATGGAATAAAAAATTTTCAAACGTTCTTATCTTTAAATTTTCCGAATATTGACTGTACACTGTAATCCAGTGATAACAGTAATGTACCTTGTTGTTAACCACCCGGGCTAGTGAGATAAACTATCCACTTAACAGTCAAGAAAATGACTTTTGTTTTGTAGATGGTTAAGAGAGTTACAACAAATTCTTCCTGCAGGACACTTATCACACTCTCACCTGTAAGAGATGGTCCTGGGTTAGCTGCAGCTGTGGGAACTGTAAGGATGTCTGCTGGGCCAGCTGCTGGGCCTCCTGCTGCTGCCTAAGAATTAGGTTCTGAAGAGTAAGCCGCTGGTTCTCATTCAAAACAAAAGCAGGTGGGGGACTCAATACAGGGTGTTGCTGCTGTTGCAGCTGAAGTTGTTGCAACTGCTGCTCAAACTGCTGCTGCTGGGAAGGCTGAAGCTGGAGAGGTTTAGAAGAGGCTTGTGAGGTTGCAAGCGATAAGGAGAGTGGAGGCTGCGACAAACTCTGCAATATGTTTGAACCTGAAGAGGGGTCAGACTGACTGGTTGCTGTTAGGAGTGGTGATTTTGACTCCTGTGAACCTGGAAAAAAAGGGGGGAATAAGTTGTTTAGTTATAGAACAAGAGGGCCAAGATGACCCTGAAATTACTCACCTGGGGAAATATTGCCTTCATTATAGCATTGTCACTAAACAAATAATCCAAGCAAGATAATCTAAATTCCAGACAGTAACTGTACATGCTGTCAAAATTATTAGCCCTATAAAAGTCTAATGAGATCAGATGACTACTAGGGCGGGGCAAATGAAACCTTTTAGACTACAGGGCCATGATATGAACAAGCTTTGTTAAGGTCCACTAGCCCATGTTACAGACCCAATACCTAAACACCAGGCACTCTGTAGAGGTTAACAAGACAATGCTACACACTAAATATCTCAGCTCTAGGCCCTGCAGTTTTACAGAAGAAGATTTTCAAAGTATGCAATTTCAAAATCTATTTTTAGTTCCTGAGACCTACTTTTTCCACAAATTAAAACAATTTGAGCAATTTTGAAAGAGGGTTAGCTAAAAAAGCTTTAACACAAAGGTAAACCTAAGGTAGAACAATCAATTTTACCATGTTTATCCAACCATGAAATATAGGTCACAGCCATAAATCTAATAAAATAGCCGACATCACCTCTATAATTAACATAAGGAAAATCTCCCACAGATGATTGAGCCATTTCGTTGGTCCAGTGCAATCATGAATGAACAAAAAAAGAAACTTCCCTCCATATTTCAGGAAAGATTTATCGAAAACCAAAAGGGTTACTTTTATGAATAAAAAATAGAAAAACAAGTTCATTCATTTCTGTATCAAAACCAATTAATTTTATCTGGCTATCTTGATAACTTTTCGAGAGAAAACCAGTCAAGAGAGGTAGGGGTCAAAATCAAAAATCACAAATCTCAAGTCAAAATTTCACACTCAACTTTTAAATTAGAATTGCAGCTCTATTTCTTACAAGACAATCTTGAAATTTCTTTCAGTGAATGTAAAAGGCTTTGAAAATTATATGAAAAATGTTATTTTTAATTATTTTTTTTTTATTAAGTGTTTGTTTTTTTTAAATCTCAAAATTGAGATTTCAGATTTTGAGATTTTTGCACAAAATCAAAGGTTTGGGTATATAAAGGACTGTTATGAAATTTCAAGCCATACAGACAAGTATTGCAGAAGTTATGGCCATTTCAATTTCGAGACCCACAGAAAACACATTGAGAAGGGAAGTTTCTTTTTTGTTGAGTATATATTATTAGAATCCTCACATGCAATAGACTGGTTGCAGTAATTCTCGACATGTCTGAGGGATTTTTTTGATAACGTAGCACAGTCTATCTCTTGTAATCAAACAAGCGTCGTCTGAAAAGATGTCACTGAGGAAATTGACGGATTGGCTCGGCACATCTAATGCCGCAAAACAAAATAATACTGAAACTGCTTCGTCCTGTATATCTACCGGTAATAAATCAGATGATGGACAACTGTCCAAAAGGAAACCTTAATTAAGAAAGCCGAAAAGGTTTCAAAATACCTGGATATCCGAATTTTCAGGGCTCAGGTTTGAATATGAATCTGCAAAAATGTTTTGAATTTTGTGCAAAATGTATGCCGAATCTTCAAAAAAGCCATGCAAATTGGCATTTGTAGTTGGGTGCATTAATATTCAAAGATCCATGTTGATTTTTAAATTGTACCCCTTAAATTTATCATGTACCCCCAATTTTCCAACCAGGATTTTTAAGTAAGTGGGAACACTGATCAGAACTCCGATAAATGGACTGAGATTTTGAGTAATACAATGCTATAAAGCATTAAGAATGGGCTTTAATCAATTTAATCAATTTGGAGAAATGTATGACAGCAACCTATATATTTAATCTTAATTTGTGAAGTTTGAATGGAATTTATTATAAAAACAGGAAATAAATACGAATTATATATAATAACTGTCGTCCGACACTATGACAATATTATAAAATTCTGAGTAATATCCTGTATCACACTTTTGTATGACATTAAACATTCATCCAACTTTTTCATCAAACTGGGAACCTATAAATACATCAAATTAAAGGAAAACAGTAACTTTTTCTCAATGATTATTTACATAAGAGTCATATATATGAAGGGGGGAGAAACCTTGACTATATTGTATATGCTAATGGAAAGTTCTCTATATAGGTGTTCAGAATAATGTAATCAAACAACAAATCTGATATTGCTTCAAACTTATCACAATGCCAAAGTCACTCAAAATCTCAATCAGCTGATTTCTACTCCAACATTCAGGAAAGTAGACTTGATTTCTCTGGCATTCACTTACAACACATCACACCAGACTCTCCACTTATTTGAATTACTTTCTCATCACATTTTGACTTGTACATTATGTGAAGCATTTGCCAACTGAAGATGAAGATGATGTTTATTTCATGTCAATTTCTAATGTGGAAGTGACACACAAAAGATTAACACTGTATCAACCATTTACATCATCAAACCTACCTTTGATACAAGAGGGCCAAGATGGCCCTGTGTCGCTCACCTGAGTAAGATTGCTGTATTAGGCATGATGACAAAAAATCTGGCATCTAAAGTGTTTTTCTAACATTTGACTAAGTGACCTAGATTTTGATCCTACCTGAACTGGGAATTCATACAGTCATCATTCTTAGCAAGTTTAATAAAGACTGGTACAAAAATGTAGGCCCCTAGAGTGTTCACAAGATTTTTCTAAAATTTGCCCTGGTGACCTACTTTTTGACCCCATGTGGCCCAGTTTTGAATTCATCTGAGATTTGATGTAAACAAACTTTCTCACTAAGTTACATTAAGGTAAGGCTGAAACTGTGGCCTCTAGAGTGTTCACAAGGTTTTTCTAAGATTTGACCTGGTGACCTAGTTTTTGACCCCACATGACCCATTTTCAAACTCATCTAAGATGTCATATAGACAAACATCCTGACCAAATCTAATGATGATTGGGCTAAAACTGTGGCCTCTAGAGTGTTCACAAGGTTTTACTAAGATTTGACCTGGTGACCTAGTTTTTGACCCCATGTGACGGTATTTCGAACTCATCCAAGATATTATGTAGACAAACATCCTGACCAAATCAAATGAAGATTGTGCTAAAACTGTGGCCTCTAGAGTTTTCACAAGGATTTTTTAAGATATGACCTGGTGACCTAGTTTTTGACCCCATGACCTTTTGAACTCATCCAAGATATATGTAGACAAACATCCTGACAAATTATGAAGTTGGGAAAACTGTGGCCTCTAAGTGTTCACAAGGTTTTTGACCCCTCATGACCGTTTTTGATACTCATCCAAGATATTATGTAGACAAACATCCTGACAAACTTACATGAAGGTTGGGACAAAACTATGGCCTCTAGAGTGTTCACAAGGTTTTTCTAAGATTTGACCTGGTGACCTACTTTTTGACCCCATGTGACCCAATTTCAAACTCATCCAAGATATCATGTAGACAAACATCCTGACCAAATCTAATGAAGATTGGGCTAAAACTGTGGCCTCTAGAGTGTTCACAACCAATTGTTGACGACAGACAATGCACGACGGACAAAAAGCGGTCACAAAAGCTCACCCTGAGCCCAAGTGCTCAGGTGAGCTAAAAAGAGGGCCATGTTGGCCTAGGGATCGCTCACCTGAGAACCAGGTATTAGTAGGAGGAAAAGAAACGGCAAATCTGTTATGATATTGTGGAAAATTGTCTCTGCCCTCTGCAAGCCATAAATCGTGGGAGTACTTTTGGACAAGAAATTTTTTTAAATTTGTACTATATACTTATAAGGAAAATGGGCTCCGCCCCCTGGCGGACATCTTTTTCAGCAGATCAAAATAATTTGATCTTGGTAGAGAGTGACCTACAGAACATTTGTGCCAAATAACTTTGAAATCTAGCCAGTACTTTTGGAGGAGAAGATTTTTGAAGGTTTTACTATATACATATAAGGAGAAAAGGCTCCGCCCTCTGGGGGCCATGTTTATCAACAGATCAAAATAATTTGATCAATCTTGGTAGAGAGTGTCCTAAGGAACATCTGTGCTTAAGAACTTTGAAATCCAGCCAGTACTTTTGGAGAATATTTTTGAAGTTTTTACTATATTATACACATAAGAAAAACGGGCTCCGCCATGTTTTTCACCGGACCAAAATAATTTGAACAATCTTGGTGTAAAGTGACCCAGGGAAAATCTGTGCCACATAACGTTGAAATCTGGCCAGTAGTTTCGGAGGAGAAGATTTTCACAGTTTTCATATTTTTTTTTCTTTCTGTTCCCATGGCAACCAGAGTTCGGCATGGAATCAAATTCTTTAAACAACTATGAAAGGGCATCACCCGAGGAACATTCCTGTGAAGTTTCTTTAAAATTGGCCCAGTGGTTTAGGAGGAGATGTTGTTGAAGCTAAATGTTGATGACAGACAAACAACGGACACCAGACGACAGCCTTAATTGAAAACCTGTTAAATAAATAAGATGACTGCATTTTCAACATCAATTACCTCCATTATGCAACATATTTAAGCTACTGGTGCTATGTTGGCCTCCCATGCTCTTAGTGGGGTTCTCTAAGGAGCCTGTGATATTGTTCTTTTCCAATGGAACTAACATCTCAGATGCAGCAGCTACCTTCTCACCAGCACTATCATCAATTGATTTTCCAGACTCACCATTGTGATTACAGGCACTTACTCCAAAAATGTTTGGCTTTATACTGGATTTAGAGAGAGAAGACTCTTCTGGAGTAATTTTAGTAGCCAATTTGTCAAGATTATTAGAAAAATTCTTCTCGACAGGGCTGGCAGAAGACGCTGAGAGCTGACTAGAAACTGGTAACTTTTTTTGCTCTTCCAGCTGTTTCTGAATGACTTTATGAAGAGGATGCCTGGAAGACTGTAGTGCTTGTTGCAGCTGCTGCTGCTGTTGTTGCTGTTGTTGATTATGTTTTGCTGTTATAAGTAACTGTTGTTGTGCTTTTTCTTGAAGTTCTCTTTCAACTTTCTGCAACTCCTCTAAAATTTGTTGTTTTCTAAGTATCTGTTCCTCCCTTGATGATGTATTTTTCAGTTCTTTTGCCATGACATTACTGATGATAGCCTCCAAGCGTTCTCCTGCTTTCAAGTCAATTGAATCATCATGCAAAAGGTCAGTGTGTAAACCATTTTCATTCAGCTGCAGAGGACCATCTCCTGATGTAGTCATATTTGCAGCCCTGTTTAACTTGCTGGATGTATCAATGCTGTGTACATTGCCTGTGCTTGTGGATTTCTTAGACAATGTTTTTTGCATATTTTGCCAAATCTGGTCCCCCGACTTAATTGGAATATTCAAATCCTTGTCTTGAGTTTTTCTCTTGCAAACAGATCCATCTGAAATAATAAGTCCATCAAAATCAACTTTTACATTACAGGCAACTTAAATGCAAGAATAGACAAATGAAAACAGCTATTTTATGAAAAGAGGGCCAAAATGCCCTGAATCGCTCACCTGAGAAATATTGCCTTCACTGCTTTTTATAGCAGTCATACTGAATACATAATCCAAAAGTACAGCAATGTAATCATAATCCCACACAAATATTGTACCCGTGTTCCAACTTTGATGGTCATAGCTGTAAGATCATGTCATCTCTATGGTGGGACCAATTTTGAAACCAACTTGGTGGATGTCCAATAGGCCATGTTACATACCAAATATCTAAAATTCAGGCCTTGTAGTTTCTGACAAGAGATATTTTAAGTATATCCTATGTAACTCTATGTAAAATCAAGTGACCCTTGGGGTAAGGCAAATTTTGACCCCAGGGCTATGATTTCAACAAACTTGGTAGAAGCCTATAAGACGATGCCACACACAAAATATCTTAACTCTAGGCCTTGCTGTTTCAGAAAAGAAGATTAACTATGTAAAATCAAGTGACCCCTTGGGCAGGGTCAATTTTGACCCTGGGGTCATGATTTGAGGTCCACTTGACAGTGCCACAAACCAAATACCTAAGCTCTAGGCCTTGTGTTTTAGGAGATTTTTGAAGATTTCACTTATAAAATCTATTTTTAGCTCCTGTGTCCTAGCTATGCAATGGACTGGAACCATTTAAACAACTTTGGTAGAGCTTCATGCAAGTTTCATTAAATTTGGTCCAGTGGTTTCTTGCCTTAGCAACCAGATTTTGGCATGGAATTTAATTCTTTGAACAACTTTCGAAGAGGAACATCCAAGAAACATTCCTGTTAAATTTTATAACAAGAGGGTCATGATGGCCCTATATTGCTCACCTTAGTACCACTGATCTAAAGGCAACCTTAAGTATTATGGACCATAACTCCCATACAAAGCATAATAATAATATTCATTTGGTTGTGATGGCAACCAAAGTCCTACATGGATCAGATTTATTTTAGCAACATTTGTAGAAAATAACCCAAGGAACACTTATGCTAAACAAGGGTCAGGACTACCACAAAATACGTCCATCACAGTATGGGGACTCTCAGAAATAGCTCAGAGAAACAAGCTATTGTCTCCTAAATCCCATTAGTTAATGAATGTTACTTATTAAAACAATCATGTTGAAACATTTCCATTAATTTGAAGGAAAATGTCTCTTTTGACTTATTCAAGTGTTCAAGGGCCATAACTTCTAAGTCATTTACGCGATAATGCTGAATATCGAACTCATCCTCGATTTTATGGCCATGCACATGTGTGAAAACTTTGAAAAGATGGCAACGTATTGAAGTAGAGCCGACAATCACAATTTCAAGTATTTTGTGTATGTCAAGGGCCATAACTTTTAAGTCTTTCACGCGATAATGCTGAATATCGAATTCATCCGTGATATTATGGCCATGCACATGTGTGAAAAGTTTGAAAAGGATTGGTCTAACGGTATTGAAGTTAGAGCCTGGACAATCACAATTTCAAGTATTTTGTGTACGTCAAGGGCCATAACTTCTAAGTCATTCATGCGATAATGCTGGATATTGAACTCATCCGAGATATTATGGCCATGCACATGTGTGGAAAGTTTGAAAAGGATTGGGCAAACGGTATTGAAGTTAGAGCCCGGACAACAAATGTTCCACGCCCACCCACCCGCCCGCCGTGAGTGTTCACATAATACGCCCCATCTTAAGATGGGCGTATAAAAAATGGGTTAAGAAAAGTTATAGTTCTTTGAATTCCCCTACTTCCTCTACTCGCCATCTATCAAATGATATGATATAAACCGAATTCCTTGAGTAGTTTTAGAGTTTTGCTACAGACAAGCATTTTAAAATATAATAATGGGGAAAAAATCACATAACTTGAAATATGAAAGGAGATACCTATAACAAGAGGGCCATGATGGCCCTGGATCGCTCACCTGGTATCATTAGGCTATGTAAAATCAAGTGACCCCTGGGGCAGAGCCAATTTTGACCCCAGGGTCATGATTTGAACAAAGTTGGTAAGAATCGACTAGACAATGCTACACACTACCACAGTCTACTTGGTAGAGGTCTATTACCCCATGTTACATACCAAATATATAAACTCCAGACCTTGAAGATTTTTCTAGTTTTTTTTCCAATATAAGTCAATGTAAAATCAAGTGATCCCTGGAGCGGGGCCAATTTTGACCCCAGCGTCATGATTTGAACAAACTTGGTAAGAAGCGACTAGAAATGCTACACACCAAATATCTAAACTCTATGCTTTGTGGTGTCTGAGAAGAAGATTTTTTTTTTTTTTTCTATATTAGCCTATGTTAAATCAAGTGACCCCTGGGGCTGGGCCAATTTTGACCCCAGGGTCATAATTTGAACAATCTTGGTAGAGAGTCATAAGATCATGCTACATATTAAAAATCAAAAGGCTAGGCCTTGTGGTTTCAGAGAAGAAGATTTTTCAAGTTTTTTCTATATTAGCCTATGTAAAATCAGGTGACCCCTTGGTGGGGCCAAATTTGATCCCAGGGCCATGATTTGAACAAACTTGGTTGTGATCTACTAGACAATGCTGCACACCAAATATCTACACCCCAGGCCTTGTGGTTTCTGAGAAGAAGATTTTTCAAGTTTTTCCTATATTAGCCTATGTTAAATCAAGTGACCCCTGGGGCGGGGCAATTTTGACCCCAGGGTCATATTTGAACAATCTTGGTAGAGAGTCATAGACATGCTACATACCAAAAATCAAAAGGCTAGGCCTTGTGGTTTCTGAGAAGAAGATTTTTTCAAGTTTTTCCTATATTAGCCTATGTGAAATCAAGTGACCCCTAGGGCGGAGCCAATTTTGACCCCAGGGTCATAATTTGTACAATCTTGGTAGAGATCAACTAGACAATGCTACACACCAAATATCTTAACTCTATGCCTTGTGGTTTCTGAGAAGAAGATTTTTCAAGTTTTTTCTATATTAGCCTATGTTAAATCAAGTGACCCCTGGGGCAGGGCCAATTTTGACGCCAGGGTCATAATTTGAACAATCTTGGTAGAGAGTCATAAGATCATGCTACATACCAAAAATCAAAAGGCTAGGCCTTGTGGTTTCTGAGAAGAAGATTTTTTCAAGTTTTTCCTATATTAGCCTATGTGAAATCAAGTGACCCCTGGGGCGGGGCCAATTTTGACCCCAGGGTCATAATTTGTACAATCTTGGTAGAGAGTCATAAGATCATGCTACATACCAAAAATCAAAAGGCTAGGCCTTGTGGTTTCAGAGAAGAAGATTTTTTAAATTTTCATTTTTAAAATCTATTTTTAGCTCCTGTGACCTAATTATGCAATGGACCAGAACCATTTATACAACTTTAGTAGAGCTTCATCCAAGGAACATTCCTGCAAAATATTTTTCAAATTGGCCAAGCCGTTTAGGAGGAGATGTTGTTTGAAGCAATTGTTGACGCCGGACGCACGCACGGACGACGGACGCCGGACAAAA
>CM037778.1:35178566-35228566 GCA_021229015.1 Solen grandis
GGCGATCAGAAAAGCTCACCTTGAGCACGTTGTGCTCAGGTGAGCTAAAAATAGGAAGGGAGGACACTGTTTTGAGACCAAATTTGGAAAAACGCATTTATAACGAAATTCAACATTGAAAATGGACCAGGTTGTATTTTATATGCATAAATTCAGAAATTCTTAAACGTAAAATGAGGTAGTTTTTCTCTTGTAACGATAATATCGTTAATTTATTGTTCCAATCGAGCTTGACAAGAGCCGGGGAAACCTATTTCCAGTTTCTTTAGAAGTGAATATAAAGGTAAGTTTTTATTGGTCAATCAAAATGTAAACGAAACTGACATTTCCCTGAAAAAATTCATAAGTTACGGAGATCCAGAATAGCATAAACAACGCAATCGAAAGTGGGCGCAATGTAATCATTGTCGGACAAGAATACCTGTTTACACAGTATTTGATTTAAATATATTGACCAATAAGCACTGACATTTTATTCATTAGAAAATCAACCGGAAGTAGCTGGTCCCCGCTGTTGTCAAGCTCGACTGGGACACTAAAAACACTTGTTCGTCATTTATAAGAGTAAAAACAACACGGGAAACAACACGATTCTATACATCTGTTCATTTCAAATGCATATGAACCATTTTATTGATCGTTATTTGCAGAAAATGCGATATTCATAAAATAGCCAGAGATAGTATCCTCCCTTCCTATTTTTAATGCTACCATTAAGTACGAAATGATTCGCCCCATGCAACTTCGAGCCCCTGTGGCTTTTGGCTCAACACATCATCTCATAATGGTGAACATCTATGTTGCATGCAACACATTATCTATGCTAAGTGAGTTCAAAATCCATCAAGTAACAATAAAGTAATGAGCAGACAAAAGATTTCCTACCCAGTAATTAAATTTTATATGGTATGAATATTGAAAGCAGTAACTAGGAATTTAAGTTAGAGAAATTTTCTGATCAAGCCTCATGAAAGACCTGTATTTTCTGATCAAGTCTCATGAAAGACCTGTAAAAAAAAAAAAACATTAAAATTATTTACCTTTCACACAAAAGATGAAATTGTCCAAAATATGTAACAATAGCCTATGTCAGTAAAGTGACTTTGACCTAGTCCCATCAACCTCTAAACTCATATCAAAGCTTTATTTTCACAAATGGTATACATGTACCAAATCTAGTCAAGATATGTCACTTATAACACCAGTTATTTGAGAAATTCTGTTTTGCAAACAATAAGCAATTATTGATTTGTTTGTCGCGGAGGCATATCACCTTGCGCACATTGTGCTCTGGTGAGCTGAAAACTGAGGTAGGCTTACCTGAATGTTCACAATGAGCTGTGGTGAGATTGTTGGGTTTGCTTGGGTGTGAGTCAGGCTCACTTGGTGGCACTATGTTGGCGAGGCCATGGATTGGAACTCGTGACTGAAATCAAATTGATTGTTTTACTACTTGCACATTTTAAACATTACTAACAAGAGTGCTGGATATCACAAAATAAGCTTGTCCTGCAATTTTATCAATTCAAGTGTTGTAACTCTGGAGTGTCTGGGAAATTCTGACTGGTATCAAATTCAGTCAAGATACTGTTTCAACATACATACTGTGAGAAAGTTTGATTAAGATCAGTTCACATTTGTCAGTTTTAGAAAGCAGACACTGATATTTTAGCATTTTTTCCTCAAGTCAAGAGCCATTACTCTTTATTATCATGGCCGAGAAACTATATTCATAAATGTGACCCAAGTTTGGTAAGGATTAGCACGTTTGTTCGAGTTAGAAAGTGGATACTGTAAATTTAGCAATTTTACATCAATTAAAGAGCCATAACTCTGAATTGGCTTGAACAATCTGGCGGGTTATCAAACTCGGCCAAGATATTTTGCCCCTTTACATTATGACTAAGTTTGTAGATTGGTTCATTTTTATTCCAATTACAGAGCAGACGAACCTCAGTTATTTCAAAATACTCTATGCATGATGGGATAAGAGCCCAGACACCACAAAATAAATCCCATTTTTGACCTTTGACTCAGATCTTTGACCTTGATCTTTGAACTACAGACCTAGGGCTTGCGCACGACACCTCTTCTCTAGAAGAACATTTGTGCCAAGTTATTTCAAAATCTATCCATCCAGACAGAAACAAACCTCACACTGTGACCTTGAAACCAACAATTAGTAGCAGTTGTACATTAAACACAATTAGTAACACAGTTTACATTGTGAAATTTTGTTTGGTTATCCGTTTATATTTATTTATATTACATTATATTCCAGATTCAATATAAATTTTAAATATGTCATTGAACTCCAAACAAACAAGAGTGGGAGTATATTGTCATTATTAGTAATGATAATTGAACTAGATGTGTTCAAAAACCGCTAAGCCCTCTTCTGAACAGGTCAGACATCAAGTAATTGATGTAAATTAAAAGCAATTTTTGAGAAAAATTGCACATATCAAGTTCTTGCTCAATTATCAAGTTCCCTAGCTCAGAGATTATGGCCATTACCATTGTCATGAAACCACAAAATGATTCCTTAGGAATGATGACAGAGTGTAAACAAAGTAAAATTAAGCATCTTTAATAATTAAAGGGTCATAACCTTATTAGCCTATATCACATGGTCAAACTTGGGCAAAGAGATTATGACTGAAAAGGATTGCTTCAGAAAAGAAGATGCTTGAGTATATACAAAGTGAAACCTAACATTCTTAAATATTACAAGAGGGCCAAGATGGCCCTGTGTCGCTCACCTGAGTAAGATGGTTATGTTAGGCAAAATAACAAAAAATCTGGCATCTAAAGTGTTTTTCTAACATTTGACTAAGTCATCTACATATTGATCCTACCTGAATTTGCACTCAACTGGGAATTCATGCAGTCATCATTCATATCAAGTTTAATGAAGACTGGGACAAAAATGTAGGCCTGTAGAGTGTTCACAAGGTTTTTCTAAGATTTGACCTGGTGACCTAGTTTTTGACCCCACATGACCCAATTTCGAACTTATCCGAGATATCATGTAGACAAACATCCTGACCAAATCAATTGAAGATTGGGCCGAAACTGTGGCCTGTTGAGTGTTCACAAGGTTTTTCTAAGATTTGACCTGGTGACCTAGTTTTTGACCCCACATGACCCAATTTCAAACTCATCCGAGATATAATGTAGACAAACATCCTGACCAAATCAATTGAAGATTGGGCCGAAACTGTGGCCTGTAGAGTGTTCACAAGGTTTTTCTAAGATTTGACCTGGTGACCTAGTTTTTGACCCCAAATGACCCAATTTCGAACTTATCCGAGATATCATGTAGACAAACATCCTGACCAAGTTTCATGAAGATAGGGCCAAAACTGTGGCCTGTAGAGTGTTCATAAGGTTTTTATAGGATTTGACCTGGTGACCTAGTTTTTGACCCCATATGACCCAATTTTAAACTCATCCGAGATATTATGTAGACAAACATCCTGACCATGTTTCATGAAGTTTAGGCCAAAACTGTGGCCTCTAGAGAGTTCACAAGGTTTTTCTAAGATTTGACCTCGTGACCTAGTTTTTGACCCCACGTGACCCAATTTCGAACTCTTCCGAGATATTATGTAGACAAACATCCTGACCAAGTTTCATGAAGATTGGGCCAAAACTGTGGCCTGTAGAGTGTTCATAAGGTTTTTATAGGATTTGATCTGGTGACCTAGTTTTTGACCCCACATGACCCAATTTCGAACTCGTCCGAGATATCATGTAGACAAACATCCTGACCGAGTTTCATGAAGATTGGGCCAAAACTGTGGCCTCTAGAGTGTTCACAAGGTTTTTCTAAGATTTGACCTGGTGACCTAGTTTTTGACCCCACGTGACCCAATTTCGAACTCTTCCGAGATATCATGTAGACAAACATCCTGACCATGTTTCATGAAGATTGGGCCAAAACTGTGGCCTCAGAGTGTTCACAAGCAATTGTTGACGAGGGACGATGCACGACGGACAAAAGGGGATCACAAAAGCTCACCCTAGCACAAGTGCTCAGGTGAGCTAAAAAGGGTCAAAACTCCAGACCTATTTGACCTATATCATCCAATTCTAACTTGACCTAAACATCATGATCATAAACAGTCGTGAAGTTTGCAGATAATTGTTAAGAAATGATGATGCAAGAGTGCAAACAATGGATTCAGTGTTTTTTGGGGTTTTTTTGTTGTTTTTTTAATTATTATAAAGCAACATAACTCCTTATCTAGCCATAATCAAACTTGGCTGAGAGATTATAAATATAAGCACTGTCATAAAGATTGAAGGTGACTGCTTAAGACAAGAGGGCCAAGATGGCCCTAGATCGCTCACCTGAGAAAAGTATCATTCATTGCCTGTACAAAACAGATTGCTTTAGAATTAAGATGATGAGGTGAAACAATGTTCAGGAATTTTCTGACCCCATCCACAAAAGATATCATCATGACAAACATTCTGCCAAAGTTTGAGGATGATTGGACCAAAAATGTTGCCCTCAGAGTATAAACAAGATTTTTCTAAGATTTGATCTACTGACCTACATTTCTGTCCAGCCCCACCCATTATCAAACTGGTTCGAGATATCATCATGACAAACAATCTGACCAAGTTTGAGGAAGATTGCATCAAAACTGTGGCCTCTAGTGCGTAAACAAGATTAGTCTAAGATTTGACCTACTGACCTACTTTTGGATCCAACCTGACCCATTATCGAAAGGGTTCAAGATATCATCAAGACAAACATTCTGACAAAGTTTGAGGAAGATTGGATCAAAATTGTGGCCTCTAATGTGTAAACAAGATTTTTCTAAGATTTCCAAGTTTGAGGAAGATTGGATCAAAATTGTGGCTTCTGGTGTGTAAACAAGATTTTTCTAAGATTTGAACTACTGACTTTTTTTCCAATTTTTTCAAAGACAAATTCTGACCAAGTTTATCAAAACTGTGGCCTCTAGTGTGTAAACATCAAAATTGTTGACGGACGACGGACAATCAAGTATCCCAAAAGCTCACCCTCAGCTATGCTCAGGTGAGCTAAAAAGAAGATGCTAGAGTAAAACAAAGTGAAATTGGGGCGGAGTTGCTCAGACAAAAAGTTGCAACGTCACATATTCTTGTTTACTTCGTGCTCTATGCAATGATTTTACTCTTTTATAGCAAAGAAAGTGTTTTCAAGATGGCTTCTAATGCAGACAATATTTTTCTTCAATTTGAAACTAATATCAATTTGCAATTTAGCAAATATTCACTTATTCACTGGCATATGAACACTAATTTTATAAATCCAAACAGAAACAACAAAACGTTTTGTATGTCCAAATTTAATGGACTGTTAAGAAACATCCATTCTGATTATGAAAATCAAAACCTTGTCGACCATATATTATTTACTAGTTACTTCGCGAGGCACCTTTGAAGAGTGCCTTCCTCTGCCTCAAAACTTTTTCAACATCCAGTTGCATGTAAATTCAGTGAATAGTACATCGAAACTCATTGAAACTATTTGTGTTAGCAACTTGCCTCTGGCAATTTTATTCATATTAAAGGGCCATAACTCCTGATGTAATCAGCAATAATTAAAATTGGCTGGGATATTATCGCTATATACATTGTCATAAATTTTACAGATGATTGCTTAAGAAATGAAGATGCTAAAGTGTAAACAAAGTGAAATCTTTTTTTTTTTTTTCTATTTCATATTAAAAGGCCATAACTCATGACCTTTTTGGCTAATATCAGCCATTACCTAATTGGCTGAAAGATAATGTCTATAAACATTATGATTAAGTTTGAAAATGATTGGTTACAAAATGAAGATGCCAGAGTGCAAAGTGAAATCTAGCATTTTTTTTAATTTAACAAGAGGGCCATGATGGCCCTGGATCGCTCATCTGGTATCATTACTTTATGTAAAATTAAGTGACCCCTGGGGCAGAGCCAATTTTGACCCCAGGGTCATGATTTGAACAAACTTGGTAGAGGTCTATTAGCCCATGTTACATACCAAATATCTAAACTCCAGACCTTGTGGTTTTTGAGAAGGTTTTTCTAGTTTTTTTCCAAAAATAAGTCTACTTAAAATCAAGTGATCCCTGGGGCGGGGCCAATTTTCACCAAATATCTAAACCCAGGCCATGTGTTTTCGAGTTTTCTAAAAAGAAGAATTTTCAAGTTATTTCTATATTAGCCTATGTAAGATCAGGTGACCCCTATGGCGGGGCCAAATTTGACCCCAGGGCCATGATTTGAACAAACTAAGTATAGATCCACTAGACAATGCACGATTCATGATTTGAACAAACTTGGTAGAGGTCTATTAGCCCATGTTACATACCAAATATCTAAACTCCAGGCTTTGTGATTTCTGAGAAAAAGATTTTTCAAGTTTTTTCTATATTAGCCTATGTTAAATCAAGTGACCCCTTGGGCGGGGCCAATTTTGACCCCAGGGTCATGATTTGAACAAACTTGGTAGAGATCCACTAGACAATGCTACACACCAAATATCTTAACTCTGTGCCTTGTGGTTTCTGAGAAGAAGATTTTTCAAGTTTTTTTTCCTATATTAGCCTATGTTAAATCAAGTGACCCCTGGGGCGGGGCCAATTTTGACCCCAGGGTCATAATTTGAACAATCTTGGTAGAGAGTCATAAGATCATGCTACATAGCAAATACCTAAACTCCAGGTCTTGTGGTTTCTAGAAGTAGATTTTTCAAGTTTTTTCTATGTAAATTAAGGTGACCCCTAGGCATGGCCAAATTTGACGCCAGGGCCATGATTTGAACAAACTTGGTTGTGATCTACTAGACAATGCTGCACACAAAATATCTAAACACCAGGCCTTGTGGTTTCTGAGAAGAAGATTTTTCAAGTTTTTTCTATATTAGCCTATGTTAAATCAAGTGACCCCTTGGGCGGGGCCAATTTTGACCCCAGGGTCATGATTTAAACAAACTTGGTAGAGAGTCATAAGGTCATGCTACATACCAAATATCTAATTTCCAAGCCTTGTTGTTTCTGAGAAGAAGATTTTTCAAGATTTTCCTATATTAGCCTATGTTAAATCAAGTGACCCCTGGGGCGGGGCCAATTTTGATCCCAGGGTCTTGATTTGAACAAACTTGGTAGAGATCAACTAGACAATGTTGCACACCAAATATCTAAACCCCAGGTCTTGTGGTTTCTGAGAAGAAGATTTTTTCAAGTTTTTCCTATATTAGCCTATGTTAAATCAAGTGACCCCTTGGGCGGGGCCAATTTTGACCCCAGGTTCATAATTTGAACAATCTTGGTAGAGAGTCATAAGATCATGCTACATACCAACAAGAGGGCCATGATGGCCCTGGATCGCTCACCTGAGTATACGGTTACCCAAGGAACATCAGTCTGTATTAAAACATTTTGAAATCTGGCCAGTAGTTTTAAAGGAGATGATCCCTGTAAAGTTTTCCCTATATACATATAAGGCAAATAAGCCCTGCCCCTGGCGGCCATGTTTTTTAATTGGATCGGAATAATTTTAGCAACTTTGGTAGAGGTTGACCCAAGGAACATCTGTGCCAATTCATTTTTAAATCTGGCCAGTAGTTTTGAAGCAGATGATTTTTAAAGTTTTCATTTTTTTTTTTGCCATGGCAACCAGAGTTCTACATGGATCAAGTTTATTTTAGTAATTTTTGTGAAGGTTGACCCAAGGATCATCCCTGCCAAGTTTAATCAAATTCTGCTCAATGGTTTCAGAGGAAATGTTGATTAAAGTTTTTCCCTATATACATTTAAGGCAAATAAGCCCCGCCCCTGGCAGCCATGTTTTTTTACGGATCGGAATAATTTTAGCAACTTTGGTAGAGGTTGACCCAAGGAACATCTGTACCAAATAATTTCGAAATCTGGCCTGTAGTTTTGAAGAAGATGATTTTTAAAGTTTTCATTTTTCTTTTCTTTTTGTTGCCACGGCAACCAGAGTTCTACATGGATCAAGTTTATTTTAGCAACTTTTGTGAAGGTTGACCAAAGGAACATTCCTGCCAAGTTTCATAAAATTCTGTCCAGTGGTTTCAGAGGAGATGTTGTTTAAAGGTTTCTCTATAAACATATAAGGCAAATAAGCCCCGACCCTGTGGCCATGTTTTTAACGGATCGGAATAATTTTAGCAACTTTGGTAGAGGTTGACCCAAGGAACATCTGTACCAATTTATTTTAAAATCTGGCCAGTAGTTTTGAAGAAGATGATTTTTAAAGTTTTCAAATTATTTTTCTTTTTGTAACCGTGGCAACCAGAGTTCTTCATGGATCAACTTTATTTTAGCAACTTTTGTAGAGCCTCACCCAAGGAACATTCCTGCCAAGTTTCATTAAATTCTGTCCAGTGGTTTCAGAGGAGATGTCGTTTAAAGGTTTCTCTATATACATATAAGGCAAATAAGCCCCGCCCCTGGCGGCCATGTTTTTTTACGGATCGGAATAATTTTAGCAACTTTGGTAGAGGTTGACCCAAGGAACATCTGTACCAAATAATTTTGAAATCTGGCCTGTAGTTTTGAAGAAGATGATTTTTAAAGTTTTCATTTTTCTTTTTCTTTTTGTTGCCACGGCAACCAGAGTTCTACATGGATAAAGTTTATTTTAGTAATTTTTGTGAAGGTTGACCCAAGGATCATCCCTGCCAAGTTAAATCAAATTCTGTCCAGTGGTTTCAGAGGAGATGTTGTTTAAAGGTTTCTCTATATACATATAAGGCAAATAAGCCCCGCCCCTGGCGGCCATGTTTTTTTACGGATCGGAATAATTTTAGCAACTTTGGTAGAGGTTGACCCAAGGAACATCTGTACCAAATCATTTTGAAATCTGGCCAGTAGTTTTGAAGAAGATGATTTTTAAAGTTTTCAAATTATTTTTCTTTTTGTAGCCATGGCAACCAGAGTTCTTCATGGATCAATTTTATTTTAGCAACTTTTGTAGAGCCTCACCCAAGGAACATTCCTGCCAAGTTTCATTAAATTCTATCCAGCGGTTTCAGAAGAGATGTCGTTTAAAGAAAATTGTTGACGACACATGACGCACATCGCATGACGACGGATGAAGGGTGATCACAATAGCTCACCTTGAGCACTTCGCGCTCAGGTGAGCTAAAAATCAAAAGGCTAGGCCTTGTGGTTTCGGAGAAGAAGATTTTTAAAATTTTCATTTTTAAAATCTATTTTTAGGTGACCTAGATTTTTGACCAATCAAAATAATTTTAACAACTTTGGTAAAGGGCCCCATAATGAACATTCTGTGAAGTTTTATCAAAATCCAATGAGTAGTTTAGAAGGAGATGTTGTTTAAAGAAATTGTTGACCACGGACAGACGCAGGCACGCACAGACGACGTACAAAAGGCAATCACAAAAGCTCACCATGAGCACGTTGTGCTCAGGTGAGCTAAAAAGGGCCACATCTCCTGACCTAATTGGCAAATATCAGCCATAATTAAACTTGGTCGAGAGATTATGGCAATAAATATTTCACTAAGCTGTAGGATGATTGCTTGAGAAATGAAGGTGTAGACTGAAATAAACTAATTGTGGAAGACGACAGACGGACGATGGACATCCTTAGGTGAGCTAAAAAAAACAAACTGTAATTACTTCAACCAAGTGAGTATCACTACCACTGATGACTGACAATTCCTGGGTAGGGTTCATCAGCATTCTGTTTGGGTACTCCAGCAGCAGCTTAACAACCTGGGTATGCCCACCTTTTGCTGCCTCTATAACCATTGTTGATCCATCCTGCAATATTGAAGATACTACAGTCAGCATAAATCTCATTATTTTGGCAATGATAACTGACATTTGATAACATGACATTTCTTATTTGAAAACACAACAAATTCAATTGTATTATTATGTTCAGTGTTTTTCATAGATAATAAGAATTTAAAGTTTCCTTCTACAGAAATGTTGAAATCAGCAAGCTTTGTCAAAAGATCTATCATGGTGTCTTTCACTACCATGATGGATGGAATGAAAGCAGAAATGTGTAACAGCAGGATCTCTGAAAGCCAGCAAAGAACAAGATGTGTGAACATAAGCCCCAATCTGAGCGCAGGTCAGATGTCAAATAATCGATGTCAACTGAAAGATATTTATGAGTGGAGTAAGCATGTCAAATACATAGACTTTACTCCATATAGTAATGGAGTAATACTCAAGACAAAAAAAATCATTAAAAAAATAAAAGGAGCTAATTTTAAACAAGAGGGCCAAGATAGCCCTGTGTCGCTCACCTGAGTAAGATGGCTGTGTTAGGCATAATGACAAAAAATCTGGCATCTAAAGTGTTTTTCTAACATTTGACTAAATGACCTACATTTTGATCCTACCTGAATATGCACTCAACTGGGAATTCATGCAGTCATCATTCATTTCAAATTCAATGAAGACTGGTACAAAAATGTAGGCCTCTAGAGTGTTCACAATATTTTTCTAAAAATTGCCCTGGTGACCTACTTTTTGACCAAACATGACCCAACTTTGAACTCATCCAAGATATCATGTAGATAAACATCCTACAATTTAGAAGATTGGGCAAAACGTGGCCTCTAGAGTGTTCACAAGGTTTTTCTAAGATTTGACCGGGTGACCTACTTTTTGACCCCACATGGCCCAATTTTGAACTCATCTGAGATATCATGTAGACAAACATCCTGATCAAATTTTAGGAAGATTGGGCTAAAACAGTGGCCTCTAGAGTGTTCACAAGGTTATACTAAGATTTGACCTGGTGACCTAGTTTTTGACCCCACATGACCCAATGTCAAACTCATCCGACATAGCATAATGACAAACATCCTGACAAAGGTTCATGAAGATTGAGCCAAAAATGTGGCCACAAGCATGTTCACAAGATTTTTCTAAGATTGGACCTGGTGACCTAGTTTTTGACCTCACGTGACTCATTTTCGAACTCATCAAATATATCATTTAGAAAAACATCCTGACCTAATCCAATTAAGATTAGGCTAAAACTGTGGCCTCTAGAGAGTTCACAAGGTTTTTCTAAGATTTGACCTGGTGACCTACTTTTTGATCCCACATGGCTCAATTTTGAACTCATCCGAGATATCATATAGACAAACATCCTGACCAAATTTTATGAAGATGGGGCTAAAACAGTGGCCTCTAGAGAGTTCACAAGGTTATACTAAGATTTGACCTGGTGACCTAGTTTTTGACCCTACATGACCCAATTTCAAACTCATCCAAGATATCATGTAGACAAACATTCTGACTAAGTTTCATGAAGTTTGGGCCAAAACTGTGGCCTGTAGAGTGTTTACAAGCAATTGTTGACAACGGACGACGCACAACGGACAAAAAGCGATCACAAAAGCTCACCCTGAGCACAAGTGCTTAGGTGAGCTATAAAGTACCCCCCAGAGTTTTGTTTCATAATCATTACACTTTTGCTACTCACTATCTATTTAAATTAAGTTACAAATCGATACCTTGAATCATTCAGGAATATGTTTTTGACAAAAATTTATATAAAATAAAGGGAGAATCAGACCAGGCAGAATTATGGTTCTTGGTAACTGCACTGCTCCTATTTGCTATCTTATCATGGTTCATATTCTTACGGCCTTTTTTTTTAAGTTTGCTCAAAAAAAAAAAAAAAAAGAAGGTTAACTATATATATATATATAAACAAGAGCCATGTTAAGATGACCATCCCCCGCTGAACGCTTGCTCTTTAGAAGATGTGTTGGAGAGTAGAATATTTCATTTTTAAAAGAACATTTTTGGTAATGAAGACTGATGTTTAAAGTGATTTTAGATATGAAACCCATGTAAAGACCTACTAATTCCTCTATTTTGAGGTCTACAGGTAAAATGTCAAGGTCACTGTGATAAAAATTAAGTCTGAAAAATAACAAAGGGCAATAACTCAAAAAAAAGGAGAGTTATCGTTCTTGTGCACTCTCCCCAAAAGATCTATCCACCTATGAAGTTCAAGTTGTACCAAATCTTTTGAGTTATGCTCTGGACAAAAATGGAGTCTAAAAAATAACAAAGGGCAATAACTCAAAAATTATGAATGGTAAGGTTATTGTTCTTGCACACTGCACTCCTCCCCAATAAGATCTATCCACCTATGAAGTTCCAAGTTGGTACCTCAAATACTTTTCGAGTTATGCTCTGGACAAAAATTAAGTCTGAAAAATAACAAAGGGCAATAACTCAAAAATTATGAAAGGTAGAGTTATCATTCTTGTGCACTGCACTCCTCCTCAATGAGATCTATCCACCTATGAAGTATCAAGTTGATACCTCAAATACTTTTCGAGTTATGCTTTGGACAAAAAGGTGGGACGGACGGACGGACGGAAGGACGGACGGAGACTATTACCATATAATAAAAGGAGATAATCAAAAACCAGACTTGGTAGAGTTACTGTTCTCAGCCACTGCACTATTCCTAGATGTTATCTACTTACATATGAAGTTTCAAATCAATACCTTGTATGGATTTCAAGTTAGGGCTTGATATCGTTATTCACGAAACTGTCTGATACCAATACCAGTATGACGAAACGATACCAGTCTTTTAACAATACTGATACTATGATTACTATCAGTTTACCATATCAAAATATAAGCACTAAGGTAAATAATGAACTATAATCTGTTTTATTTATATTAACTAGTTTTATGTAATGGTATGCTGTAAAGTATACCTTTTGAGAATTTTCTTGTTTTGTTATGTTGTGCTAAGTTTTACCTTTTTCAACAATATACATATTAAATTACATAAAAGTCGTCGTACATAAATTCTTTTTTTCTTTTCTTATTTTTCCATTCAAGGAACATGGCAAGATTTAAACAGTAACATTTTGGTGCAGGGAAAAAATCTAAGGAAAAACTTTTTAATATTTTAATAGCTAAAGACAAAAAGTAAATGATAACATATGCTTAACAAAACAGACAAATGATAATTACGGCTAGAAAAATCAAATTAACACATCTTAAAACCATCTTTGAATAGTATTTGTATTGACTAGATTTGACTTTAAACACAGTTAAGTTGAACTTACAAGTGTACAGTCACTCTTTTGCACATAGAATATTGAAAGATTGAAAAAGAAAACTCAACTAAAAGAACTTAAATCTCTTCATCATCATAAATGTTCAGCAAGTCAGCATTCTTGAACAACAACCATTAATGTTACAATGCCCTTACAAACTACTTTTGCCACCGTTAATTTACTTAGAACATAGACATATTCACTACATATGCCTGTGCTTAGAATAATAATATAGAATTTTTCGTACAGTTTCCAACACCAAGTTATACTCTTCAAATGTTGACAAAGTTGTTTGTTTGTCACAAGTCCCTTTTCAATGGGAATTTGAAGTACACAATTTTTTTAAACCGAACAGTTCTGTCCAAAATGAAACTAACTAGCAGTAGCTAGAATATCATCTGAATATAATAAACAAGAGGCCGATGATGGCCCTAAATCGCTCACCTGAGATAAATAGGTTGACCCAAGGAACATCTGTACCAAATTTATTTTAAAATCTGGCCAGTAGTTTTGAAGAAGATGATTTTTAAAGTTTTCATTTTTTTTTTTCTTTTTGTTGCCATGGCAACCAGAGTTCTACATGGATCAAGTTTATTTTAGCAACTTTTGTGAAGGTTGACACAAGGATCATCCCTGCCAAGTTTAATCAAATTCTGTCCAGTGGTTTCAGAGGAGATGTTGTTTAAAGGTTTCTCTATATACATATAAGGCAAATAAGCCCCGCCCCTGGCGACCATGTTTTTTTACGGATTGGAATAACTTTAGCAACTTTGGTAGAGGTTGACCCAAGGAACATCTGTACCAAATCATTTTGAAATCTGGCCAGTAGTTTTGAAGGAGATGATTTTTTCAAATTATTTTTCTTTTTGTAGCCATGGCAACCAGAGTTCTTCATGGATCAACTTTATTTTAGCAACTTTTGTAGAGCCTCACCCAAGGAACATTCCTGCCAAGTTTCATTAAATTCTGTCCAGCGGTTTCAGAGGAGATGTCGTTTAAAGCAAATTGTTGATGACGGACGACACCGGACGCCAGACGAAGGGCGATCACAAAAGCTTACCTTGAGCACTTTGTGCTCAGGTGAGCTAAAAACAATATAATCATGACATGATGGCAATCATTGTTGGTCTTAGTAATGACGGTGCGAATATCACATTTGGCTGTGTATTGTCAATTAATCATTAAATAGTTCGGGTGGGTCACAACAATGTAATCATAATATGAATATGAATATGAGAACAATGATTTTGTTAGCATTTTTTTCACAATTATGTTTTAGAAATCACAACCAGACAACACATTTCTTTCTTGCAGGGAAATACAGTCAAACTTGTATTAAGCAGCCACCCAAGGGACAGGACACAATTGGCTGCTTAAGACAAGTTGGCTGCTTAAGACAAAATATAGTATCAGCCATTTTTGATAGTACATGTCAATGTATATATGCTTGCTTGTATGTTTGTATGTATGTATTATTTTTACCTTTTTATATGTATATTATACCTATACACAAACTCTCTCTTTTTTTTCTCCCCCTTTCAATTTTTATCTCTTTCTCTTTCTGAATCTTATACCCATAACAAAGTAAATATTCAGCTGATAAGCACATGCATGAATATATAAACAAGAGGGCTGTAAGGCCCTATATCGCTCACCTAGGGGGTCTTGATGTATAGGCATTGAAGACATCACCATAGGGCCAAGATTTTGACAATCTAGGTAATGAACCATTTGATGTTGCTACATACCAAATATCTAAGCTCTAGGCCTCATGGATTCATAGAAGAAGATTTTCAGACTTTTCCTATATAACTCCATGTAAAACAAGAGGGCCATGATGGCCCTGGATCGCTCACCTGGTATCATTAGGCTATGTAAAATCAAATGACCCCTGGGGCAGAGCCAATTTTGACCCCAGAGTCATGATTTGAACAAAGTTGGTAAGAATCGACTAGACAATACTTTGTGGTGTCTGAGAAGAAGATTTTTCAAGTTTTTTTCCTATTAACCTATGTTAAATAAAGTGACCCCTGGGACGGGGCCAATTTTGACCCCAGGGTCATAATTTGAACAATCTTGGTAGAGAGTCATAAGATCATCCTACATATTAAAAATCAAAAGGCTAGGCCTTGTGGTTTCAGAGAAGAAGATTTTTCAAGTTTTTTCTATATTAGCCTATGTAAAATCAGGTGACCCCTTGGTGGGGCCAAATTGGATCCCAGGGCCATGATTTGAACAAACTTGGTTGAGATCTACTAGACAATGCTACACCAAATATCTTAACCCAGGCCTTGTGGTTTCTGAGAAGAAGATTTTTCAAGTTTTTCCTATATTAGCCTATGTTAAATCAAGTGACCCCTGGGGCTGGGCCAATTTTGACCCCAGGGTCATGATTTGAACAAACTTGGTAGAGATCAACTAGACAATGCTACACACCAAATATCTTAACTCTATGCCTTGTGGTTTCTGAGAAGAAGATTTTTCAAGTTTTTCCTATATCAGCCTATGTTAAATCAAGTGACCCCTGGGGCGGGGCCAATTTCGACCCCAGGGTCATAATTTTAACAATCTTGGTAGAGAGTCATAAGACCACGCTACATACCAAATATTTAAACTCCATGCTTTGTGGTTTCTGAGAAGAAGATTTTTCAAGTTTTTTTCTATATTAGCCTATGTGAAATCAAGTGACCCCTGGGGCGGGGCCAATTTTGACCCCAGGGTCATAATTTGAACAATCTTGGTAGAGAGTCATAAGATCATGCTACATAACAAAAATCAAAAGGCTAGGCCTTGTGGTTTCGGAGAAGAAGATTTTTTAAATTTTCATTTTTAAAATCTATTTTTAGCTCCTGTGACCTACTTATTCACCCAATCAAAATAATTTGAACAACTTTGATAGAGGTCATGATAAGGATGATTCCTGTGAAGTTTGGTCAAAATCCATCCAGTGGTTTAGGAAGAGAAGTTGTTTAAAGGAAAAGTTGACGCAAGACGCATGCACGGACGGACGACGGACAAAAGGCGATCACAAAAGCTCACCATGAGCACGTTGTGCTCAGGTGAGCTAACAAGTGACCCCTGGTGCGAGGCATTTATCACCGTAGAGCTATGATTTGAACAATCTTGTTAATGGCTCATAAAATGATGCTACAAACCAAATATCTAAGCTCTATGTCCTGCAGTTTTGCAGAAGAAGATTATTAAAGATTTTCCTATATAACTCTTTGTAAAACAAGTGACCCCTGGTGCGGGGTCATTTATCACCATAGGGCTATGATTTAATCAATCTTGGTAATGACCCATAAGATAATGCTACATACCAAATATCAAAGCTCTAGGCCTAATGGTTTCATAGAAGAAGATTTTTAAAGATTTTCCTATATAACTCTATGTAAAACAAGTGACCCCTGGCGCGGGGTCATTTATCACCATGGGGCCATGATTTGAACAATCTTGGTAATGGTGTATCAGACAATGCTACATACCAAATATCTTAGCTCTTGGCCTTATGGTTTCAGAGTAGAATTTTTTTTAAAGTTTTTCCTATATAACTCTATGTAAAACAAGTGACCCCTGGAGCGGAGTCATTTATCACCTCAGGGCCATGATTTGAACAATCTTGGTAATGGTTCATTAGACAATGCTACATACCAAATATCTAAGCTCTAGGCCTTTTGGATTTGGAGAAGAAGTTTTTTTAAGATTTCACTTTTAAAATCTATTTTTAGCTCCTGTGACCTAATTATGCAATGGACTGGAACCATTTGAACAACTTTGGTAGAGAGTCTGCCAAGGAACTTTCCTGCAAAATAATTTGAAATTGGCCAAGTGGTTTAGGAGGAGAAGTCGTTTAAACGAAAAGTTGACGACGGACGCACGCACGGACGATGGACGACGGACAACGGGCGATAACAAAAGCTCACCTTGAGCACTTTGTGCTCAGGTGAGCTAAAAACAAGAGGCCGATGGGCCATAGACGCTCACCAGAGTACATCTGCAATTTAAAATGAAACTAGAACTATCACTGAAGGTGATTCATACCCCCACCCCCATCTTTGACACAGGATGTATTCACATGACACATAAAACGAATGTTCACACATAGGATTTGGGCTTATAAGCATACCAAAAAAAAATATTATCACTAAAGGTGATCAATACCCACACCGAAAGTCTGTCATGTGTAGGAATACAGTTGCAAAAGTTTGCGTGAGTGAAAGACTACATGTATGTAAGGTTTAAAGTTAGTGTGAGCAATGGTTCAAAAGTTTTGGACAATGCTAAAAAGTTTTGACAGACAGACAGATAGACAGAGAGACACACATACAGACACACAGAAGAAAACAATTTGCCCCCAAGATCTGTAGCTGAGGAGAATAAAAATGCAGTCTAATTATGGTTCACATCCATATTTATTGTTTGCAAAAACCTGTCTTTAAGAATTTACATTGTGGTTTTCTTATGCACTGCACTTCCTCTCATCAAGATCAATCTACATATGAAGTTTCATCAACCTAGCTACTTTAGTATTGGAGTTATGCTCCGGACAAAATCAAAAGATTAAAAATGACAAAGGGCAATAACTCCTTTCAAAATACATGCAGAGTTATGGTTCTTGTGCACTGCACTTCCTCTCATCAAGATCAATCTACATATGAAGTTTCATCAACCTAGCTACTTTAGTATTGGAGTTATGGTCCGGACAAAATCAAAAGATTAAAAATGACAAAGGGCAATAACTCCTTTCAAAATACATGCAGAGTTATGGTTCTTAGGCACTGCACTTCCTCTCAAGAAGGTCTATCTACATATGAGGTCTATCTACATATGAAGTTTGATCAACATAAGGACAGTAGTTTTGGAGAAATGCTCCGGACAAAATCGAAAGACAAAAATTAACAAAGGGGAATAACTCCTTTAAACAAGAGGGCCATGATGGCCCTGAAACGCTCACCTAAGTACCATTGCTACAACTGATTACAAGGTTTTTAAACAGACAAGAATTCTGATATAACTCAATCTTAAACATTTTAGCCCTGACAATACTACACACCAAATATATAAGCACTGGGCCTTATAGTTTCAGAGGAGAAGACTTAGTGCGGGGTCATTTATCTCCAAAGGGCCACCATTTTGAAAATCTTGATAATGAACCATAAGATGATGCTACATACCAAAACTCTAAGCTATAGGCCTTATGGATTCATAGTAGAAGATTTTTTTAAAGATTTTCCTATATAACTCTATGTAAAACAAGTGATCCCTGGTGCAGGGGCATTTATCACCATAAGGTCATGATTTGTACAATCTTGGTAATGAACCATAAGATGATGCTACATACCAAATATCTAATCTCTAGGCCTTATGGATTCATAGAAGACTTTTAAAGATTTTCCTATATAACTCTATGTTAAACAAGTGACCCCTGGTGCAGGGGCATTTATCACCATGGGGTCATGATTTGAACAATCTTGGTAATGAACCATTAGATGATGCTACATACCAAATATCTTATCTCTAGGCCTTATGGATTCATAGAAGAAGATTTTTAAAGATTTTCCTATATAACTCTATGTAAAACAAGTGACCCCTATTGCGGGGGCATTTATCACCGTTTGGCTATGATTTGAACAATCTTGGTCATGAACCATTAGATGATGCTACATATGAAATATCTAAGCTCTAGGCCTTATGGATTCATAGAAGAAGATTTTTAAAGTTTTTCCTATATAAATCTATGTAAAACAAGTGACCCATGGTGCGGGGGCATTTATCACCATAGGGCTATGATTTGAACAATCTTGGTGATGAACCATAAGATGATGCTACATACCAAATATCTAAGCTCTAGGCCTAATGGATTCATAGGAGAAGATTTTTAAAGATTTTCCTATATAACTCTTATGTAAAACAAGTGACCCATGGTGCGGGGGCATTTATCACCATAGGGTCATGATTTGTACAATCTTGGTAATGAACCATAAGATGATGCTACATACCAAATATCTAATCTCTAGGCCTTATGGATTCATAGAAGAAGATTTTTAAAGATTTTCCTATATAACTCTATGTAAAACAAGTGACCCCTGGTGCGGGGGCATTTATCACCATAGGGCTATGATTTGAACAATCTTGGTCATGAACCATTAGATGATGCTACATACCAAATATCTAAGCTCTAGGCCTTATGGATTCATAGAAGAAGATTTTTAAAGATTTTCCTATATAACTCTATGTAAAACAAGTGACCCCTGGTGCGGGGGCATTTATCACCGTAGGGCTATGATTTGTACAATCTTGGTAATGGCCCATAAGATGATGCTACATACCAAATATCTAAGCTCTAGGCCTTGCAGTTTTGCAGAAGAAGATTTTCAAAGTCTGCATTTTTAAAATCTATTTTTAGCTCCTGTGACCTACTTTTTTAACCAATCTGAATAATTTGTACAACTTTGATAGAGGGCATCATAAGGATGATTCCTGTGAAGTTTGGTCAAAATCCCTTCAGCGGTTCATGAGGAGATGTTGTTTAAAGCAAATTGTTGACGACGGACGGACGCACGCACGCACGACGGACGACGGACAAAAGGCATTCACAAAAGCTCACCATGAGCACGTTGTGCTCAGGTGAGCTAAAAACATGTAGAGTTATGGTTCTTATGCACTGCACTTCCTCTCATCAAGATCAATCTACATATGAAGTTTCATCAACCTAGCTACTTTAGTATTGGAGTTATGCTCCGGACAAAATCAAAAGATTAAAAATGACAAAGGGCAATAATTCCTTTCAAAATACATGCAGAGTTATGGTTCTTGTGCACTGCACTTCCTCTCATCAAGATCAATCTACATATGAAGTTTCATCAACCTAGCTACTTTAGTATTGGAGTTATGGTCCGGACAAAATCAAAAGATTAAAAATGACAAAGGGCAATAACTCCTTTCAAAATACATGCAGAGTTATGGTTCTTATGCACTGCACTTCCTCTCATCAAGGTCTATCTACCTATGAAGTTTCATCAACATAGGTACAGTAGTTTTGGAGAAATGCTCCGGACAAATATTTGTAGACCAACCGCCGGACCGACGGACCGACCGACAGGGTGACTCCTATATACCCCCCCAAATTTCATTTGTGGGGGTATAACAATTGTTTTCTGTAACAAGGAATGTTTAACTGTGACTATTTTATGTGGTTCCTTTTGAGAGTGTCAATATGAGTCTATATGAAGGAAAAAGTTAAATCAGTAACAGTTTTTAATCTGGAAAAAGCAGCCAAAACAACTATGAGTAGCCTAGTAATTTTCTACCTAAATGTCCCACATACTCTCGACACCATAGTAATTCCATCCCTATACACTCTATGGAGCAGTGCGGTTGTGATTCACAAACGCTAACATTTTCAGAAAATACAGTGTTATCATGCAACTTAAAACACACTGGACAATCCACGGTCATGTAATCTCATTCATTTCAACCAGTTAATAAATTCTTGGGTTATCTTTTTGTTTTGAAAACACTTTTCGCAAACCGATAAGTGTTATTTTGTTCAAATATTTAAATCCAAAATGGTGGATCACGGAATCAGAAACACACAAAATCGGGAAAAATATTGTGTATTGAAGAGTAGATGGGGCCAAATTTCAGCCCCAAATTGGCCTTTGCACAGAAGAAGAATCTTAATGTTTTCTATATAGAGTATATAAGGGAATTAGCCAACCCCCTAGGGACCTCATTTTTTTAGGAATTAACTTTATTTTAGCCATATTGGTATACATTGGTTTGGGCCAAAGGAAATCAAAACTGGCTTCAGAAAAAAAGTATTTTGATGTTTTCTATATAGAGTATATAAGGAAATTAGCCAACCCCCTAGGGGCCTTATTTTTCAAGGGATCAACTTTATTTTAGCAATTATGGTAGACATTCATGAGGTGACTATTTGTGCCAAAGGAAAATAAATTCTGACCATTTGTTTCAGGAGATGATTTTCAAAGTTTTCAATTATTTTTTCTATTTGTTGCCATGGCAACCAGAGTTCTTCATGGATCAACTTTATTTGAGCAATTTTTGTAGAGGCCCACCCAAGGATCATACATGCCAAGTTTTATCAAATTCTGTCCAGCGGTTTCAGAGGAGATGATTTTCAAAGTTTTCAATTATTTTTTCTATTTGTTGCCATGGCAACCAGAGTTCTTCATGGATCAACTTTATTTGAGCAATTTTTGTAGAGGCCCACCCAAGGATCATACATGCCAAGTTTTAACAAATTCTGTCCAGCGGTTTCAGAGGAGATGTCTTTTAAAGCAAATTGTTGACGACGGACGACAACGAACGACGGATGATCCCAATAGCTCACCCTGAGCACTTCGTGCTCTGGTGAGCTAATAAACATGTTTCTTAAAAAAGTTAAATAACTTATAAGTGGGCCAGACACAGGAACTTGTTTTAATGTTGCGTCAAGAAACCAGCGGTAACAGATATCGTTAAATTATCGTTGGGCGTTGTTCACCATGATCTTTTTAGCTCTAAATTTTCACTCTCTCAAACTCTTCAAGTAATTCCCGTTCTCTTTTTGAGATATCCTGGATTTGAGTCAAGCCATCGTTAAATTCAGCTGCAATTATTCCCGAGCTTTTCCCAGCTTCGGGAAGTTTCAGAACGTTCATTCTGTTTTCTAACATCAGACATTTTCGTTTTGACATGATGGCATACGCTATCACATTACGGTTATGTTCTAAATATTCCATTTTATATCATTTTTAGCAGCAAACAGTCAATGTTCTTTGATCAAGCAATTAATAAAAACACCTTTATAACTCTCAAAATGCATTCATAATTCCAACATTAACACCGATCAACGATCATCTAGTCAGACGAGCAAATAGTAGCAGAATGGAGTGCATAACTGTTCATATACATGGTGCATATTTCATCAAACTTCAAACTATGCATAGATAAAAGGCAATTAGGAATAATTAAAACACACATTAATGGTTGATTGGTTAAGCTAGCCCTTCGCAAACAGCGTGACGTTGGCAAACACCATAAGTTTGCCAGCGGAAGTGTGCCAATTTTGCATGCGTGTGGGGAGCAGGGGATTAATGGCCAGGCGTTCGGTGCGGGATCACACCAGCTGATTGACCGCTAATTAGGACTCCTTTGAAGTAGGATTATCCCCTTTTAAGGTGACCATTGACCGCATATGACAAGTGACCGCTTATTACACGACAATTAAAGAAGAATTTGCTCGGGAGGACCTGACATGACTGCTTATGTCATGGTGACCGCTTAATACACATGACCGCTATCACAAGTTTGACTGTATATGATAAAACTTTTATACCGATATAAATAATGAAATCGTACGCTCGTATAGACTTCGCCGAATGCTGATATGCCCCCACCTGTTGCATTTCCCAAAACAAAGGCCAACACCCTGGAGCGCAAGTCATGCCCTGATGAATATATCCATGAAGTCTGTAGCACAAATACCTTAGAGTTACCTGTGTCACAGTTTTGGGATGTTCGGACGGACAAAGGCAAATCTATATGCCTCACTTTTTGGTAGGGGGGGCATAACAATACCCAGGTGCACAAGTTCATGTCTTGATTAATATATCCATAAAGTTTCAAGTCTGTAGTACAAATACTTTCAGAGTTACATGCATCACAAGCATAAAATTCAGTATTTTTCAAAAACAAAGCCCCATAACTCTATCAACTTCAACGGTGGTTTGATAGAAATACCCAGGTGCGCAAGTTCATGTCCTGATTAATATATCCATAAAGTTTCAAGTCTGTAGTACAAATACTTTCAGAGGAACGTGCGTCACAAGCATACAATTCCATATTTTTCAAAAACAAAGGCCCATAACTCTGTCAACTTCAACGGTGATTTGATGAAAATACCCAGGTGCTTAAGTTCATGTCCTGAATAATATATCCATGAAGTATCAAGTCTCTAGTACAAATATATTTCAAGTTATGTGTGTCACAAACTTTCGGAACGTACGTACGTATGTAGGAACAAAGCCCATCTCCCCTTGATTACAAAACAAGTTCTCACAACTTATATTAATCACTCTCCATGGCTCTAGTGGCAGTGTATGTGGTCATTATTGAGGGAGGAAACCGGAGATCCTGGAGAAAACCCACATGTCTGGATGGGCTACCACTGTACCCTCTCACATACATGACCAGGAATTAAACCCGGGACGTATTGGTGAGAAGCAAAGCACGTTACCACTACGCTATCCAGGCACCCAATTCCCTGTATAGGTTATGAGTTATGCTCTGCACAAACAAGAGAGCCATAAGGCCCTAGATCGCCCTCCAGAGTACATCAGCTTATCTAAAACAATTCAATACCTTAATTTTAACTGGTTTCTTCCAGCAGCAACCAGATTCAAATCTCAGATACAAAGAATTCTTACCTAAGTCAATCATCTGGAAGCCTCAATTTTCAAGGGATTGAAAATGTTTTGAAACCTTGAGGTAATCATTGGAGCAAAAAAAAATATTCTGAACATTAGTTCTCTAAAATTTTCTATATAGAGTATGTAAGGACACTAGATGATCCTGTAACTCATTCTTCAAGGGATCAACTTTAATTTAGCAATAGGAAACCAAATTTTCCAATGGTTTCATAGAAGAAGATTTCTGAAATCTTCTATATGGAGTTAGTATATAAGGAAACTAGTGGACCCCTAGAGGCCTCATTTTTAAAGGGATCAACTTTATTTTAGCAATTATGGTAGAGTCATGAGGTGACCATTTGTGCCAAATGAAATTAAATTCTGACCAATGGCTTCATAGAAGATGTTTGATTTTTTTATATAGAGTAAATAAGGAAATTAGTCACCCCTTAGGGGCCTCAAATTTTAAGGGATCAACTTTATTTTAACAATTATGATAGAGCACTATGAGGTGAACATTTGTGCCAAAGGAAATTAAATTCTGACCTTTGGTTTCAGAAACAAAAAAATAAAAAAATTTAAAGTAATATTTTTGGGTTGCCATGGCAACCAGAGTTCTACATGGATCAAGTTTAATTTAGCAAATTTTGTTGAGGTTCACAAAAGGATGATCCATGCGAAGTTTCATGAATTTCTACTCAGCAGTTTCAGGAGAGATGATGTTTGAAGCAAATTGTTGACAAAGCACGAAGGATGCAAGGTGATCCTAATAGCTCAACTTGAGCATGTTGTGCTCAATAAGGGGCATAACTCCACAACTAATTGGTCTATATCAGCCATAATCGGAATACTGATCTTGATTTCATATAAAAAAAAATTAAAAAAATTTGAAAATTTCTAGATATAGATTTTATAAAGAAACTAAAAGACCTCCCAAGGGACTCATCCTTCTAGGGATAAACTTCCCATTTTAGCAATCCTGGTAGTGGGCTATGAGATGCACGTTGCACGACAGTCAACACATGATGGATGCAAGATAATCAGAATAGCTTACCTTGTCAAGTTGAGCACATTAGAAACAGACACATACCCATTTGTTTTCAAATTGATAGCTTAAACATAACAAAATCTGAAAAACTCCATTCTTTCAGTTTTGTACTCTTATCCTGACCTTGGTAGCAAGCAAATTTGGTTGTAATTCAAAAGATTACTAAGTACATCCTATAAAGGGAAATGTTACAATGAATAACTACCTAGGAATTTATACATAACCTTAAGTTTATGCGTTGGATCTGCACCATGGGCCAACAACAGCTCAACAACCGCTAAATGACCACCAGCACAGGCTAGTGATAACACAGTGTGGTCATTAGTAGTCGTCTTACGATTAACATCGGCACCTATAGAACAGACAATAAAAATATCTTGTTAGTTATGTCACAATTTTTATATCACATAACTTTACCTGTATTTTGATATTATATATTTGCATACCAATATGAATTCAATATAAATAATCTTTCAAAAATTATTGCGCAGAAATGGTCACTTCACATAAAATCTGTCTTTACAGGGCGCACAATGAATCAGTGGATTGTAACCAAATCAAACTTAACCTGTATTTTGATATTTTATACTTGTGTACCAAATGTGAATTCCTATGAAGTCTTTCAATAGTTATTGCACAGAAATGGTCATTTCAGAAAACAAGAGGGCCATCATGGCCCTAGAAAGTTCACCAGAATATCATCAACTAAATTTAACACTTCAGTATAACCTTGATTAAAATTTCAGATTAAAAAACAATTTCAAAGTTTTTATACAGACTATAAATAAGAAAACTAGCCAACCATCTCGGGGGATCAAAATCATGATATGACAGTATAGGACCATGACCACATCATGGATTCAAAACAGAATTGAATTCTGTGCAATGGTTTTAGAAAAGAAGAAAATTAATATTATGACAATAATTGCATAAATTACTTCAAAACATACACATATTTTTCCCCCTATTTTCAAGAACCACAGCCATTATAGCCACTAAGGCTAGGCATTTTGTGTGGCCTTAATTTGGAATTTTATATGAAAAACAAGAGGCCCATAGGGCCTAAAATCGCTCACCTGAGTACCACTGCTCTATATGCAACCTAGTATACATGTATCATACTGATATACATGTTTCTCAGGAACTTGACAGTTTTTCTTACCCATTTTAGCAATAGTATGGAAAAAAACAGTGATCATGAGATTTCAGTGTGGTACTGCTGATTGAAAATGGACAAAAAGAGAGATGGTCCTTAACCTTTTCCCTCATAAAAACTCATTTTGACATAAATCCTGATCTGCAGAAAGCCCCACTTAAACCTTTCCAAATTTAATTGTAAAATCCCCATCGCCAGACCACTAAGGAGCAGCAAACAGCATAAAACCTGATCAGCCTGCGAGTAACAGTTGGACTTGCAGGCTGATTAGGTTTTATGCTACTCACATAGGTACATATATTTTATAGATCTCTATGAGGAAAAGGGTTAATTATTAAGAAATAAGTTGCAATTTATTACAAAGTGTTTTTAATCATTCATTTGTGGTTTTTAAGAGGTGTTTGGTAATCCCTGTGTACTGGAACACTGACATGAACCAAAGTAAAGGCAGACAATCTGCATATTCACCCCCCCCCCCTCCCACATTCACTTTAATGATGATGTTGATGCTGCTGCTGATTTAGGATAGTATCAATAACCCTTATATCTCTATCAGGTGGCTTTGTGTAAAACTAGCCTAGTATCTCATATACATAGTAGCAGGTTATGTAGTTTTTGCACTAACTCAGTGGGGCAACACAGTCCAGAAAATGTGACCTCTGCCAGTAGGTCAGACTAAGCTATAGGAATGGTATTTGTGGTAATGTTATCTTCTCCACCTCTGCATATGTAGTGGAATCACCCAAATGACCTATCAGACTAGTGGACAATCTCATCTAAGGGTACAATTTATTTTTTTGTTTCTAGCTGGTTTTCTCTCTCTCTCTCTCTCTGTTAGACTTCTCTCTCTTTAATAAGTGGCCTTGTAATTTAATGTAACTTTTTGCATTTTATTAAGCTACCAAGACATATTTCTTGTTTTGTTTATGAGCTGATGCATTCTTTTTATGCATAAATGTAACAAAATATCACACTTAAAAATATTCAACTTCTGTAAATCTGATCTGTAAAGGATCAACTTTTGGAGAGGTAGCCTGAACTGCAGAAAAGAGGCCCATGATGGCCCTAAATTGCTCATCTGAGATAAATAGGTTGACCCAAGGAACATCTGTACCAATTTATTTTAAAATCTGGCCAGTAGTTTTGAAGCAGATGATTTTTAAAGTTTTCATTTTTTTTTTTTTTGTTGCCATGGCAACCAGAGTTCTACATGGATCAAGTTTATTTAGCAACTTTTGTGAAGGTTGACCCAAGGATCATCCCTGCCAAGTTTAACAAACTTAGTAGGGTTTCAGAGGAATTTGTCTACAAGGTCTCTAATACATATAAGGCAATAAGCCCCGCCCCTGGTGCCTATGTTTTTTACGTGTCGGATATTATTAGCACTTTGATAAAGGTGCCCAAGAACATGACCATTATTAAAATCTGCTAGTTATTGAAAATTTTTTAAAGTTTTCATATTTCTTATTTTTTTTATTTGCCTGGCAACCAGAGTTCTAATATCAATTAATTTTAGCAAACTTATTGCGAAGGTATTCCAAGGAATCTTCCATGCCAAGTTAATCAATTTGTCTAGTGATTCAAGAATGTTTTTAAGGTTTTCTTATACATTTAAGCAAATAAGCCGCCCCTGGCGCCATGAATTTTTTACGTATCGAAAATGTATTAGAAACACCTTTGGTAGAGTTACCAAGAAAATCTACCAATTAATTTGAAATCTGCATATTTTGAAGGATAGATTTTTAACAGTTTCAAATTATTTTTCTTTTGTATGCAATGAAACCCAAGTTCTTCAGGATCAACATTATTTGACAACTTTGTAGACCTGACCCAAGACATTTCCTGCCAAGTTCATTAAATTCTGTCCAGCGGTTTTCAGAGAGAATTCTTTAAGCAAAATTGTTACGAGACGTACGGAACGACGCACGACGACGACCGCCGACAAGGGCCGATCACATAAAGCTCACACTGAGCACTTTTGTGCTCATGGATAGTAAAAAATTATATTAATACCTTCAAATAATTAATTTAAATAATAAACAAGAGGGCCAAGATGGCCCTGAATCACTCATCTGAGAAAAATTGCCTTCATTGCCAATTATTGTATTATGAGTCACACTGAATATATAATCCATGTAGAAATACAGCAAGACCATCTGAATTCCACACAAAAACTGTACCTGCCATCCAAATTTTTAAGGTCATAGCTCTAATAAGTCTATATCAAATCAAGTGACCTCTGGAAAGGGGTTAATTTTGACACCAGGGCCATGATTTGAACAGATCTGGCTGATGTCCCCTAGTAATCATCTTAACTCAAGGTTTTCTGGTTTCTGAGATGAAGACTTTTGAGGGTTTTCCTATACAAATCTATGTAAAATCAAGTGACCCCTGGGGTGGGCCAAATTGAATTTTGAACAAAGTTGGTAGAGGTCTACTAGACCATGTTACACACTAAATATCTTAACTCTAGGCCTTGTGGTCGAAAGAAATTTAATTCTAACCATTGTTTTCATAGCAGAAGAATTTTTAGCACTGCCATCAACTTTTTGGCTTAACAGAATAATTTTAGCTATTTTTGTGCAGTATCACCCAATGATCATTCCTATTAAGTTTCATCAAAATCTGCCCAGCTGTTTAAATGGAGATGTTGTTTAAAGGTTTTCTATTTTTAACTCTGGTAGCCATCTTGGTTGGTGAACCAGAATGTTTTTGCCTATTTTTGTGCAGTATCACTCAATGATCATTCCTACGGAGTAACATCAAAATCTGCTCAGCAGTTTAGGCAGAGATGATGTTTAAAGATTTTTCTATTTTAAGCTCTGGCGCCCATCTTGGTTGGTGGACCAGAATGATTTTCCCTATTTTTGTGCAGTATCACTCAATGATCATTCCTACTGAGCCTCATCAAAATGTGCTCAGCGGTTTAGGCAGAGATGTTGTTAAAAGATTTTTTTCTATTTTAAGCTCTTGCATCCATCTTGGTTGGTGGACCAGAATGATTTTCCCTATTTTTATGCAATATCACTCAATGATCATTCCTACTGAGTCTCATCAAAATCTGCTCTGCGGTTTAGGCAGAGATGTTGTTTAAAGATTTTTCTTTTCTAAGCTCTGGCGTCCATCTTGGTTCATGGACCAGAATGATTTTCCGGATTTTTGTTCAGTATCACTCAATGATTATTCCTACAGTCTCATTAAAATCTGCTTAGTGGTTTAGGCAGAAATATTGTTTAAAAGATATTTCTATTTTAAGCTCTGGCGTCCATCTTGGTGGACCAGAATGATTTTCCCTATTTTTGTGCAATATCACTCAATGGTTTCATCAAAATCTGCTCTGCGGTTTAGGCAGAGTTTTTGTTTAAAGATTTTTTTTCTATTTTAAGCTCTTGCGTCCATCTTGGTTGGCAGACCTGAATGATTTTAGCTATTTTTGTTCAGTACCACCTAAGGATAATTCCTGTAAAGTTTTATCAAAATCTCCTCTGTACTCAGGTGAGCTAAAAAAAGACTAGAAAAAATAATAATAAACAAGAGCTATAAAAAAAATACGCCCAACCTGCAATTTCATCAATTTAAGGGCTGTAACTCTGGCGTGTCTGGGATATTTCAACTGGTTTTCAAAATCAGTTCAGATACAGTGCCAATACACATTGTGACAAAGTTTAGTAAAGATCTGTTCAAATTTGTTAGAGAGCAATCACTAATTTGTTAGAGAGCAATCACTGTCAATTTTGCAATATTTCATTAACTGAAGGGCCATACTTCTGAAGTGTTTAAGATATTTTAAATGGTTATCAAATGTGCCCATTGACCAAGTTTAGACAAGATCATTCATGTCTGTAAGCAAGAAGTCATTGTTCATTTAGCAATTTTTCTTCAATTCAAGGGCCATTACTCGAGAAAATCTGGGATATTCTGGCTGGTTATTGAACTTGGCTGAGATACTGTGCCCATATACATTGTGACCATGTCTGGCAAAGATTGTTTTTGTTTTTTTTTGTTAGAGAGTGGACACTGTTAATTTTACCATTTTTCATAATTTCAAGGGCCATAACTCCGGAGTGTCGGGGACAATCTGGCTGGTTATCCACAGGAACTGAGATATTGTGCCCATATACATTTGTGACCAATTTTTGTAAAGATCGGTTGTTTATTCGAGTTACAGAGCAGACAACATTAGTTGATGTGGCCAGCCCACCGCAGGTAATCCATGTCGTATAAAAAATACATATAGGCTTTTAATATAAAAAAAAATGGGTAAAAAAAAAAAAAAGTAAATTGACAAATAAACAGAAAGAGAACAATAAGTTTTCTCCCTGTAGCAGCAGCAAAAATCTATTTAAACTTGACCTATATTTTTTTTACTTGCATACCAAATGTGAATTTAATGTATGAAGTCTTTCAGAAGTCTTTAAAAAGTTATTGCAAGGAAACAAAATTTCTACTGACAGACAAACTGACAAGACGGAGAGACAGACAGACCAATAGAGCCCTTTCATTCGAAGGGCGTATGAACATTCAGAAGAATATTGCTTCTTAACTACTTACCTTTACCCATGAGGAACTGAACAGTGCACAAATGACCAGCCCTGGAGGCCTTCATTAGAGGTGTTCTCCCACCTTCTGATTCATGCTCCTATAAACAAAAAATTATAACAAGCACAAAATTAAAATATTCAGTGGTCTAAGATCCTTCATCTAGGTAACATGAGCCTGAATAAAGTCACAGAAGTCTCTTAAACATTTTACGTTCTTCCGCTAGCATCATCCAAATATGATATCATAAACTAAAGAGCCACGATGGCCCTGTAACGGCTCACCTGAGAAATCTTACCCTCACTCCTTAATATAGCATTGTCATACTGAAAACCCATAGAGCAGGACTAATTTTGGCCCCAGGGCAATAAGTTACACAAGTTTTTTACCTCTTTAGAAAACAAAAAACAATACCAGTAATAATCAAATAACCAAACATTGTTGATCTTCTTCATCCACCTTTTCATTTTATAATGTTTATGAAATGTTGGTAGTATTATCAATAGTACAGTGAAACCTTGTTAGTCCGGACACTTTAGTTCCTTCAGTAAATATCAGGATTAATGAATTTTCCATATTAATGAATCACCTATATATCTCTTCTTTTTTTTTCCCTTTCTTTCATACTTTCTCATTGTACTCCCTGTGTGTATTTGCCTTAAAATGCCATGTATTGTGCACACGTTTTTAACTTATATTTCGTTTCTGAAAAAGGGGGTGCACACGATACAAGAGAACTCAATATTTTCGCATTTCCCAAACTTTACCCCACCCACTAGGAAGCCGTATCGGTAGAGTCTATTGGTATATTTCAAGTGCAGAATTGATATTAAAGCTTGGTCGTATGTACTTGCCTGTAAAATGTTGTCTATTTGTGATTTCATCATGGTTTTGTACAATAAATGCTTACAAAATCATTGTTCCCTTTTTCATATTGGTGTTTACAATTTCTTACACTTCAATGGGAAATCCCGTACTGTACTGTACCTTACATAATAATTAAATGACGACATACAAACAGATGCAATGTTTGCATCCTCATTACTGTGACTGCGCATAAATAAACAGTATTTCAAGTTCATTTCGTATTGGACAGAGCTGTTTGGTTCATGATAATTGTGTACTTCAAATACCCTTTGTTAAGAGACTTGCGATAAACAAACATGAAGGTGTTGGTAGTTTCTTATTATTACTCAAACTATCAGCTTTTAACAAGGTAACAATGCAAAAACATGTGGAAACTAAAGGTGTGAAAATAATCGCTGCATTACACCTGACTTGCGGAAGCAGTAGAACATTTCCACCTGTTGTGCAATCAAACATCCGCAAAACAACCGTGAGTAAACAAGATGGCTGTGTCCCCGTCGTACAAAAAAGATATGCGCATTATACAAGGGAAATACTTTTTTTTCAAAGGTTTCAAGCCTCAAACTCCGGCTGCGCACTATACATTGGTGCACACAATACATGGCATTTTATGGTATGTTTCAAATTTTTCCTATGAAAGTCTATATGAAACCAAGTGACCCCTGGGGCAGAATATTTTTTACCTAAGGGCCATGATTTTAACAAAGTTTAGTAGAGGTGCTAAAGGCCATGTTACACACCATATATTTAAGCTCTTGGTCTTGTAGTCTGACAAGGAAGATTTTTCTAGTTTTTCCTATGTTAGTCAGTAAAATCAAGTGACCCCTGGAGCAGGATCAATTTTGACCCTGGGGTCATGATTTGAACAAACCTGGTAGAGGTCCACTAAACAATGCCACTCACCAAATATCTAAGCTCTATACCTTGCGGTTTAAGAGAAAATATTTAAAGATTTCACTTCTAAAATTCATTTTCAGCTCCTGTGACCCAGATGCAATGGACCAGAATCATTTGAACAATTTTGGTAGAGCTTCATACAAGGAACATCACAGGCAAGTTATATCAAATTTGGCCCAGTGATTTTAGAGGAGATGTTGTTTGAAACATTAGTGGCCATCGATCCTAAAAACTCAACATGAGCTATATGTGCTCAGGTGAGCTAATAAAAGAAACTATATGTAAAGATAATGCAAACAGATTGTGTTGCACTAAATGGAAATGCATGATAATCATTAAACAATAGACATTTCACATAATTGGAGTTTTCCATGTAGGTACAATCAAGGTGTTTGTGCAATGTAAATGAAAAGCATGCAGCAAAACAGTAAATCTAGTATTAGTGTTTGTAGCTCTTTATTCATTTCTATATTGGTATTATTCTTTGTAATCCTTTATTCATTTCTAAAATTAAACAGGTTTGTACCTACATGGAATTTGGAAAAACAAGAAATGTGCCCACAGAGACACAGATGCCCCCACCTTTCACTTTGTTAGTTACAAGGGTGAAAATAGCCAGGTGCACAAGCTCATACGCTGAATAATATATCCATGAAGTTTCAAGTCTGTAGTACAAATACAAGTAGAGTTATGTGTGTCACAAACATAAAATTCAATATGTTCATAAATTCCCATAACTCTATCAACAGCAAAGGTGATTTGATGAAAATACCAAGGTGCTTCCTATAACAAGTGGCCCATGGAGGGAATTCATTTTAGCAATTATGTTAGACAGCCATAAGGCCATTGTGCCAAAAGAAATTAAATAACCGTTGGTTTCACAGTAGAAGAGTTATTCAATTTTCTATATAGAGTATATAAATAAGTAATGAAACTAACTGACACCCTAGGAGCAATTATGGTTGTTAGCTTAGAGGTGACCATGAGCCAAATAAAATTCTGACTGTTGGTTTCACAGAAGAAAACATTTTTTTGATGAAGGAAGAAACTGGAGCCTCATTTCTTATGGGATCAACTTTATCTAAGTGACTATGGTAGGCAGTTATAAGGTGACCATTTGTGCCTAGAGAAATTTATTTCTAATCATTGGTTTCATAGAAGAAACCCACTAGCGGCCTCATATTTAACGGGATCAATATTTATTTCAGCAATTATGGGAGACAGCCATGAGGTGATAATACACGTCAAAATAAATTAAACAAGTAATAATAGTAACAGTGAACTGTTACTGAGTCTCCCAAACAAAGTTTAAGAAATAACCCAGTCATAAGTAAAATTTAGGGGGTGGGGCCTGACCCCTTGGTGACCCATGTGAACATCAAAGAAGTACCATTCAATCCATCTGATCATGAGGAACAAGAATATATATGGTTTATGGTTGGGGATCTCAATTGTTTTTGAAATAAAGGTCAGAAGTAAAACTGACAGGGTGGGACCAGACCCCCTGGGGACACTAAGGAAGTTCCATTCAATCTGTCTCATCATGAGGAACAAGAATATAAATGCTTTATGGGTTGGGATCTGAACAGTTTTTGAGATATAGGGTCATAAGTAAAATTGAGAGGGTGGGGCCTGACCCCTTCGTGACCCATGTGAACATAAAAGAAGTACCATCCAATTTGTCTCATCATGAGGAACAAGAATATATATGGTTTACGGGTGGGGATCTAAATAGTTTTTGAGATACAAGGTGATAAGTAAGTTTGAGGGGGCAGGGCCTGCTCCTGGGTAACCTCGGGGGTAATGAAAGTAGTGCCATCCAATCTGTCTTATCATGAGGAACAGGAATTTAGGGGTGAGGATCTGAACAGTTTTTGAGATATGAGGCCCTTACAAACATATCACTTCATAACATGTGAAAATTCCATGAAGAATGAACACAAGAGTGCCAGTGCTGCCACAATATACACCGCCACAAAATATAAAGACCAAGAGGGTCCTTTTAATTATTGCTTTTAACATTTCTGTAAGCATAAGCTCATAATGAAGTCTGTGACACCAATTAATTTAGCAAAACAGAGATAGAACCCTAAAAAGGCTTCCAATATGACAATAGATCAAATAGCAGTATCAATATGAATCCTTTTTTCTTTCTCCGCATAACTCTTGCAAAAATCTCTGTACCAGAAAATCCCTGCTTTATGCACTTTACCTGTTTAGAAACTTGAGTTGTGTTTTCAAGAGACCATGTTTAGAAAGACATAACTATTGCAAATATTGTAAAAATCAATGAACTGGAAAATTGCCATTTCATGCACATTTACCAATTTTAGTATTGACATTGACCAAGTTTTGAAAAGATTCATTCAAAACTTTAGGAGGAGTTGACTAGGCTGCAATATCAATCAGCTACAGAGACTAAGTTTGAAGGGACACAAATCTTGTAAAAATCAATAAACTGGAAAATGGCCACTTCATGCATACCTACCCATTATAGTAATGACATTGACCAAGTTTTAAAATGGTTCATTCAGAAATATAGGAGGAGTTGCGTTCACAAGGCTGCAATATCAATCAGCTACAAAGACTAAGTTACAAGGGACACAAAACTTGTAAAAATCAATGAACCGGAAAATAGCCACTTCATGCACATCTATCCATTATGGGAATGCCACTGATCAAGTTTCAAAATAATTCATTCAGAAATGTAGGAGGAATTGCGTTCACAAGGCTGCAATATCATTCAGCTACAGAGACTAAGTTTCAAGGGACATAAATCTTGTAACTAGATGTGGGTGTTCCTCGGAACACTTGTGTCGCCTGCATTTAAGCATGTTTGATGAAAGAATTGACTAGAAAATCGATCTTTTGACAAATTATTGATAAAGCATAATCTATTTTGTGAGGTACAAAATAACACCAAATCACACACACACACACATATATATATATATATATATATTTTTTTTATTTTTTTTTTTTGGGGGGGGGGGAATAAAATATTCAAACAGTGCAATATGTAATAATTTTCCCGAGCACTTTCGACTATACAGTCTTCATCAGAGGAGTGTCAGAATGACTATGAATTCAAAACATTAACTGTAAGAAAAATTATGACGTCATTAAGCACTTATGACGTTAATTATATATATGTTGCAAGTTTGTAGTCATCATTATCATTATTGAGTTATCATTCTTGTGTACTGCACTCAGACCAATGAGATCTATCTACTATAAATGTTTAAGGCAACACTTCAAATACTTTACAAGTTATGCACCACACAAGAATTAAATCCAAAAAAATAAACAAAGGGAAATAACTCCAAAAATACAACAGTTATCATTCTTGCACAATGCACTCCATGAGATCTTTCCACCTGTGAGGTTTCAAAGTAATACCTCAAATACTTTTCGTGTTATGCTCCAGACAAAAATGAAGTCTGAGATCAACAAAGGCAATAACTCAAGGAAAAAGAGAAACAGAGTTATCATTCATGTGCACTGCACTCAGACCATTGAGATCTATGAAGTTTCAAGTCAACACCTCAAATACGTTTCGAGTTATGCCCCAGACAAAAATTAAGTCTGAAAATCAACAAAGGGAAATAACTCAGAAAATAAAACAGAGTTATCATTCTTATGCACTGCACTACAAATCCATGAGATCTTTCCATCTATGAAGTTTCAAAGCAATATCTCAAATACTTTTTGAGTTATGGTCCGGACAAAAATAAAATCTCAGAATCAACAAAGGGTATAACTCTCAGAAAATACGAAAGTCAGAGTTATCATTCTTGTGCACTGCACTCCACCTCAATGTGATCTATCCATGTTTTAACTTTCAAGGTGATACCTCAAATACTTTTTGAGTTATGGTCCGGACAAAAGTAAAATCTCAGAATCAACAAAGGGTAATAACTCAGAAAATACGAAAGTCAGAGTTATCATTCTTGTGCACTGCACTCCACCTCAATGTGATCTATCCATGTTTTAAGTTTCAAGGTGATACCTCAAATACTTTTCGAGTTATGCTCCGGACAAGAAAGTGTGACGCCGACGACGCCGACGACGACGACGCCGACGACGCCGACGACGACGACGACGACGGACAAAGTGATCCCTATGTGTCTGCCATGCTATGCAGGCGACACAAAAATCAATGAACAGGAAAATAGCCACTTCATGCACCTACCCATTATAGTAATGACATTGACCAAGTTTTGAAAAGATTCATTCAGAAACGTTCACAAGATATGGACGTACGGACGGAGAAGATGATGCCAATATACGACCGCCTCCGGCGGCGTATAAAACAAGAGGGCCAAGATGGCCCTGTGTCGCTCACCTGATTAAGATGGCTGTGTTAGGCAAAAGGACAAAAAATCTGGCATCTAAAGTGTTTTTCTAACATTTGACTAAGTGGCCTACATTTTGATCCTACCTGAATTTACCTGGTGACCTAGTTTTTGACCCAGCATGACCCAATTTCGAACTCATCCGAGATATCATGTAAACAAACATCCTGACCAAGTTTCATGAAGATTGGGTTAAAACTGTGGCCTGTAGAGTGTTCACAAGGTTTTTCTAAGATTTGACCTGGTGACCTAGTTTTTGACCCCACATGACCCATTTTCAAACCCATCCGAGATATTATGTAGACAAACATCCTGACCAAGTTTCATGAAGATTGGTCCAAAACTGGCCTCTAGAGTGTTCACAAGGTTTTTCTAAGATTTGACCTGGTGACCTAGTTTTTGACCCCACATGACCCAATTTCAAACTCATCTGAGATATCATGTAGACAAACATCCTGACCAAGTTTCATGAAGATTGGGCCAAAACTGGCCTCTAGAGTGTTCACAAGGTTTTTCTAAGATTTGACCTGGTGACCTAGATTTTGACCCCACATGACCCATTTTCAAACTCATCCGAGATATCATATAGACAAACATCCTGACCAAGTTTCATGAAGATTGGCCCAAAACTGTGGCCTCTAGAGTTTCACAAGGCTTTTCTAAGATTTGACCTGGTGACCTAGTTTTTGACCCCACATGACCCAATTTCGAACTCATCTGAGATATCATATGGACAAACATCCTGACCAAGTTTCATGAAGATTGGGCCAAAACTGTGGCCTCTAGAGTGTCCACAAGGTTTTTCTAAGATTTGACCTGGTGACCTAGATGGCAAACAAAGTGAAATCTGGCTTTTTTCAATTTTAAAAGGGGCATAACTCCTGACCTAAGGGTCCAATTTCAGCCATAATCCAACTTAGCCAAAATTTGATGGTTATAAACATTGTTATAAAATTTAAAGACAATGACCTAAAAAATAAAGATGCTAGAGTGCAAACAAAGTGCAATCTGACTTTTTTAAATAATATAAGGGGTGTAACTCCTGACCTAATGGTCCGATATCAGCCAAAATCAAACTTGGCTGAGATTGTTTGGTTATAAACAATGTCATTAAGTTTGAATGCAATTGCTATAGAAATGAAGATGCTAGAGTGCAAACAATTATAAACAATGTCATTAAGTTTGAATGCAATTGCTATAGAAATGAAGATGCTAGAGTGCAAACAATGTGAAATCTGGCTTTTTTGAATTTTAAAAGGGGCATAACTCCTGACCTAATGGTACGATATCAGCCATAATCAAACTTGGCCGTGATTTTATGGTTATAAACATCGATATAAAGTTTGAAGATAATTGCTCATGAAATGAAGATGCTAGAGTGCAAACAATGTGAAATCTGGCTTTTTTGAATTTTAAAAGGGGCATAACTCCTGACCTAATGGTACGATATCAGCCATAATCGAACTTGGCCGAGATTTTATGGTTATAAATATTGTTTTAAAGTTTGAAGATAATTGCTCATAAAATGAAGATGCTAGAGTGCAAACGAACAAATTGTGGACGACGGACGGACGGACGGACGGACGGACGGACGGACGGACGGACGGACGACGGATATTCATCGATCCTAAAAGCTCATCCTGAGCACACGTGCTCAGGTGAGCTAAAAATTAAGTCAGGAGCAATAAAAAACATATTTTTTACATTTTAATTTTTCCTAAATTTTAGTGAAGTTTGACCGTTTCTACAGGACAAACCATGCATTTCTTAAATTCACCATCCCATATATTTTGTGCGTTTATGTCTTGCAAATCGTATGCAGTAAACAGAGTTTTTCTATCTGATCTCTAACAAAAATGGGTAGGTTTTTCATAGACCTACCCTCATTTGCACATTTTTTTTGTGAGATTCAAACTTTCATCCTTCTGTAGCTCAAAAACTTTCAGTCACTCATACCCTTGAAAACTAAAATATTTTATTAGAATATCAACATGGAACATAATGCTGATAATTGCATTTGAATCAGACTTCAACTTTTTGAGTTATAAGCAAAAGAGTGATTTCAAGCAAAGCGCCCCTTAGCAGCAAAATGAGAAACAAATTGAGTAAAATTTTACCATTAGGTACCTAGCAATGCACCAAATAGTTCAATCAAGTACACAAGTTGCACCACTCAAACATTCTATTTCTTATATATCACAATTTGAAGCATAAAACATGATTTACAATTATTCTAAAAGGATCAAACTTTGGACTGCCTTAAAATGACCAAATCAAGTCCGATCTTCAAAAACTAAACATTACTGGAAAGAGCTCTTTAAGCACTAAAACTTTTGTTCATATATTCTGAATGAAATATTTTTCGTTTTGGAGCCAAATAAAAACACAATAATCGTAATATGACCTTGACCTTTTCAAAAAAAATTTTAAACTTTTTAATTGTGGGGTCCCTTCAAACATAACAATGCATAACGTGTGAATATTTCATAAAGAATGATCAGAAAATAAAGTCAGGAGCGACAAAAACATGTTTTTGAAATTTTAATTTTTCCTAAATTTTAGTGAAGTATGACTGTTTCAAGAGGACAAACCATGAATGTCTTTTAATTCACCACCCCATATATTTTGTGCCTATATGTCTTGCAAATCGTATGCAGCAAACAGAATTCTTCTATCTGATCTCTAACAAAAATGGATAGGTTTTTCGTAGATCTACCTTCATTTGTCCACTTTTTTACAAGGTTCGAATTTTCAACCTCTGCAAGAACAAATTTTTTCTGGTACTCGATGCCGAGATATCCATCATATTTGATTGGGCTGTCAACAAGGAACATTATGTAAAACACCGCATCTAAATCAGGTTTCAAAGTTTTGAGTTATTAGCAAAATAGTGATTACATGAATAGCGCCCCCTAGTGGCCAAATAAGAAACAAAAGTGAAAAGTTTGACCATTTAGGCACAAGATCAGATAAATTTGACTCCATGCCCAAAATTTCATAGATGTAGCTTTTCTCATCTGGCCGCTAGATTGCAGTGCGAAAACCTAATAATAATAAGAAGAAACGGAGTAAAAACAGTAAGTCTCCAGACTCATTTGGGAGACTTAATTATAATCTTTGGTTTCATGGAAGAAAATTGAAATCTTCAATATGGAGTATATATGGATATAAGCCGACCCTGCAGGGGCCCCATTTTTCAAGGGATCAACTTTATTTTAGCAATTATAATAGATAGCCATGAGATGACCATTTGTGCTAAATGAATTTATATTCTGGCCACTGGCTTCATAGAAGATTTTGAAATTTTCTGTACAGAATATATAAGAAATCTAGGCAACCCCCCTAAAGGCTTCATTTTTCAAGGGATCAACTTTATTTTAGCAATTACGGTAGACAGCCATGAGGTCACCATTTTTGCTAAATGAAATTCTGGCCATTGGCTATATAGAAGAAGAATTTTGAAATTTTTTATAAGAGTATATGAGGAAATTAGCCAACCTCCCTAGGGGCCTCATTTTTTAAGGGATCAACTTTATTTTAGCAATTATGGTAGAGCACCATTGTGGATTTTAATTCTGAACACTGGTTTGAGAAGAGTAAATTATTGAAGTTTTTTAAGTAAAAGTCTGTTGATTGCCATGGCAGCAAGAGTTCTGCATTGACAAAGTTAGCAATTTTAATGGAGGGCCACCCAAGGATCATTCATGCCAAGTTTCATTAATTTCTATCCAGCGGTTTCAGTGGAAATATCGATTTAAAAAAACTTAACAATGCACGATCCTAATAGCTAACCTTGATCATGTTGTGCTCTGGTGAGCTAAAAATGTTTGAAATGAAGATTTTTTCTTTCTCTCCCTCTTCAAAAACTAAGATTTTTATCAGTTTCTGTAAAAGTGAGGAACTTGAGGATATTTAAACCATTCATTCAGATAAATTGGGACTATCATGAATTAACTGGTATCATGTTGTTTTCTCTTTGTAATATTGTCATTTCTTTTTAATGACTAATGTGTATTTAAGATATTTTTTATATAAGGTTACAATGGATATCTAAATATAGCATGAAAATGAGCATGGTGGCCATTCAACCTTTATTCCAATTTTGTATTCAGCACTTATTTTTTTTTTTACGTTACAGAAAATTCTATTAAAGAAAAACATGAAATGTGTCCAGAGGACACAGATGCCCCCACCCATCGCATTTTCCAAAACAAAGGCCAAAACCCAGGTCCGCAAGTCATGTCCTTAGTAATGTATCCATAAAGTTTAAAGTCTGTAGCACAAATACCTTCTGATTTACCAGTGTCACTTTTGGGATGAACGGAAGGACAAAGGCAAATCTATATGCCCCCCCCCCCCCCCCCATCCCATTTTTGGTGGGGGCATAAAAAACTGTAACATACCACCCTTAAACATGAAGATGCTTGAGAGTTTGTTGTCCAACAGTCAGTTTCTCAGTTATTTGGAGACCAAGTCTACTTGAGACAGATAAAGAGCTGCCACACTGCAGTGTTATGCCTTAGACATCTTAGAAATGAGGCTTGATACCACACCCAGTCACATTATTCTAACACCGGGCCAACTAGTCCTGGAACTACCCTTATATACTAAGCGCAAAGCAAGGGAGCTATACTAGTACTATTTTTTTTGACTTTGGTATGAGGCAGTCAAGATTCTCTCACTCCTGAGATGGATGCTCTAACCACTAGGCCATTAGGGACAGTGGATGTTAGAGAGTAAACAAATTAATTGTGGATGACTAAACATTAAATGTTCTTTATAACTCATCCTAAGCACATATGTCATTGCAGACTATGTAGACACTAAGATGCATAGGAGAATTCTGACTTATAATAATTAATCTACCAATAAGGGAATACTTTGTTATTATCAGTATTTACTGAAACTAGAGGCTGTTCAATTATCAATATCAACGTTATGTACAACAATCTATATATATTCACTTTCCATTCAGAAATGTAAGCAAAGCATTGTTTCATTCTGATCTGTTGTTGTTTTTTGTTGTTTTTTTGTTTTTTTTTATAGATTTTGCTTCTTTCTGTTCTGTGTATAAAAACACAGTATTCAACATTGTCATGTAAGTCTAATCAATCAAGCCTGTATCTTCTTGAACACTTCATCAAAAATGCAGCCAACATTCCAGGAATGTGGGTTACAATAATATATAAATACTGATAGCAAACATCAATATGGTAAAAAAAGAAGGCTAACCAGTACAGCTCCGTTCTGCAGGAGTACATCTGCAACATCTGTGTGTCCATTCTCGCAGGCATAGGTAAGTGCAGTATCTCCAGTTCCTGTAACTGCCTGAACTGATGCACCTACAGAAGAGAGACGCTCAAGATTTAAGATCAATATTATCATTTTGAATCCATTTTCATAATTACTAAGAAACAAGAGGGACCAAGATGGCCCTAGATCGCTCACATGAGAAATATTGCCTTCATTGCCTTTTATAACATAGTCATACTTAATAGATAAATCCATGCAGACAAACAGCAAGATAATAATAATTCCAAACAAACAAGAGGGCCATGATGGCCCTGGATCGCTCACCTGAGTTTCAGGTTACTCAAGGAACATCAGCCTGTATTAAAACATTTTGAAATTTGGCCAGTAGTTTTGAAGGAGATGATCTCTGCAAAGTTTTATCAAATTCTGTCCAGCAGCCATAGGTAACCCAGCTAAATACCTAGTTTATATGCATATGGACTAATGTAGATAATGTCACTTTGCCACTACCTCAGTCTACCTGTATAGTTTAAGCCTATAAAACACAGTTTTACCTTCATAATAGATCTTTGGTGTAAATAAAATGTTTGTAGAGAAAAAAAAGATCTATCTATTGATATATTTTTCATATTGATGAACTGAGACACAGAATCATTATATTAGATTATACCTAAAGAAATATATTTTTAATAATATCTGCGTAACACGGAAAAAAAATGACCCCCAAAAAGTAAATAAAACAAGTACAATATATAAATTTCATTTTATTGAATTAGGAAATCATTGAATTAAATAATAGGTTACAAGGAGACTGATGATTTTTTTGTCTGTTGGGAAAGGGGATATATGTTTGAAATTGTCTGACTTAGGAGATATATATTGTATATTAGAAGATGACCAAATACTTATTCTTATACTTTGGTTATTAATTTATTAATAAATTATCCCAAAACCAAATACATGAGAAAAGGTCTTGGATAAGTTCTGGTTTTGAAATTTGATAGCTTTTTAAGCTAGCAAGGATTAAGTCCTTGGAAAGGAAGCCAAAAATTTGAGAACTGAGATATCTGGATGTACATTTATATGTTGTCCCCATTGGACCATTTTGTCCAACAGGGCTCATATTGGGTGGGGTTCGGTTTTAATACTTTATTTTGTCAGGCCAGTGGGACCTCCAGCAGCAAAAGAGTGCTGTTTTTATGGTAGGTTTATATTAAAGTTAGAGGATAGTATATAGTAAAGAATGAGTTTGAGTACAGACTTATGCAGGACTATGTACACCCTTTTATCTCTACATCCGGTTGCCAGAGAAGAAAAGAAAAAAAGACATAAGAAAAAAAAAGGGAATTTCCCGTTTTGAATTTGGATAGCTTAAATGCGCTAGCAAGGATAAAAATCCTTGGTAATATGTTTTGCCAAAGTGCCTAAAGATAAGTTCTAATTCAGAACTTTTTATATCGGCACATTTATTTTATTATAAAGAACATTCCTAACAATACGATTTTCCCATACGTTAATCTAAAAGACAACAAAAAGGAAAGTAAATAACGCATATCGCTCTACATTGCATATTACTTAAATGAAAGCACTTGCTGTGGGCAGTTAAAAAATCCAGAAAAGGGCAGAGTCATTCTTGGAATGTTATCCAATCAACACTCATTCTTATGCTTCCAAATTATGCAATGATACTGAATACTCGGATAATATCATTCATAATGTTGGTTAACATCTTTCACGCTCTCTTACTGCTAATGTTGCGTAATCATCACAATGGCGGCCATATGCGATAAACATCAACAATGTTTGATGACCTCTGTATTTTTTTTAATCAATTTAATTTATTGATCAGTTTGCCTTTTGAGTTAAAGAGCGAAATTTCAACAGGTAACTACATGAAAGATACCGATTTATATACAAGAGGGCCATGATGGCCCTAAATCGCTCACCTGAGATAAATAGCCTTCAATGCCAAACATGCTAAACATACTGCTTTAGAAATAGAGATGCTGAGGCATAAACAGTGAAATTTGAGGTTTTCAGAAATTTCTTAGAGTGCTAACAAAGCCAAATAAGCCATTTTTATCATTTCAAAAGGGGCATAACTCCTGTCCTAACAGGCAAATATCAGCCAAAATTCAAAATTTTATGACACTTAACATTGTCACAAATTTTAGAGATGATTGGTTAAGAAGGCCCTAGATCGCTCACCTGAGTACAGGGTTACATATTAACCTGTACTAAACATGGCCAAGAAAAACAGAGTTCCTTATGTATCAAGTTTAAATAACAAACTTTAGTTTAAATTACTTTAGTAAGTTAAGTTTTGCCACATGATCATTCCTGCAAAATTTGATCAATTTTTTTATAGCTGTTTCATAGGAGATGTCGTTTAAAGATCTCACAAAATACATATAAGGCAAATTAGCCACACCCCTGGCGGCCATGTTTTCAGGCAGATCCAAATAATTTTAGCATCTTTGGTAAATAGTCAGCCAAGGATCATCCCTGCAAAATTTGATCAAATTCTGTGCAGCTGTTTCAGAGGAAATGTCGTTTAAAGATTTCACTATATACATATAAGGCAAATTAGCCCCGTCCCTGGTGGCCATGTTTTTTTTGCAGATCCAAATAATTTTAGCAACTTTGGTAGATGGTCACCCTAGAATCATTCCTGTAAAATTTGATCAATTTCTGTGCAGCTGTTTCGGAGGAGATGTCGTTTAAAGATTTCACTATATACATAAAAGGTAAATTAGCCCCGCCCCTGGCGGCCATGTTTTTTGGCAGATCCAAATAATTTTAGCAACTTTGGTAGATGGTCATGCAATGATCATCCCTGCAAAATTTGATCAAATTCTGTGCAGCTGTTTCAGAGAAGATGTCGTTTGAAAAATACAATATATTCATATAAGGCAAATTAGCCCCACCCCTGGCAGCCATGTTTTTTGGCAGATCCAAATGATTTTAGCAACTTTGGTAGATGGTCACCCAAGGATCATCCCTGCAAAATTTGATCAAATTCTGTGCAGCTGTTTCAAAGGAGATGTCGTTTAAAGATTTCACTTTATACATATAAGGCAAATTAGCACCGCCCCTGGCAGCCATGTTTTTTGGCAGATCCAAATAATTTTAGCAACTTTGGTAGAGGGTCACCCAAGGAACATCTGTACCAAATTATTTTGAAATCTGGCCAGTAGTTTTGGATGAGATGATTTTTAAAGTTTTCAAATTATTTTTCTTTCCGTTGCCATGGCAACCAGAGTTCTTCATGGATCAACTTTATTTTAGCAACTTTTGTAGAGCCTCACCCAAGGAACATTCCTGCCAAGTTTCATTAAATTCTGTCCAGCAGTTTCAGAGGAGATGTCGTTTAAAGAAAATTGTTGACGACGCACGACGCCGGACACAGGGCGATCACAATAGCTCACCTTGAGCACTTTGTGCTCAGGTGAGCTAAAAATGGGATCAATTAAATGCTTTGATGCAAATTATCGCTAATCGAACATCTGAAATCAAGACTTCATCTGATTGGAACTGCAGGTGGATGCTTCAATTTCAAGTACCATCTTTAGTGATTTCATCGAAAATATTTAAATCGTTGTCATGCTGACATCTATTATGGAATAAGCATTTAAAATAAGTCTTATAAGTTTAATGATAATCAATTAAAAAAAAAAAAACACAACTTAATTTGTATTTATTATAATAAAAACTAATACATTAAATTAATTATTTATTCTTCATTTAAAGATAGGAAACAATTCTGACAAAACTTAAAAGACCGTATCGTGATACGTATGGTATCATGACCTCTGTATCGCGATACGTATCGTATCGTTGGGTAAGCGTATCGTTACACCCTTATGCGTCTATATGAGGGAAGGGGTAACTGAGTCAAAATGTGTCTGCATGAGGCGACAGGTATATGCGTCAGAATGAGTCTACATGAGGGAATGGGTAGATGCGTCAGAATGAGTCTACATGAGGAAAAGGGATAAACATATGAGGCAAATTAGCCCCGCCCCTGGTGGCCATTTTTTTTTTATGGATCGGAATTATTTCAGCAACTTTTGTGAAGCCTCACCCAGGATCATCCCTGCCAAATATAATCAAATTCTGTCCAGCAGTTTCAGAGGAGATGTCATTTAAAGATTTCACAATATACATACATATCAGGCAAATTAGCCCCGCCCATGGCGGCCATGTTTTTTTATGGATCGGAATCATTTTAGCAACTTTTGTGAAGCTTCACCCAAGGATCATCCCTGCCAAATTGAATCAAATTCTGTCTAGCAGTTTCAGAGATGTCGTTTAAAGATTTCACTATATACATATAAGGCAAATTAGCCCCACCCCTGGCAGCCATGTTTTATTCCTGATCGGAATAATTTTAGCAATCTTCGTAGAAATTTACCCAAGGAACAAATGTACCAAAATATTTTGAAATCTGGCCAATAGTTTTGAAGGAGATGATTTTTAAAGTTTTCTTCTTTTTTTCTCTTTCTGTTGCCATGGTAACCAGTGTTCCATGGTATCCAGAGTGCCACATGGATCAAGTTAATTTTAGCAACTTTTGTGAAGGTTCACCCAAGGAACATCCCTGCCAAGTTTAATCAAAATCTGCCCAGCGGTTTCTGAGGAGATGTTGTTTTAAGTAAATTGTTGACAATGGATGACGGACACAGGGCGATCACAAAAGCTCACCTTGAGGACTTCGTGCTCAGGTGAGCTAAAAATGTATCTGGGGCCCAATTTTAATGGTCATAGCTAAAAAATCAAGTTACCTCAGGGCCACAATTTGAAAACTCCGCCATGTTACTCACCGAATGTCAAAACCCCAGATCTTGGGGTTTCTGACAAGAACATCTTTTAAGGTTTTTCTTATACAAGTCTATGTAAAATCAAGTGATGATTGGAACAGGTTCAATTTTGACCCCAGGGCCATTATCTAAAGAAACCTGATAGATGTCCACTAGACCATGTTAAATTCCAAATATCTTAATTCAAGGCCTTGTGGTTTCTGACATGCAGATTTTTCTAAATTTTCCTATACAAGACTATGTAAAAGAAAGTGAACCTTGAGGCAAGGCCATTTTTAACCCCAAGGCCATGATTTCAACAAACATGGTAGAGGTCCACTAGGCCATGTTACACATCAAATACCTTGACTCCAGGCCTTGTGGTTTCTGACAAGATTTTTCAAGTTTTTCCTACATAACTCTATGTAAAATCAAGTGACCCCTGGGACTTACCCCAGGGCTATGATATGAACAAGCCTGATAGACATTCACTAGACAAAGCCACACACTAACAAGAAATAATTGTAACAGTGAACTGTTACTAAGTCTCCCAAACGGATTTCTCCTTAGAAAATCATATACAAATGGTTTTTGAGAAATAAGGTCATAAGTAAAATTGAGGAACAAGAACATATATGGTTTATGGGTGGGGATATGAACAGTTTTTGAGATATAAGGTCATAAGTAAAATTGAGGGGGTGGAGCCTGACCCCTTGGTGACCCATGTGAACGTCAAAGAAGTACCATTCAATCTATCTGATCATGAGGAACAAGAATATAAATGATTTATGGGTGGGGATCTGAACAGTTTTTGAAGTATAAGGTCATAAGTAAAATTGAGGAGGTGGGGCCTGACCCCTTGGTGACCCATGTCACCAAGTACTCAATATAAGTACTCTTCATTCCATTTCATCATGAGGGACAAGAATATATATGGTTTAGGGGTGGGTATCTGAACAGTTTTCGAGATATAAGGTCATAACTAAATTGAGGGGTGCGGCCTGACCCCTGCGTGAACTCGGGGGACATCAAAGTAGTACTATTCAATTCTTCCCTGTATGAGGAACAAAAACAAGAGGGCCATGACGGCCCTGAATCGCAAACCTGATTATAAATGAGCAACATATGTTGGATTTTTTATATTCACCTACTTTTTGACCCCACATGACCCAAATTTGAACTTGTCCAAGATATTATGGAAACAGACATTCCAACCAAGTTTCATAAAGATTGGGCCAAAAATGTGGCCTCTAGAGTGTTAACAAGGTTTTACTAAGATCTGACCTTGTGACCTACTTTTTGACCCCGCATGACAAAAATTGTTGACGCCACATGACAAAGGGTGATCACAATGGATCATAAAGTGTTCAAGTTGAGCTAAAAATAATGTGGTGCTAAAGACTTAACTATAATGCTTACGACTACGCTTGGTTGAGTATTAGTCAAAACTCAAATTGAGACCTGGTCATGTCTCTCCATTTCACATCATATGTATATTTTAAGCTAATACCTCGGTACAGTTTTCAGGTTACAGCCAATTCTAAAGTTACCAACACACACAAGAAAAACAGTATCATATACACACAATATATCAATTCAAGGGTGTAAAAAGGCCCATTATACAACGTTTTACTAAGATTTGACCTCATGACCTACTTTTTGACCCCACGTGACCCAAATTCAAACTTGTCCAAGATTTTATGGAAACAAACCTTCTGACCAAGTTTCATGAGGATTGGGCCAAAAATGTGGCCTCTAGAGTGTTAACAAGGTTTTTATAAGATTTGACCTCGTGACCTACTTTTTGACCCCACATGACCCAATTTTGAACTTGCCCAAGATTTTATGGTGACAATTATTCTGACCAAGATTCATGAAGATTGGCCTAAAAATATGGCCTCAAGCCAAATTGTTGAAGACGGACGATGGACAAAGGGCGATCACAAGAGCTCACCTTGAGCACGTTGTGCTCAGGTGAGCTAAAAATAATATCAAGCATTCATATTTCAATACATTGTTTTATAAGTATTAAGCTTCATGTATAAAAGAACACAGACAATAGAAAGGTGTTCTGCTTGTTACAGGAGAAAGTCAGTAAAAACAAACATACTAGCTTTAAGGAGATATTTGACAAGCTCAAGGTGTCCCTCTTGTGCAGCCTCCATAAGTGGTGTACTACAGCCAAGTTCTATATCAGCTCCAGCAGAGATGAGAAAATCAGCGACATCGAGGAAACCTCCACAGCAAGCCAATGTCAGGGCCGTCTCCTGAGTCTCCTCTGTCTGAGCATTGATGTCAGCATCTTAACCAAAATTTTTGAAGGCGATTAACTTTGGTTTCCAATTACAAGAAAGTAAATCATTTTAATATTGAACAATTGTTCTTTGGAACATGTGTGTCACCTGCTGAAGCGCAACAGAAAAAGTGACGGACAGACAAACAGACAGATGGACAGACAGAAAGACAGACAACGGAATAGTGATCCCTATGTGTCACCTGCTGTTAGAAAAGTATCAGTGTTGATTTCAACATTATTTTTTTTTCGATGTTGTTAAATGTAGAGAGCAGAAAAACCATGTGAGACCTTAAGAGACCTTGATAATAAGACCACTGTTGGATCCATCTGAAAGTAGTCTTAATATCAAATTTGTCTCACACAACATTTTTCAAAATGGTGATTGAAAATGACATTTCATGAAGCAGTTTTAATGAAGTTTTGTATCTCATTACTTTTAGAAAAACTTTTTATTTCACATTTAAAAAGAAGAATTTGTCATAACACAACATAAGATGCAGAATACTCATACAGAATCATTGATAATATTGGTAGCTTCAAATTTGCTTCTTTTTTTTCAAGCTCTACGACAGAGCTCTACGACAGATTTTAATGAAAACAAGAGCTGTCCGTAAGACAGTCCGCTCGATAATTCCGTTGCTTATTAGTTATGGTTGTGGAAGTCAAAAAAGGGCCATGATTTGTATTTAATTTGATCAAAAGTTATCTTACTTGTTTGTTTAATGCCCATGAAACTTTAGTGAAGTATTGAATCAATAAGCATTATAAGTTACTATGATGTATTTATCCAAGTATATTGCATGCAAAACTTTAACCATATTTACTTGCACGCAAAAACTTAACGGGCCACTATTTACAATAAATTTGGTCAAGAGTTATCAAAGTGGATGGTCTGATGCCCCTGAACACAGTGTTTTCTCCAGCTTGTGCCCTGTGCATTTCTTTGCACAGTAAAATCATGAAAAACGCACTAGAAATCATAACAAGGGCCCTAAAGTGTGTGCTCAAACCTGAAAAATAATATTCATCTTTGAAGATCTGTCTCCGAGAATCGGAAATCCAACAACTAAATTTAACCCGTTAGCGTGAAATTCGCCTAGCAACTATTATCTGTTTGTCTACACACTTGCAGTTGGAAGTGTTTCAAGTTTGAGTCAAGCTTCTGAAATGATGCGGGATATGACGAGATATTCGTGGATGACTTGCAATAAAATGATATAAATAATATTTATTATCGATTATTATTATTTCAACAGAAATTCAAATAAAACTAAAACACC
>CM037778.1:35228666-35278666 GCA_021229015.1 Solen grandis
TATTGACAAAAATGGATAGGTTTTTCGTAGACCTACCCTCATTTGCACAGTTTTTTGCGAGGTTCGAACATTCAACCTTCTGTAGCTCGAAAACTTTCAGCGACACGTACCCTCGAAACCTATCATATTTTATTTGGCTATCAACAAGGAACAGAATGCGAAAAACCGTATTTGAATCGGACCTCAAATAACTGAGTTATTAGCCATTAATAAATTTCATACAAAACGCCCCCTAGCGGGAAAAGTAAGACATAAATGAAAATTTTCTCAACGTTAGGATCATCTTCAAATGCGTGGTAAAAACTGATTAAAATTTCATAAATGTGGCTTTTCTGATCACGGAGATTTGCCGTTAACAAAAAAGGGTTAGAAAAATAATAAAAAAAAAAAAAATAAAACAGAAGAAGAACAATAGGTTTTCGCACTGCGAGGTGCGAAAACCTAATAACAAAAGTTTGGAGAAAGCCGTAATGACAAAGACAATATGCTTATCGGTCCTAGTGTACACAATTGCATCCTAAAATGCACCTCATTCTCTCAAATACGCATCACAATTCACCTTTCAACACGGGCAGTATTTCCTGCGTAGGAACGTCCGGATAGAGGGTAACCAACCCAATAACCGCCTTCTTTTCTTACTTCAACTTGCTAGATTTTCGTGTACAAGCCCTTATCCGAAAAACATGAATATCTGCCATGTTTGTTGAAGAAATCATCTGAAATTTTCAGGACTTTTTGCACACCGTAGGCTACGGCATTCCTGCAAATTTCAACTTCATACGTCAACTTGCCGATTTTATATGATTTTTTTAATAATTCTTGCATAAATATGCATGACGTCATAATCACGTGACCAAACAAATATTCCTTGCAGTATACATCACTTCACTTTTCAGTGTCTTAATCCTGAAGAAATCATAATTTTTGACTCAAAGTTCATGAAACTACAGCGTTTCAATTTCGTTAAAAGTACACTTTTCGCCTTTCTGCCATAACTCAACCAATTCAACCCCGATCTTCAAAAACTTAACATCACTGGAAAGAGCTCTTGAAGAACTAAAACTTTTGTTCATATACTTTCAATGAAATATTTGTAGTTTTGGAGCTCTTTGGGGCCGAATAAAAACACAATAATCGTAATATGACCTTGACCTTTTCATTTATTTTTTAACTTTTTAATTGTGAAGCCCTTTCAAACATAACAATACATAAATTGTGAAAATATCATGAAGAATGAACTAAAAATTAAGTCAGGAGCGACAAAAAACATGTTTTTGAAAATTTAATTTTTCCTAAAATTTAGTGAAGTTTGACCGTTTCTAGAGGACAAACCATTCATTTCTTAAATTCGCCACCCCATATATTTTGTGCGTATATGTCTTGCAAATCATTTGCAGCAAACAGAACTCTTCTATCTGATCTCTAACAAAAATGGATAGGTTTTTCGTAGACCTACCCTCATTTGCACAGTTTTTTTGCGAGGTTCGAACATTCAACCTTCTGTAGCTCGAAAACTTTCAGCGACACGTACCCTCGAAACCTATCATATTTTATTTGGCTATCAACAAGGAACAGAATGCGAAAAACCGTATTTGAATCGGACCTCAAATAACTGAGTTATTAGCCATTAATAAATTTCATACAAAACGCCCCCTAGCGGGAAAAGTAAGACATAAATGAAAATTTTCTCAACGTTAGGATCATCTTCAAATGCGTGGTAAAAACTGATTAAAATTTCATAAATGTGGCTTTTCTGATCACGGAGATTTGCCGTTAACAAAAAAGGGTTAGAAAAATAATAAAAAAAAAAAAAAATAAAACAGAAGAAGAACAATAGGTTTTCGCACTGCGAGGTGCGAAAACCTAATAAAACAGAAGAAGAACAATAGGTTTTCGCACTGCGATGCGAAAACCTAAAAATAAAACAGAAGAAGAACAATAGGTTTTCGCACTGCGATGCGAAAACCTAAAAAAAAAATAAAACAGAAGAAGAACAATAGGTTTTCGCAAGCGATGCGAAAACCTAACTAGAATTCGATATCATCGGTTTTCGCAATTCAATCACTTTTTTAAGCAACAGAAATTGAAACGTATCATATTAGATCGTTTTAGATATGGGGCTTTTTTGTGCAAATAAAAATGACAATAATCTGTATATGACCTTGACATATTATGCTTGCTTTTTTCTATGATTTTATTTGTTTTATAAAAATGCATAAACAGTGAAATAATGATGAATATTGAACAAAAAATAAAGTCAGGAGCAGCAAAAAAGAGGAAACATATGGATATACAATTGTTTGATAAGAGGATCAAACTTTGGACTGTGGTCATTTGATCAAATGAAGTCCGATCTTCAAAAACTAAACACCAATGGAAAGATCTCTTCACAGACTAAAACTTTTGTTCATATACTTTCTATAAAATATTTTTAGATTTGGAGCTATTTTATGCCGATAAAAATAACAATAACTTGTATATGACCTTGACCTTTGCATATTATGCTTGATTTTCGTTTCTATGAGTTTATTTGTATTATTTAAATGCATAAACAGTGAAAAAATGATGAAGATTGAACAAAAATAAAGTCAGGAGCTGCAAAAAAGAAGCAACATATGGATTTACAATTGTTTGATAAAAGGATCAAACTTTGGACTGTGGTCATTTGATCAAATGAAGTCCGATCTTCAAAAACTAAACACCAATGGAAAGATCTCTTCACAAACGAAAACTTTTGTTCATATACTTTCTATAAAATATTTTTAGATTTGGAGCTATTTTATGCCGATTAAAATAACAATTATTGGTATATGACCTTGACCTTTGCATATTATGCTTGAATTTTTTTCTATGATTTTATTTGTTTTATAAAAATGCATAAACAGTGAAATAATGATGAAGATTAAACAAAAATTAAAGTCAGGAGCAGCAAAAAAGAGGAAACATACGGATTTACAATTGTTTGATAAAAGGATCAAATTTTGGACTGTGGTCCTTTGATCAAATGAAGTCCGATCTTCAAAAAATAAACACCAATGGAAAGATCTCTTCGCAGACTAAAACTTTTGTTCATATACTTTCTATAAAATATTTTTAGATTTGGAGCTATTTTATGCCGATATAAATAATAATAATTGGTATATGACCTTGACCTTTGCATATTATATGTGATTTTTTTTCTATTATTTTATTTGTTTTATGGAAATGCATTAACAGTGAAAAAATGATGAAGATTGAATAAAAAAAAAAGTCAGGAGCTGCAAATAACCGTAAAAGTCATGCTTTTAAAATGTTGATTTTTCGAAAATATTGGTAAAGTTTGACCGCATACTGTTGACAAACCATGCATTTCTCAAAATCGCCACACCATATATTTTGTGCGTATGTGTCTTGCGAATCATATGCAACAAACAAAATTCTCCTATCTCATCTCTGAAAAAAAATGGGCACGTTTTTCGTAGACCTACCTTTATTTCATCGTTTTTTTCGAGATTTGAACTTTCAACCTCCTGTAGCACGAAAGTTTTATATACGCAAATAATTGAAACGTATCATATTTTATTAAGTTTCTGACAAGGAACACAATACAAAAAACCGCATTTGAATCGGACCTCAAATAACAGAGTTATTAGCCCTTAGTCATTTTTACAAAACGCCACCTAGCGGCAAAACTAAGACAAAAATGAACATTTTCTCAACGTGAGGATCAAATTCAGATCTTAGGACAAAAGTGGTAAAAAAATCAGAAATGTGACTTTTTTCTATCATGGTGATATGCCGTTCACAAAAAAAGGTTAGAAAAATAATAATAAAAAAAAAAATAAAACAGAAGAAGAACAATAGGTTTTCGCAAGCGATGCGAAAACCTAAAAAAAAAATAAATAAATAAAACAGAAGAAAAACAATAGGTTTTCGCCCAGCGATGCGAAAACCTAAAAAAAAAAAAAAAACAGAAGAAGAACAATAGGTTTTCGCCCAGCGATGCGAAAACCTAAAAAAACACAAAAACAGAAGAAGAACAGTAGGTTTTCGCACTGCGAGGTGCGAAAACCTAAAAAAATAAAACAGAAGAAGAACAATAGGTTTTCGCACTGCGAGGTGCGAAAACCTAAAAAAAAAAAAAAAAAAAAACCAGAAGAAGAACAATAGGTTTTCGCACTGCGAGGTGCGAAAACCTAAAAAAAAAAAAAAAAAAAAAAAAACAGAAGAAAAAAATTTTTGCTTGTGTTGATACTTAAGAGTACAAAATTGCTGCTTTTCTGTAAAAATGTGCATAATCTGTGATTTATTCAAAGATATAAGCTTTAATCGGACTTCGGTACAAAATTTGTTACAAAGTTTGAAGATGATTGCAAAAGAAATGTTTTTCATATACCCACACAAGTCTGCAAAGTCTATGCAAGGTTCGAACATTCAACCTTCTATAGCCAGTAGAAAAAATCAGGTTTTTGGTCCTTAGATTTATCAAATTTATCAGGCTTTCAACAAGAATATCAACTTTCTTAGTTATAACAACAAGAGTGGTCAGAAGACAACATAGCTTGCCGTAACAGCACTTTTTGTCTAAGATTTAAGTTTTTGAAAAGTAAGTCAAACTCCAAGGTCAAGGTCCAAGCCAAAAGTCATAGTTCCAAATGATAGATCTTGAATTGGGCTGTCTACATGTAAAATATCTAAGCTCTATGTCTTAGAATATAAAAGATATAAGCCAGGTTAAAGGTTTTTTCACGGACGACAACGACGAAAATGACGCCGGGGGTTTGACATTAGCTCTCCAGACTTTCTTCCCAGATATCAAGCAAAGTGCCCCTTAGCGGAATATGATTAACAAAATTTATTTACTCTAAGCTCTATCTCTTAGAATATAAAAGATATAAGCCAGGTTAAAGGTTTTTTCACGGACGACAACGACGAAAATGACGCGAGGGTTTGACATTAGCTCTCCAGACTTTCTTCCCAGATATCAAGCAAAGTGCCCCTTAGCGGAATATGATAAACAAAATTTATTTACATATTGCAATTTAGGTCTTAGAAATGCAGTAAATTAAGATGGCTGATATCTGCCATTTCTTATTTTCGTGTACAAGCCCTTAAAGGTGAAAGGGGAAATAACGTAATCATGTGTCTTTATGTCTTGGCCAAAAAAGGCGAAAGAAAGAAAACGTGCCATATTGTTGTTATTTCGACTTTGGACAAAGACACGAAATCACGAAATATGCCACCTGAAATAAACTTTTGAGGTAACATACTGATCTAAGATTTTTTGATAAAGGATCAAATTTTGGACTGTTGTAATTTGATCTAATGAAGTCCGATCTTCAAAAACTAAACACCAATGGAAAGATCTCTTCACAAACTAAAACTTTTGTTCATATACTTTCTATAAAACATTTTTAGATTTGAAGCTATTTTGTGCCGATAAAAATAACAATAATCGGTATTATGACCTTGACCTTTGCATATTTTCATCGTTATTTACTATGAGTTTATTTGTATTATTTAAATGCATAAACAGTGAAAAAATGATAAGAGTGAACAAAAAAAAAGTCAGTGCTGCAAAAAAGAGGAAACAATCGGATTTACAATTGTTTGATAATAGGATTAAAAGTTGGACTGTGGTTATTTGATCAAATGAAGTCCGATCTTCAAAAATTAAACACCAATTGAAAGATCTCTTCACAAACTAAAACTTTTGTTCATATACATTTTTTTTAAATATTTTTAGATTTGGAGCTATTTTGTGCCGATACAAATAACAATAATTGGTATATGACCTTGACCTTTGCATATTTTCATCGTTATTTACTATGAGTTTATTTGTATTATTCAAATGCATAAACAGTGAAATAATGATGAAGATTGAACAAAAAATAAAGCCATGAGCAGCAAAAAAGAGGAAACATATGGATATACAATTGTTTGATAAGAGGAGCAAATTTTGGACTGTGGTCATTTGATCAAATGAAGTCCGATCTTCAAAAACTAAACACCAATGGAAAGATCTCTTCACAGACTAAAACTTTTGTTCATATACCTTCTATAAAATATTTTTAGATTTGGAGTTATTTTATGCCGCTAAAATAATAATAATTGGTATATGACCTTGACCTTTGCATATTATGGGTGATTTTTTTTCTATGATTTTATTTGTTTTATAAAAATGCATAAACAGTGAAATAATGATGAAGATTGAACAAAACATAAAGTCAGGAGCAGCAAAAAAGAGGAAACATATGGATATACAATTGTTTGATAAGAGGATCAAAATTTCGACTGTGGTCATTTGATCAAATGAAGTCCGATCTTCAAAAACTAAACATTAATGGAAAGATTTCCTCACAGACTAAAACTTTTGTTCATGAATTTTCTATAAAATATTTTTAGATTTGGAGCTATTTTATGCCGATATAAATAATAATAATTGGTATATGACCTTGACCTTTGCATATAATGGGTGATTTTTTTCTATTATTCTATTTGTTTTATAAAATTGCATTAACAGTGAAAAAATGATGAAGATTGAATAAAAAATAAAGTCAGGTGCTGCAAATAACCTTAAAAGTCATTCTTTTAAAATGTTGATTTTTCGAAAATATTGGTTATGTTTGACCGCGTACTGTGGACAAACCATGCATTTCTCAAAATCGCCACACCATATATTTTGTGCGTATATGTCTTGCGAACCATATGCAACAAACAAAATTCCCCTCTCTCATCTCTGAATAAAATGGGTACTTTTTTCGTAGACCTACCCTCATTTCACCGTTTTTTCGAGATTCGAACGTTCAACCTCCTGTAGCACGAAAGTTTTATATACGCAAATTTTTGGAACCTATCATATTTTATTAGGTTTCTAACAAGGAACACAATGCAAAAACCCGCATTTGAATCGGACCTCAAATAACAGAGTTATTAGCACTTAGTAACTTTTACAAAACGCCCCCTAGCGGCAAAACTAAGACAAAAATGAACATTTTCTCAACGTTAGGATCAAATTCAGATCATAGGACAAAACTGGTAAAAAAATCAGAAATGTGACTTTTTTCTATCATGGTGATATGCCGTTCACAACAAAAGGTTAGAAAATTAATAATAACTAGAATCGCAATTAGAATTGCGATATCATCGGTTTTCGCAATTCAATCTCATTCTTTTCAAACATTGCAATTCACGAATTGTATTACAAAAGCAAATAAATTTCTATGCGTGTGTTGATACTTAAAAATACAAAATTGCTGCTTTTATGTAAAAAGGTGCATAATATGTGATTTATTCAAAGATATAAGCTTTAATCGGACTTCGGTACAAAATTTGTTACAAAGTTTGAAGATGATTGCAAAAGAAATGTTTTTCATATACCCACACAAATCTGCAAAGTCTATGCAAGGTTCGAACATTTAACCTTCTATAGCCAGTAGAAAAAATCAGGTTTTTGGTCCTTAGATTTATCAAATTTATCAGGCTTTCAACAAGAATATCAACTTTCTTAGTTATAACAACAAGAGTGGTCAGAAGACAACATAGCTTGCCGTAACAGCACTTTTTGTCTAAGATTTAAGTTTTTGAAAAGTAAGTCAAACTCCAAGGTCAAGGTCACAAGCCAAAAGTCATAGTTCCAAATGATAGATCTTGAATTGGGCTATCTACATGTAAAATATCTAAGCTCTATCTCTTAGAATATAAAAAATATAAGCCAGGTTAAAGGTTTGTTCACGGACGACAACGACGAAAATGACACCGGGGGTTTGACATTAGCTCTCCGGACTTTCTTCCCAGATATCAAGCAAAGTGCCCCTTAGCGGAATATGATAAACAAAATTTATTTACATATTGCAATTTAGGTCTTAGAAATGCAGTAAATTAAGATGGCTGATATCTGCCATTTCTTATTTTCGTGTACTAGCCCTTAAAGGTGAAAGGGGAAATAAGGCAATCATGTGTCTTTATGTCTTGGCCAAAAAAGGCGAAAGAAAGAAAACGTGCCATATTGTTGTTATTTCGACTTTGGACAAAGACACGAAATCACAAAATATGCCACCTGAAATAAACTTTTGAGGTAACATACTGATTTAAGATTTTTTGATAAAGGATCAGACTTTGGACTGTTGTAATTTGATCTAATGAAGTCCGATCTTCAAAAACTAAACACCAATGGAAAGATCTCTTCACAAACTAAAACTTTTGTTCATATATTTTCTATAAAACATTTTTAGGTTTGAAGCTATTTTGTGCCGATAAAAATAACAATAATCGGTATTATGACCTTGACCTTTGCATATTTTCATCGTTATTTACTATGAGTTTATTTGTATTATTTAAATGCATAAACAGTGAAAAAATGATAAGAGTGAACAAAAAAAAGTCAGTCCTGCAAAAAAAGGAAACATTCGGCTTTACAATTGTTTGATAAAAGGATTAAACTTTTTACTGTGGTAATTTGATCAAATGAAGTCCGATCTTCAAAAACTAAACACCAATGGAAAGATCTCTTCACAAACTAAAACTTTTGTTCATATACTTTTTTTAAAATATTTTTAGATTTGGAGCTATTTTGTGCCAATAAAATAACAATATTTGGTATATGACCTTGACCTTTGCATATTATGCTTGATTTTTTTCTATGATTTTATTTGTTTTATAAAAATGCATAAACAGTGAAAAAATGATGAAGATTGAACAAAAAATAAAGTCAGGAGCAGCAAAAAAGAAGGAAACATATGGATATACAATTGTTTGATAAAAGGATCAAAATTTGGACTGTGGTCATTTGATCAAATGAAGTCCGATCTTCAAAAACTAAACACCAATGGGAAGATCTCTTCACAGACTAAAACTTTTGTTCATATATTTTCTATAAAATATTTTTAGATTTGGAGCTATTTTATGCCGATATAAATAATAATAATTGGTATATGACCTTGACCTTTGCATATTATGCTTGATTTTCTTCCTATGACTTTATTTGTTTTATTAAAATGGATAAACAGTGAAATAATGATGAAGATTGAACAAAAAGTAAAGTCAGGAGCAGCAAAAAAGAGGAAACATATGGATAAACAAATGTTTGATAAGAGGATCAAACTTTGGACTGTGGTCATTTGATCAAATGAAGTCCGATCTTCAAAAACTAAACACCAATGGAAAGATCTCTTCATAGACTAAAAATTTTGTTCATATACTTTCTATAAAATATTTTTAGATTTGGAGCTATTTTGTGCCGATAAAAATAATAATAATTGGTATATGACCTTGACCTTTGCATATTATAGGTGATTTTTTTTTTTTCTTTGATTTTATTTGTTTTATAAAAATGCATTAACAGTGAAAAAATGATGAAGATTGAATAAAAAATAAAATCAGGAGCTGCAAATAACCTTAAAGTCATGCTTTTAAAATGTTGATTTTTCGAAAATATTGGTTATGTTTGACCGCGAACTGTGGACAAATCATGCATTTCTCAAAATTGCCACACCATATATTTTGTGCGTATATGTCTTGCAAATCATATGCAACAAACAAAATTCCCCTCTCTCATCTCTGAATAAAATGGGGACTTTTTTCGTAGACCTACCCTCATTTCACCGTTTTTTCGAGATTCGAACATTCAACCTCCTGTAGCACGAAAGTTTTATATACGCAATTTTTTTGTAACTATCATATTTTATTAAGTTTCTAACAAGGAACACAATGCAAAAAACCGCATTTGAATCGGACCTCAAATAACAGAGTTATTAGCCCTTAGTAACTTTTACAAAACGCCCCCTAGCGGCAAAACTAAGACAAAAATGAAAATTTTCTCAACGTTAGGATCAAATTCAGATCATAGGACAAAAGTGGTAAAAAAATCAGAAATGTGACTTTTTTCTATCATGGTGATATGCCGTTCACAAAAAAAGGTTAGAAAAATAATAATAAAAAAAAAAAAAATAAAACAGAAGAAGAACAATAGGTTTTCGCAAGCGATGCGAAAACCTAAAAACTAGAACCGCAAAGCGGCATCTTGGTTTTCGCTTTTAACTTGACTAGTAAGAGTACTGGTTTCAACTGCAGACATAATTGATTGATATTAACTTTATTCGACTATTATTAACATATAAAAGTCAAATAGAAAGTTTGAAAAAAGAAGATACTTAATAAAAAACAATCGTGTATTATATTACAAAGGGATATCTCCTGACGTTATTTGATGATAACAGCCTTAATCGAATTTGATCGAGAGAGTGTGGTAAAAAAAACCCAGAAAATATAAAGTTTGAAGATAAGAAATGAAGTGCGATATTTTTCTTCTTCTTTTTTTAGCTCACCTGAGCACGTGTGCTCAGGATGAGCTTTTAGGATCGATGAATGTCCGTCGTCCGTCCGTCCGTCCGTCGTCCGTCGTCCACAATTTGTTTGTTTGCACTCTAGCATCTTCATTTTATGAGCAATTATCTTCAAACTTTAAAACAATGTTTATGACCATAAAATCTCGGCCAAGTTCGATTATGGCTGATATCGGATCATTAGGTCAGGAGTTATGCCCCTTTTAATATTCAGAAAATGCCATATTTCAAGCTGTTTACACTCTAGCATCTTCATCTTTTGAGCAATCCTCTTCAAACTTTATGGCAATGCTTATGACCATAAGGTTTCGATTGAGTTCGATTATGGCTGAGATTCATCAATTAGGTCAGGAGTTATGCCCCTTTTAATATTCAAAAAATGCCATATTTCACATTGTTTACACTCTAGCATCTTCATCTTTTGAGCAATCATCTTCAAACTTTATGGCAATACTATGACCATAATGTCTCGATTGAGTTTGATTATGGCTGAGATCGTATTAGGTCAGGATTAGCCCTTTTAATATAAAAAAATGCCAGATTCACGTTGTTTACGCTCTAGCATCTTCATCTTTTGAGCAATCATCTTCAAACTTTATGGCAATACTATGACCATAATGTCTCGATTGAGTTCGATTATGGCTGAGATCCGTCAATTAGGTCAGGATTTATGCCCTTTTTAATATAAAAAAAGCCATATTTCACGTTGTTTACACTCTAGCATCTTCCTTTTTTTTAATTTTAAATTTATGACATTGTTAATGTCTCTTCATTTAGGTTAGGAGTTCCCCTTTTAAAAAAATTTCACTTTGTTTATTCTCTACCAACTTCATTTTTTTAACAATCATTTTTAAACTTTAAGACAATGTTAATGCCCATAATCACACAATCGGGTTCAATTATAACTGATATTGACTTGTAAATTTAGGAGTTATGCCCATTTCACCATAAAAAAAAGCCAGATTTCACTTTTACACTCAAGCATCTTTATTTCTTAAGCAATCATCTTTCTCAGGTGAGTGACCAAGGGCCATCTTGGCCCTCTTGTTTAATATTCATGGGGGAAAAACTCAATATATAATAGGCTGATAACATTTGTTAACCTTCTTGCCCGAATTTAGGAAAGAACACTGTGGTTAAGTTTAAAAGTGATTGCTTAGAGAATGAACACGCAAGAAATTTGGATCTATTTTGAGCTGAAGAAAATGGCAATTATCGTTATATAACCTTGACCAATGAAAATACTGTTTAATTTTTGATTTATGAGAATTTGTGTATCATAAAAGTATACAACCAGTGGAGAAAATGATGAAACTTGAACAAAGAGACAAAAAAAAGACACACACTAAAACCTTATGTTTTTGAAATTGTAATTCATCCAATTAGTGACGTTTGCCGCATGCTGTTGACAAACAATACATACCCTTAACTCACTTACCCAAATATTCTCTGTATATATGTTAAGCAAATTAAATAATGTAAATATAATTCAGATAACATACTGAGTTACGATTTTTCGATAAAGGATCAAACTTTGGACTGTTGTAAATTGATCAAATGAAGTTCGATCTTCAAAAACTAAACATCATTAGAACGATCTCTTCACGAACTAAAACTTTTGTTCATATACTTTCTATAAAATATTTTTAGATTTGAAGATATTTTGTGCCGATAAAAATAACAATAATCGGTATTATAACCTTGACCTTTGCATATTTTCATCGTTATTTACTATGAGTTTATTTGTATTATTTAAATGCATAAACAGTGAAAAAATGATGAAGATTGAACAAAAAATAAAGTCAGGAACTGCAAAAAAGAGGAAAAATACTGATTTACAATTGTTTGATAAAAGGATCAAAATTTGGACTGTGATAATTTGATCAAATGAAGTCCAATCTTCAAAAACTAAACACCAATTGAAAGATCTCTTCACAAACTAAAACTTTTGTTCATATACTTTCTATAAAATATTTTAGGATTTGAAGCTATTTTGTGCCGATAAAAATAACAATAATCGGTATTATGACCTTGACTTTTGCATATTTTCATCGTTATTTACTATGAGTTTATTTGTATTATTTAAATTCATAAACAGTGAAAAAATGATGAAGATTGAACAAAAAAATAAAGTCAGGAGCTGCAAAAAAGAGGAAACATACGGTACAATTGTTTGATAAAAGGATCAAAGTTTGGACTGTGGTAATTTGATCAAATGAAGTCCGATCTTCAAAAACTAAACACCAATGGAAAGATCTCTTCACAAACTAAAACTTTTGTTCATATACTTTCTATAAAATATTTTTAGATTTGAAGCTATTCCGTGCCGATAAACATAAAAATAATCGGTATTATGACCTTGACCTTTGCATATTTTCATCGTTATTTACTATAAGTTTGTATTATTTAAAGGCATAAACAATGAAAAAATGATGAAGATTGAACAAAAAATAAAGTTAAAAGCTGAAAAAAAGTGGAAACATACGGATTTACAATTGTTTGATAAAAGGATCAAACTTTGGACTGTGGTAGTTTGATCAAATGAAGTCCGATCTTCAAAAACTAAACATCAATGGAAAGATCTCTTCACAAACTAAAACTTTTGTTCATATACTTTCTATAAAATATTTTTAGATTTGGAGCTATTTTATGCCGATAAAAATAATAATAATTGGAATATGACCTTGACCTTTGCATATTATGGGTGATTTTTTTCCTATGAATTTATTTGTTTTATAAAAATGCATAAACAGTGAAATAATGATGAAGATTGAACAAAAAATAAAGTCAGGAGCTGCAAATAACCTTAAAAGTCATGCTTTTAAAATGTTGATTTTTCGAAAATATTGGTTAAGTTTGACCGCATACTGTGGACAAACCATGCATTTCCCGAATTCGCCACCCCATATATTTTGTGCGTATATGTCTTGCAGATCATATGCAACAACTAAAATTCTCCTATCTCATCTCTGAATAAAATGGGTAGGTTTTTGGTAGACCTACCCTTATTTCACAGTTTTTGCGAGATTCGAACTTTCAACCTCCTGTAGCTCGAAAGTTTTATATACGCAAATTTTTGGAACCTATCATATTTTATTGGGCTATTTACCAGGAACATTATGCAAAAACCGCATTTGAATCGGACCTCAAATAATGGAGATATTGCTTATTAAACATTTTCATATAAAACGCCCCCTGGCGGGAAAATCAAAACAAAAATGCAAATTATCTCGACGTTAGGATCATCTTCAAGTAGGTGGTTATTACTGATAAAAGTTTCATAGATGTGGCTTTTCTCACCTTGGAGCTATGCCGTTCACAAAAAAGGGTTAGAAAAAAAAAAAAAACTAGAACCGCAAAGCGGCATCTTGGTTTTCGCTTTTAACTTGACTAGTAAGAGTACTGCCCTGTGTTCAATAGGCGAAGCGCTACATTTAAGCGCTTCTGTATCGAAAATTGTTTTAAACGAACACTTGGTTTTTGACTACCGATATCCAAAACAACGGAGGCAAATTGAATTTTAACAATTTTACGAAACTTTCGAAAGATTTTGTAGATGATTACATTACCAGAAAAATACTTTATAATTTAGAGTTCATGAAGCGACATCTAGCGAAACCTAGCGCTTCGCCTATTGAACACAGTGCAGGTTTCAACTGCAGACATAATTGATTGATATTAACTTTATTCGAATATTTTTGTTAATTGATCAAATGAAGTCCGATCTTCAAAAACTAAACATCATTAGAACGATCTCTTCACGAACTAAAACTTTTGTTCATATACTTTCTATAAAATATTTCTAGATTTGAAGCTATTTTGTGCCAATAAAAATAATCGGTATTATGACCTAGACCTTTGCATATTTTCATCGTTATTTATTATGAGTTTATTTGTATTATTTAAATGCATAAACAGTGAAAAAATGATGAAGATTGAACAAAAAAAATGTCAGGAGTTGCAAAAAAGAAGCAACATATGGATTTACAATTGTTTGATAAAAGGATCAAACTTTCGACCGTAGTAATTTGATCAAATGAAGTCCGATCTTCAAAAACTAAACACCAATGGAAAGATCTCTTCACAAACTAAAACTTTTGTTCATATACTTTTTTTTATATATTTTTAGATTTGGAGCTTTTTTTGTGCCAATAAAAATAACAATAATTGGTATAATGACCTTGACCTTTGCATATTATGCTTGATTTTTTCTATGATTTTATTTGTTTTATAAAAATGCATAAACAGTGAAAAAATGATGAAGATTGAACAAAAAGTCAAGTCAGGAGCAGCAAAAAAGAGGAAACATATGGATAAACAATTGTTTGATAAGAGGATCAAACATTGGACTATGGTCATTTGATCAAATGAAGTCCGATCTTCAAAAACTAAACACCAATGGAAAGATCTCTTCAGAAACTAAAACATTTGTTCATATACCTTCTTTAAAATATTTTTAGATTTGAAGCTATTTTATGAGGATAAAAATAATAATAATTGGAATATGACCTTGACCTTTGCATATTATGCTTGTTGTTTTTTTCTATGATTTTATTTGTTTTATAAAAATGCATAAACAGTGAAATAATGATGAAGATTGAACAAAAAATAAAGTCAGAAGCAGCAAAAAAGAGGAAACATATGGATATACAATTGTTTGATAACAGGATCAAACTTTGGACTGTGGTCATTTGATCAAATGAAGTCCGATCTTCAAAAACTAAACATTAATGGAAAGATCTCCTCACAACCTAAAACTTTTGTTCATATACTTTCTATAAAATATTTTTAGATTTGGAGCTATTTTATGCCGATACAAATAATTATAATTGGTATATGACCTTGACCTTTGCATATTATGCGTGACTTTTTTTCCATGATTTTATTTGTTTTATAAAAATGCATTAACAGTGAAAAAATGATGAAGATTGAACAAAAAAATAAAGTCAGGAGCTGCAATTTAACCTTAAAAGTCATGCTTTTAAAATGTTGATTTTTCGAAAATATTGGTTATGTTTGACTTCGTACTGTGAACAAACCATGCATTTCTCAAAATCGCCACACTAAATATTTTGTGCGTATATGTCTTGCGAATCATATGCAACAAACAAAATTCTTCTATCTCATCTCTGAATAAAATGGGCACGTTTTTGGTAGACCTACCCTTATTTCACAGTTTTTGCGAGATTCGAACTTTCAACCTCCTGTAGCACGAAAGTTTTATATACGCAAATTTTTGGATCCTATCATATTTTATTGGGCAATTTACAAGGAACATTATGCAAAAAACGCATTTGAATCGGACCTCAAATAATTGAGATATTGCTTATTAAACATTTTCATATAAAACGCCCCCTGGCGGGAAAATCAAAACAAAAATGCAAATTATCTCGACGTTAGGATCATCTTCAAGTACGTGGTTATTATTGATAAAAGTTTCATAGATGTGGCTTTTCTCACCTCGGAGCTATGCCGTTCACAAAAAAGGGTTAAAAAAAAAAAAAAGAAACAGAACGAGAACAAAGGGTTTTCGCACTGCGATGCGAAAACCCAAAAAAAAGAAACAGAACGAGAACAATAGGTTTACGCACAGCGATGCGAAAACCTAACAAGAAACAGAACGAGAACAAAGGGTTTTCGCACTGCGATGCGAAAACCCAAAAATAAAACAGAAGAAGAACAATAGGTTTTCGCAAGCGATGCGAAAACCTAAAAAAATAAAACAGAAGAAGAACAATAGATTTTCGCACTGCGAGGTGCGAAAACCTAACAAACCCTATACGTTTTCGGCAGGTTGCGGAAAGCCGTAAAAAGCTTGTGAACATGCTAGAGGTCCAATTTTAGCCTTCACAACAAAAAAAGTCAGAATGTTTTTTCTGCATAAAATCTTGAATAAGTCAGGCCCAATTTCACAGAATTCCGTCTTCTTTTTTAGGTAAATAATTCTAAGCTGAATAAAAGGACTCCTGTTATTGGTTAACGCATCGTTATGGACTATAAAATTACTGTAAATAAGGAGTGCAGGTTGTATATATCATTCAGCTTGGTGTTATTACTTTTCTTTTTGATGTAAACATGAAAGTGATTTCAGTAAGTTAAATACAATCCTTTTCCATCAATTGAGGAATGCTACTTTGTGAAAATGATTTAAAACAACAAAAAAGAATCCACCTGTTATGACATGAAACCCCACTATGTATATTGAATTCTTCCAGCCTGCCGAGATGCTCTCATTGAAAATTAATTCGCCAAAACCAAAACAAATAATAACGCTTTTATATCATAATTGTCATATGCAATAATGATATGAACAAATATCAAACAAGCCTATTTACAGATATGATTTTTTGTATTACCGTCTATAAATAAGTATATTTCATAGAAAAAATACTGAACTATTTCTAGAGCGTACTAAATTTGTTGTGCGTCGGTCTTTCGCGCGCTTTTCCTCGGAATGTTCCCCAACTTCCTTTATCAATGAATCTATGCTTTAAGGTGCTGATCATTAATGTATATGCCTGTATAAACTATTTTGATACAGTTTACAACTGATAAAATCAGACCTGAACAAGCTTTTGTCAGTAAGAAATAAAATAAAGGTGAAGAAAAAATTGTATGTCCTAACTACAACGAGCAGATAACTGCTCATTACATGATCAGCCTGGAACTAAATTAGGTTTTATGCAGCGGATTATCATAGATTTTTTTATAATTCATAGGATAATTTATAACATTACACTGCTTTTAAATAAGAACATTTGGAGGTACTCTGAAATATTTGTTAAATCATTTCATATTCTGATTTTAATCATTTTACAATTGTTTATGGTGCAGGTAAGCCTGTTTACGATACTGGTCAGTCGTGTCTTTTGTATAATAGTCTAGTCAATGTGTTTTGCATATATTTCCATTTATAAGTTTCTTAATTAAAGTATATTTATGCATGAATGAAAATCTCGTTTTTCTTTCATCCTACGCCGAATATCTTTTTTAAAGATATTTCTTGTTTAAATTAGAAATCATATAAGGAGGTTGCATAAAATAAGAATTAATAAATAATGTTATTCCATACACCTCTACAGTTTCTCCAAATCATTTAATTGCCTGTTTTTATGTAACTTAGTCTATCAGTGTTTGCGAATGACATTATTAACATTATCTATAGTTCGATTCATGCTTTTCTTAAATGGTATGCTGATGTTAAAACCGCCTACATCTCAAAAGCCGTTAAAGATATGTCCATTTTCTATAATGCTGGAGTTGACAATTTTATTATTGTAAGGTGGTCAGTGGGATGGATCCCCGACCCACTGCTATCTATGTTACGGGGACAATAAATGTTAAACTCAAAAAAAAAAAAAAAAAAAAAAAAAAAGATATGTCCGAACATAAAACGAGTGAAATGTTGCAATTTTGGGACCTTCCTAACGGCATTTTGTATTTTTTTATTATCATTATTTTTAAAGGACATCATATAAGAAAGTTATATAGGGAAATAAGAATTTATGAAAATCGTTTCTGCTAGCAGTTATGTTTTATAACGTCGATCTTGACAAGTCATAATTAATACGCTTTTAAGACGGTCAATAAATCCATATTTTCATACCCAATCTCGATTATATGATCATAAAAGTTATTTATATTTAGAAAAATAGAATGTTCTTATCATTAGCATTTCTAGTAAGCGCACCCGCCTGAGGATATGTTCACGACTTTTTAAACAGTGAGAATATTAAGATACAGTTAAAATGAACAAATAAATATAATTTATTTTTGAAATAAAAACATATTTCTCCTTAAGATCACATTATATTAGGGTTTTCCTAAACATAATGATTTTCTTTTTCCACTTTATGGTATCACAACTTTCATCTGCTAATGACTTTATCCCAACAATGATGGGAAAAATTCAGGCGTGAATGTGTGTATTTGGACAAAAGCGTCAGACATCAAAATGATATGATGTGATCAAAGGGCAGCTCAGTTACCATATACCATCATTTGGAGGCACAGAAGCATAATGAAAACAATTAAGCATGTCAAGGTTATGGCTTACACACGACCACCAATGTACTATCAGGGCCTATGACCTCTGATCTTTAAGTGTGGCCTTGACCTTTTAGCTACGGACCTGGGTATTGCATATGACAAATAGTTTAATGATGGCGAATATTTCTGCCAATTTACTTCAAAGAAAAGTCCGTGAAGAATTGAAAAGGTAATGGACCAGATACGAAAATTAGAGCCTGTTTTGATATTTGACCTCTAAGTGTGATGTTGACCTTGGAACTACGGGCTTGGATCTGGCGCACTACACATCATTTCATTACGATAAACAATTCTGCAAAGCAGAAGAGACAACGTTATGTGGCGGCCACAATAATAGAACCCATTATTGATAGTTGAAATTCAAGTGTGACGACGGACATTTGTCTTGCGCAAGATAAACTATCTCATAAATTTGAATATTTCTGTCAAGTTATGGAGCGGATACGATAAAAAGATCCCATTTTGACCCTTGAACTGTAATGCTGACCTTTACCTGTGAGCTACGACCCTAGTTCTGTCGCGCAACACGTCATCCCATGATGGTCATTATTTATGCAAACACATCAAGACATGACAAGTTATGGAGGGACACGGTTTGTGACATCCATCGAGACACACAGACAATCAGACAGAAAGAACTCACAAAATAAAGTTGTACTTGATGGTTAAAACCTTAGGACTACAATTTACTTTAAATAAGTTATTTTCAGTTTAAATTTTGCTGGTCTTTTTAGCTCACCTGAGCACACCGTGCTCATGGTGAGCTTTTGTGATCGCCAAGATTGTTCAAATTATTTTGATTGGTTGAAAAAGTAGGTCACAGGGGCTAAAAAAAAAGATTTTAAAAAAGCAAACTTTGAAAATCTTCTTCTACAAATCTGCACGGCCTAGAGCTTAGATATTTGGTGCGTAGCATTATTTAGTGCACAAGTTTGTTTAAATCATGACCCTGGGGTCAAATTGGCCCCGCCCCAGCGGTCACTTGATTTTACATAGGCTTATATAGGACAAAATTGAAAAATCTTCTTCTCAGTAACCACAAGGCCTGGAGCTTAGATATTTGGTGTGTAGCATTGTCTAGTACACATCTACCAAGTTTGTTCAAATCATAACCCTGGGGTCAAAATTGGCCCCGCCCCAGGGGTCACTTGATTTTACATAAGCTTATAAAGGAAAAAAACTAAAATAATCCTCTACTCAGAAACCACAAGGCCTGGACATTAGATATTTGGTGTGTAGCATTGTCTAGTGGATATCTACCACGTTTGTTCAAATCATGACCCTGTGGTCAAAATAAACCTCGGCCCAGGGGTCACCTGAATTTACATAGGCTTATATAGGAAAATAAAGAAGAAAAATCTTCTTCTTAGAAACCACAAGACCATGAGTTAAGATATTTGGTTTGTAGCATTGCCTAATGGACATCTACCAGGTTTGTTCAAATCATGCCCCTGGGGTCAAAATTGGCCCCGCCCCGGGAGTCAGTTGATTTAACATAGACTTGTATAGAAAAAAAACTAGAAAAATTCTTCTTCTCAGAAACCACAAGGCCTGGAGCAAAGATATTTAGTGTGTAACATTGTCTAATGAACATCTACAATGTTTGTTCAAATAATGGCCCTAGGGTCAAAATTGGCCCCGCCCCAGGGGTCACTTGATTTAACGTAGACTTACATAGGAAGATTTTTAAAAGATAATATTTATCAGAAACCACAAGATCATGGGTTTAGATATTTGGTTTGTAACATTGTGGATCTGTACCAAGTTCTCAAAAGGGTTAACTTGGTTTTATGGACCACATGTAAACTATTGTGTGGAATTAAAATTATATTGCTGTTCTTCTGCATGGAATTTTTATTCAGTATGACTATGTTGTAAAAGGCAATGAAAGCAATATTTCTCAGGTAAGCGATTCAGAGCTATCTTTTTTTTTTTTTTTTTTTTTTTTTTTTAAGAAAAACTAAGGACTGTGATTCGTCGTGCAGAATAATGAAACGAATTTTTTTTGTAAGTACGTTAACGCTGGTTTTCAACAGGATCTGAACATTTTTCATGACAATTTATAAACGAATATGTTGGACTTTGCAGCTTAACATATATTTACAAGTAATTTTTTTTTCATAAACAAAGATAGTCGATTGATTTAAAATGATTCGAAAACGCATTGCAGACAAAAAAGGCATTTATGATAACAAAAGAAGGGCCGAATTTAATTATATCGAATATGTCTAAGTCACATAGCTATGAAAGTACCGATATATCAAAGAAACGGTGTCGTTTTATGTTAAACGCCCTTGTTCTCCCTGTTCTCATATGCTAAAACATAGTCGGAATAGAATTTACTCTCTTAATTGTTTAAAGGCATTACATGTCAGAAAAGTGAGACCCATTTCTATTCTAAGAGCGAAATTGGGCCATCATAGCTCTCTCATGTTTGCTAATATTCAACACAACATGTTTCCGCATCAAAGCCATGTATAAAGTGTCTATACGTTCGTAGATTGGGGAGCTTTCCACGGTTTTGGGCCAAGAAGTTTTATACAGTTCTGTAAGTTTTCATTTTGCTATATAAGATTATCAAAATAATTTGTCATGCATAAAGCAGCCCGTACACGGATGATCGGTAGGAATAAAATATATATATTTCTTCTCTCCTCTCTCTCTGGCGATCTTTCGTAAATATTGGTGAAATCTGTGTTTCCTGACAAATTAACTCGACATGGCGCCTTCGCCAGTTTCGTGTAGCGAATTCGTAAGTTCGGTCCGTTGAAGTGAGCGCATGCGCGAAGAGTAAATATGATCAGTCGAAAATAGAACTTCTAAATATAGTTTTTATGATTCTAAATATAGGTTCAATACCGTTCGTTACGCTATTGTCTGTGATGGAGAAACCATTTGTTGTATTTTGTAATCGTGCGTTTGTAGACGGGTATTGATATACTTTATACACACAGAGTTAAATTACAAATCATTAGTTAATGGCCATTTGTGAACGACAATGCAATGCTTTGTAGTCCTGTAGTTGTCCATTGATAAGTAATCAGATGAATTATTTCAGTTCAACATGTAATGTTTAGTATACTCACATTAGAATTACTGTTAAGATTGATAAAAGGGGTCCATATCCTTTATTTCAATTTAATTGAGCTCATCAATTTTATATTGTTTGATAATTTTACCTCTAAAGAATGTCCAATTTCTAAACTTCTGAAAATATACTGCTTTGCCATATAAAATAAAAAATATACTTGAAAAATTAAGGCAGTTGAAGAATAAGTGAAGAATTGTTTTTGGTTCTTGTTTGCAGTAAGCACATTTACTGCGAAGTTTAATATTGATATCTTCTAGCAAGTAATTTATGTCCATAATTCTTTGATTAATATGAAATTGAACCATTGGAGATATGTATCTTTTGTAAAAATAAAAGGGACTTTTGAATTCAAAGTCTCTGCCACTTTTCACTAGCAGTGGGATATAGTTGCATAATAATCAACCTGTCGTAGATTCGTCTACAGCCATTTTTAAAATTAATAGTATGAATGAATGACGAACCGTATTTAATATTTGATTTTTTAGATATTCTTTAACTGTCGGAATAAAGATAGCTTTATCTCCAGCCTTCATATCTTTATTGTGCTACAAAAAAAATCACATTTGAATTCTTCTTGTTTTTAGGGTTAAATTTGTACAAAATAAGCTGTATGATTTGTATCCATCTGTCCAAAATGGGTTTTCAACTCGTTTCATTTTTATCTCACCTGAGCACAACGTGCTCATGGTGAGCTTTTGTGATCGCCTGTCGTCCGTCGTCCGTGCGTCCGTGCGTGCGTGCGTCCGTCGTCAACAATTTGCTTTAAACAACATCTCCTTATGAACCGCTGAAGGGATTTTGACCAAACTTCACAGGAATCATCCTTATGATGCCCTCTATCAAAGTTGTACAAATTATTCAGATTGGTTAAAAAAGTAGGTCACAGGAGCTAAAAATAGATTTTAAAAATGCAAACTTTGAAAATCTTCTTCTGCAAAACTGCAAGGCCTAGAGCTTAGATATTTGGTATGTAGCATCATCTTATGGGCCATTACCAAGATTGTACAAATCATAGCCCTACGGTGATAAATGCCCCCGCACCAGGGGTCACTTGTTTTACATAGAGTTATATAGGAAAATCTTTAAAAATCTTCTTCTATGAATCCATTAGGCCTAGAGCTTAGATATTTGATATGTAGCATCATCTAATGGTTCATTACCAAGATTGTTCAAATCATAGCCCTACGGTGATAAATGCCCCCGCACCAGGGGTCACTTGTTTTACATAGAGTTATATAGGAAAATCTTTAAAAATCTTTTCTATGAATCCATAAGGCCTATAGCTTAGATTTTTGGTATGTAGCATCATCTAATGGTTCATTATCAAGATTTTCAAAATGGTGGCCCTTTGGAGATAAATGACCCCGCACTAAGTCTTCTCCTCTGAAACCATAAGGCCTAGTGCTTATATATTTGGTGTGTAGTTTTGTCAGGGCTAAAATGTTTAAGATTGAGTTATATCAGAATTCTTGTCTGTTTAAAAACCTTGTAATCAGTTGTAGCAATGGTACTCAGGTGAGCGTTTCGGGGCCATCATGGCCCTCTTGTTTACTATACTTTCTGATCCCAACAGTTCAAGGATTACTACGTTTTTCAATTTCTAGATATTTCTTATTTTAGTAATCATTTTCTTAATCCACGTAGTTTTCATGAAACACAGAATGAGAAAAATTTATTATTTTAACCCCCGGGAATCGTCAGTAAATATCATCTTTTTTTATTTTATACGGTTTTTCATCCCATAATAAGTTAAAAAATAGAGAATACTATGCTACTGTGTTTTGATATAGTTTATCAGACGTGATTGGAGAAATAAATAAGTTCGGAAAAAAAAACTCACTGTAGCAAATTATTCTATTTGTCTTACATAAAAAGAAATAATCTTAAATATGTGCATATCATGCAAATTATGACAGCGTATGTACATACAATAATGGGTAGAACAAAAACACAAAATAGTTCTTTATTTTCTAATTATTTCTCAATAGTGAACGAATACAATGTTTTTATTTACCTTTTACTCGGAGAAAGAGTTAACATTTATATTACACTTAGTTAACACTACACACAGATCTATGTAGAGACCTTGTTCTAAAAATAATTGACTAATAAAGGCTAAGTTTATCAGGCAAGTTTTATCAGTCTTTGTTGCAGTATATGTAAGAAAAATATATTTTCAAACTTCATTAATGCTTTCTGTGTTGGTATATTTTTGCTAAAGGACAATTTTTGACACAATTATTTTTCCAATTGGAGTAAGTCATCTCCTGGACCAAGCCCTAATATTTTATTCCCTCAATGTTTCCATTATTCAATTCTTCTATGTCTTCTAAAGTACTAATTAAGTTTATGCCAAATTAAGTGACCTGTTTACCCCAACTCATATTTAAGTCAGATAATTGCTCATAATTATTTTTTTACTCTACCAATTCATTCCAATTTCGTTTTCTCAATATTAAAAATATATTCAGGCCCCATTTTCCCCCATTACTAGAATAACACTCTTGGCTGATGCAGCCAAAGGTTTAACACAGCAGGGAAAACTCGATCTCGCTGAAAATGATGAAATGGATGGGAGACTGAAGACATGTGTACCTATTTACATTTATTTCCGACCGATTGATAACTTATCTAACAAAATGGTTTGGCTGCTGGCAGTGTGAAGTTGACTGCACAGCAGCGAGGTAGTAGAATCGCGATTAAAATTAATAAAGTTGATGAGGAAATGTCAGGGAAGCCTGCCTGAATATACATATTGTAATTATTTCAATGGCTCTTTATTTTAAAAGTTTCATATTTAAATCAAAACGAGTATTCACGCTGCTATAATCAACATAGCAGCGAAATCTTGATCTCGCCGCAATTGATAAATAGATGAGACTTTGTTACGGATGACTGAATTATACATATATACATTAATTTCATACAGTTTAATCTCTTATACAAAAAATAAAAGAAAATCGGCCCCTGGCAGTATTAATAAAGAATCCTGATTAAATTAGTAAAGTGTATATCGAGATATCGCTAAATTGTTTATAATAATTTCATACGGATTTATATATATGCGACATTTTCGCTTCTAGAAATAGAATTTTGGCAGATGGTACCATGATACAAAATTGTTAACCGTAGTTACCCGATGTCGGCCTTTTTATTAGCTCACCTGAGCACAACGCGCTCATGGTGAGCTATTGTGATCGCCAATGGCACAATTATACCCTCAGCCCACTGATCAGGATAGCACCCCGACGTAAGAATGGCATTGAATAAGTTACATAAATATGGGGCTAAAATATCTATTGTTTCAATGAAGTATGAATTTAATAAGCAATCTTTTCCTGGCGATTTTCCTCTTTTCAGTTTCTTAACTGTAATAACTTTTTCCTGAATGGTAATATTCATATTCAACTCCTCAAAATCATATGGTGTATCATTAAAATTGTGCGAGTCGCAGAATGATTCCGCTTCCTCATTTTTAAATTGACTCTTTTTTTGTGATAAATCGCGAAAATACTCGAAGAACTCGTCAAGCGTGGCATCACCGTCTGACGATTGTCTCTTACGAAATAAGGACACGAAATCCTTCGGTTTTTTATGTCTCAAATTTTCAATCTCTCGAATTTTTTTTCTTTTCTGGATGATTAACATTTTATATGCATTCTTAAAGCATCTCGGCCCAATGACAAGTGGGTCGTGGTCAAGAATTTTGTGAAAACAGAAAAATTGATTTAGGGGCAAACAGCATAAAAATGAAGAAAAAAATACGCTGATGCAAATAGTTCGATCTCAAGCAATGCAATTAAACTATTTAGCCCAAGGCTTAAATTTCAATATATAAATTATATATCTCACTTTTTTTAAAAACAAAAAAACTATCATATTTCCCTCAGGTAACCCTCAAAATGCATCTCAGTCATCGGCGAAACTTTTTTTTCGGGGAAGCATGCCCCCGAACCCCCTAGCACTGACATCATAATCATATTTTGAGCAACCACAGGTCTGAGAATGGTACTTTTTATGCAATTTTACTAATTAAATCACTGTTTGCTAGAAAGAAAAAAAAAGTTTATTTCGCGGTACATTTTTGTCATCGTGTAATAGAATTGATCAACATCTGGAATTTTGAAAATTGTCTTTCTTGACAATTGGGCAGTTATCAGTTAGCTTCTATATCCTCACTGCTGGGCTGACAGCTTCGAGCTGCAAGACTGCAAGCAGCCAAAACATTTTTTTTTTTTTTTTGTAAACTATAAAGCTGTCCAAAAATATATGTATAAATCTGTCTTCCGGGGCAAATCCACATCCATTCGATAAATTTTAGAGATATCGACTTTTCGCTGTTTTCATAAAGTTTTATCTACTGCAGCCAAAACTGTAATTTTACCAGCAGTAAGAATCGATTTTTATAAGAATGTGATAGTATTTTATCTTACATCTACTGCAACAAAGACTGATAACACTTGCCTGATAAACTTAGCCTTTATAGTCAATTATTTTTAAAACAACAGGACTGCTTCTCTACATGGACTTGGGTGTAGAGTTCACTAAGTATATAAATGTTTTGTTAATTTCACTGTTTAAGATAATGAAAGGGCTCGTTTCACGGGTAATAGATAAATAAAAACATTGTATTCGTACTATCTTTGTTAACACCGGAATTTGCTCTGCCCATTTGTATATAAATACGCTAAAACACCGTCCCCGGTGGCCGAGTGCTTTGAGCGTCCGCCTCGGGAGCGGAGTCGTGGTTCGTTCCCTCCTGCGACATACCAAAGTCTATAAAAAATGTACTGGATAGCTCCCTTGCTTGGCGCTCAGCATATAAGGGTGGTTTCCAGGACTGTTGCTCGTGTCAGGATAATGTGACTGTCTTCGCGTGATACGCAGTATAGCAGCACTAGTATCTGTCTCAATTAGACATCGTCTCCAAATGAATGAAATACTGTCCGGTGGGAACGTTAAACCCAACAGACAAACATAAACTGCATTAAATGCCTATTTTAGAATGTTTCTTTTTTTAAACAAATATTATAATTTGCCACAGTGATTTTTATGTAAGATAAATAGAATAAATGCTACTGTGTTTCGATATAAATTTTTAGACTCGGCAGAGCCTCTCATTTATATTCTCCAACCCGTCTGATAAACTTCATACAAACACAGTGGCATAATTATACCTCAATATTGAGTTCTCGCCATATTGTTATCTCGGGCTATGTATACTAATGCAATATTTCACGTCGAGTGTGCACATTTTTTACACAATTGGCAAAATTGATTGATCCTGTTTCCAAACTCTTTTTTTATTGAAAATGTTTGGGAAACTTTTGGGAAACAGATAAAAACATTAATTTAATAAGAAGTACCTATTTTACCTAAACAAATGCCTCTTTTTATCATTTTTAAACACCTGTTAAATCTGCCAATAATACTCGCGAAGCACACGTTGACTGATGTATGTAAACCAACATCTGTTCTTAAAATAATGTATTTTGATTATGAATACACTTCTCAACAATCCTATATATGGAAATCATTTAGAGCCATAATTGTTATTAATCTGATAGCAAAATTCATACTTGATAATCATACTACAGCATGCATATTTACTCCCTGTAAAAGTTTTTACCCAAAAAATGTGCCATATACAACTTAAACTATTGGGACTCTCTATATGAAAGGATACAGAGTTAAGGACATATAGCAATTGTATCCCCACTTACAAAACTCTGAGGGCACCCTACAATAATATTAACACTGTGAGTGTGATAGTTTTTCTTGTTCTCATTTGAATCATCTCAAATTTTGCACACAAAACTGTGCTAATAGGAAGAACACAGAACTTTATTAAAACTGTTGGTTTACAAGGAAGGATTTAGAGGGGGCGGAAGCGGCGTACGCCCTCCCCCCTAAAATCGACCAAGGTGTTTTTATGCGTTTATCCACATTTTTTTTTTAATTGATGTGACAATTAGAGTCAGTCAATTTGATCAAAATCGAAATTTCATTTTCAGTTTGTTTTTACTAAAGTTTTTTCGTATCAGTTTTCTCGTATTTTCGCTGGTTTGGCACCTTTCCGCCATTTAAACAAGCAGTAGCAGTCGATACATTGAAAATTGTCCGGTCCATCGAAGCGGAAAAGGCTGGATTCATTCAGTTATACCTGTCTCAGACAGATTTCAGATGTTTATTTTCTTTCGACAAGTGCGAAAGAAAAGAAAATGATTGTTTTTGCTTTAAAATATATTCTCAGATGTAGCACTAGGAAATTACCTGATTATCATGCGTGCCCATTATAAATCGGATAAATGAGTTTTTAACACATCATTGGTGCCCTCGTTTTTCGTTTTTAGGCAGCGAAAGTGTTTATAAGTCTATAAATGTAAGCAAAGCAAAAATATGCATTTTTGAAAAAAAAGAAAAAGGAGAAAAAAAATGTCAGTGGAATATAATGAACAGCTTATATAAGTTGTGGATAAGTTCTGTTACCTGGGTATTAATATGTTTTATATTGGCAATATGTCCTATGCAATTAAATCATTGTCTGAACAAGCAATGAGAGGGATGTCGGATTTGTTATATATTTTTCAGCGTTTATTTATTGATATACATGTATCAACAAAACTACAGTTATTTGACAGAATGATTACACCTATTCTAGCATATTGTTCAGAGGGGGGAAATTAAATGTAACTAAATTTTAAATTTTTTTAAAAATCAAGATTCGCTAATGTTTAAAATACTGAATAGTCAAGCGAAAAAAAAATTGGGTCTTTGGAATTCAATCGCTTTTAGAAAACTTAGGTTTTGGAAAAATATGGAATAATTCTGACGTAGATACTGACTATGTACCAATGATAAAACAAAGTTTGTACAGAAATGGCATGAATGTATAAATAAAAGTCCAAAACTTAAGACTAACTGTAAATACATAACAGAATTTAGATTTGAAACGTATTTTGAAATGAAAAAAATGATTATCAAAGATTTTGAGTAAATTTCGTTTATGTAGCCCTGAACTAAATATTGAGGTAGGGAGATACGATGGGACAGATAGAAAAATGGATTATGTGCTTGTAACTCATCTATGATAGAACCTGGATATCATTTCTTGCTTGTGTGTCCAAAATATAGATTTATAAGACTAAAATTCTTTCGATAAGTATAGGTGAAAAAGAAATGATATTAAAAGTATAGTGTTGTTTGAAAGAGATATTCCAGTTGCGGAAATAATTCATTAATGTATTAAAGGACTAAGAATGACATATTGAATGTGGTATAATTTAAGATTATTGTAAAAATGTAAGTATCATGTTACTTTAATTAAAAAAATTAAATGTCCATATTATGCTAACTGATTTACCATTACTGATACTAAATATATTATAACTAATTAATATACACATGCGCCACGAATTGTATACTTATAATCTTGTGATTTTATTGTTCTTGCATTATCAATTCATTGTAATTATTGGTGTATTTGCCAAAGAGAGCTGCGCTGTCGACTTTGAAAATAAACTTTTCAGTATTTACTGATTGTTTTATGAGGAACTATTTAATGATTTAGTAATTTCTAGTTACATATATGGTTTAAAAATATTTTAATAGCCATGCATAAAAAATATTATGCCGATATAATAACTGTTTTTTCCGTTAAATCAATATACGCGTGTGTTTATATATATATGGTATTAAACATGCTATATATTATTAATACAATGTAAGTACCGGTAGTTGCTGGACTTACGCCCCCCACCCCAACCAAAAATCCTGGATCCGCGCCTGGTTTATAGATTGTGTTCCTCTATATGTGCACCATACTCGTAACAGACTCATCTTGAGCTCACTGTCGTGCACTCAAGACGCCATTTTCGAAATGATATTTTTGACTGTTGTTGGATTTTGAGTTATTTTTCTATTTTTACCATTGACAATTTATGACAATTGAAGGGAAGATATTGATACATTTGAAGATATATTTAAGATTGTATTGTTCATTTTTCTTGAAATAACTTCTTATGCTGGCGAGAACCGGATACTCCAGGATAAGTATAATTCAGGCATTCAGAGCATTACCTCTCAGACTTTAACTGAGCTGTCAACTTCATGCCATTAGACTGCCAGCATGTCTCTCGATAGTACCTACATTCTGGGGGTCCCATTCTCTACATTTAAAACCGAAAAAGCACTTCATTTTGTATGAATGATCGACAGATTGAACAGAATTCTACAACACAGGTATGCTGAGATTGAGCCAAAGTGTTGAAAGTGTTGTAAACTAAAAGATGGTGGTCAAACGTATTCAAATACATGATCGTTTGTGTGACATACATGTTTATTCAAACATTGCGATAAAAATTGGAAAGATAATGCAAAGTCACATATAATAAATTGTCAATCTTGTGAAAAATAGTGTTCAAAGTTTTCCAGCTCATAAACATAATTGAAGTGTGGTGGATAACCGTATTAAAACATAATATTTTGTGTATCACGTAGTCAAACATTGTGATAAAAAATGGAAACCATATACATATTCATATTTAATAATTTGGTCTTTCTTATGAAAAACAGTTTTTAAGCTCGCATCTGCATAACTGAAAGATAATTAAAAGGTAGTTGCTACTGGGTTAATATTTCAAGCTCGCGACTTCATAAATGAAAGATTGTGGTCAGTCGTCTTTAACAAAATCATAATATATTGCGAAAAAAAAGTGTGATGATTGTTGTTATTCACATATACAATATTTGTTTAATCTTATCAAAAATAGTTTTAAGGTTTCAACTAAATAATTGAATAGTGGCAATCAGCTGTATTCAACGACATCGTCTATTTTATGAAACGTGTCCGTATATTGCTATCAAATACTTGAAAGATCATGGTTATTTGAATTCAAGAAAAGGGTTTTCCACACTGCAGCCATATATTTGAAAAATTGTTTTTTTACATCTAACAATATCATAATACATCTAGCAATATTATTCTCTCTTACAGAAACCAAATCTACTATTTGAAAATAACTGTTAATTTCGTCATTTAGGTGTAACACTCTACCAAAATGGACAATAGAACCAGCATATATATCATATTTTACTTTCTGCTTCAACACCTTTAAATGTCATGAAAATGCTTTAAATTTATTGTAAATAGATATGCATTAAATCAAGTTTATCTATCCTACATAAGATCAATTTTAGAATACACTTCATGAGTTTGGGATGGGTGTTCTAAAGAATTGGAAAACAAATTAGAAAATTTACAAAATGAAGCAGCTAGAATTGTAACGGTCTAACTAGATCAGTTCATTAAAAAAAGGTGGGTTCAACTTAAGAAAAGAAAGAAATTAAAAATTTTTTTATATAAGGATAGTAATATAATGTAACAACCTATATTTTAGACTTATTCACACCCATTGTTAGAGCTAGAACTAATTATCCAGTAAGAAATGATTTAAACTATACAATTCCATATTGTAGGACAGAAACAATGCGTAGGTCTTGTATTCCATCATCCATTTTGCTCTGGAATGGACTAAATGATAATATAAAATCGTCATCTTCTATATCCGCATTTAAAAACACTCTTTCACGTGATGAAGTTCCTACTATTCCAAATTAATATGCACATGGGAAGAGAAGATTATCTGTCCTTCATTCTTGATTAAGAAATAACTGAAGTAATTTAAATAACGATTTGTTAAAAAATCACTTATTAGGAAATCAATAATCATAGTAGTGTTTGTGGGGGAATCTTGAAGATGCAGAACAGTTTTTATTTAAGTGTCCACTTTTTATTAATCAAAGATATAACATGTTTCGTGCAACCAGAAATTTTCATCCATTAAATTTACAATTTCAGTTATTTGGGAGTAATATGATTACGCAAGAGGAAAACATAATTGTAGTTGAAGTTTAAAAAGGAAACTTAACAGTTTAATAATAACTAAGTTTTTTTTCTTTCTATTTTACAATGCTATTCCCCATATCATTACTATTGCTGATATTGTTATATAGCACTGTGTGCCATTTGATTACTTTAGATAACATTTAATGAATGTTAACTCTAAAGTTCGGGATATCTCTATATGTACAATGCATCATAAAGTTCCTGTGTTTGTGCGCTGGTGTTGCTGCCTTTGCTACCCTGGGAGGTATGTCGGGAGTAGCCACATGCAGGGGGGATTCTAATGACCTTCTTCATCTATTACATATATTAACATATCGATACATCGATATGTATGTAATTGATATCTCTACATTATGCCTTTTCTTTTCAGCACACTAATGTTTGTATTTAGTTGTTTTCTCTCCATCTGTACATATATTATTATGTTTATTCTTTTCCTAAGATGAAAATGAATTGGGTAAAATTTAGGGGAAGGATTGTAACTGAGTTGTTAGAACTTGTGGTCCAACCCCATTTCGTAATTTTGAAATAAAATGGAAAATAGTTTGCAATCTTGCGACAACATTATTAAAAGTAGTAGTCAACCGTTTTCACTGACATGGACTAATATGAAACTTATGTGAAACTTATGTTCATGCATTGTGAGCCAATATTTGGAACTCGTGAAAATGCATGACATTTGTAAAGAACACACGGCAATTTAAAACGGCACACGACAACGCAACTTGTAGAGTGTTGTGTAGCATATCTTGTATCCCGTTGCTTTTTCGTGTTGTGTGTCGAGATTTAACTGTAACACGACACAAATATTCCACAACATTTGCGCGTTATAATGTTGATTGTCGTGTCACTTTGTCGTACGTTATGTCGCATGGTCATGTGTCGTGGTACATTGTCGTACGTGGACCTGTCCTTGTGAAGCATATTAGGACAATAATATGAAATGACACGTGACAATGTTCAAATTTAATGCGATGTTTCGTGAAAAGTGATTGTAAATCAATGCAACATTTGTGCCCTATAATGTCTATTGTTTTGTCGCATTGTTGTGTGTCGTTTTATATGGTCGTGTGTTGTTTACAATTGTCAAACTTCGAATACAATTGTAGTTCCCGACCTTCATAAAGCAACACACATCATCTAATATGGCACTAACCGGATATCGGTAAAAAGTTTGAAGTTCATGACTACATAATTGACAGGTAACTGTCAAACATATTTTATGGGGTAAAAAGTATGCTTCAACATTACGACCAAACGCTTGAAATATCATTAAGGGCATTCAACAAGCCAGTGAACTTCGAACCATGCGATAAACTGAATGGAATTGCTCTAGCGAAAACCGGTGAAACTGCGAAAGCGATTACATTATTTTTCTTCCACTCATTTTTCTATACGCAGTTGCGGGCAGATGAGGAAAGGTACAGTGTGAAATTTTAGAAATGTAATCACGTTTCCGAACATGTATCTAGGCCACTAATAAAAAAAAAATCTTTGTTTCCCCTTTACCGACCTTAATCTGAAGAAGAGGGTAGGTAGATTGGTAAACATCTTTTTTTTCTTCCTGGTTTTAACTTGCGCAATACTGTAAACCAGGAAATTATTTCGAGCATTTTAGGTTAGCGAGTTTCGCGGTCGGGTTATTTCCGAGAAAAAAAAAACGCCGCGAATTACTCTCCTGCCTTAAAAACGCGAAAATTAGTAGCTACAAGAAGTTTTGAATTAGTTAAATTTACATGTTTGTGTATGATGCGTGTGTTATTTCCGTTGTTTGTGAACGGGTGTGAATTTCATAAGCCGAATGTAAATAGAAGTGTTACAAATTGCAGACGATGTGTTTTTGTGTGCATTATAAACTGTACTTGACAATAGTTGTCGGTACACATGCTAGTACTTGCCGCCACAAATTATCATTGTATTTATTATGCTAGATAAACTTATGACGTATGTTTAATGCTGAACAAAGCTTATGTTATGTTATGTATGTATGTATGTGTGTATGTAGGTGTCCTCAGTTTTTCTTGATTTTTGTGGCGTAAAAAAACTATGTATGGACATCTTGCAAAACTGACCATTAATCCTAGTATACAAGTAACTCCTCTCAACAACAGCTAATCTGAAAACTACTCAAACTATTAACTGTAAACTGTTCTCTCATATTCAATGGCCGCTGACCAGCAAAATAACCGTGAAGTGTATTGGAATGCCGTGTCATGCTATTGAATGAATACAATTTGTTCGTAGCGTGTATTGTTTCGCGGGATTCGCGGTCTGCCCAAATCCGCGAAAGTATTACGCCGCGAATATGCCCGGACGCATAAAAACGCGAAAGTTTTTGACGCGAAAGTTTCCTGGTTTACAGTAACGTTTTGTACAAGCTGTATTTGTTCTTTCTTCTATTAATACTGTTCCATCTAAAACAATACTTAACTTTACAGTTATACCTACAGTAGAAAGAAGAATTAACTTAACATTAACAACTTTTAACGTCGAATACTTAAGTCAAAGTGAGCTCGTGGATAACATTGGTGGAACTGATTTCTTTGTCTTATCTTTAACATTGAACAAGGAAAGATTTATCGATTCACAAACGACAAAACCATGGACGTTTAAATTCCATTTACTCCTGTTTATTGACCCCGGTGGCCGAGTGGTTAGAGCGTCCGCTTCGGAAGCGGGGGGTCGTGGGTTCGATCCTTGTCCGCGACATACCAAAGTCGTAAAAAGTGGTACTGGTATAGCTCCCTTGCTCAGTTTATGAGGATAATTCCAGGACTAATTGGCACGGTGTCAGGATAATGTGACTAGGTGTGTTATCATGCCACATGTCTATGGCGTGATACTGCAGTGTGGCAGCACTATATCTGTCTCAAGTAGACATCGTTTCCAAATTGCTGAAATGCTGTCGGTGGGACGTTAACCCCAACAAACAAACATTACTCCTGTTTACAAACAGCTATGCTGTACTTTGAGGAAATATAAATCATAATTGCATAGCAACGTACATGTTTTCCGGCTCTGAGTTCTGTTTCTGTTTAGCACGCATCGGGAACCATTTACAAAAAACTCTTGGAAGTCCGAACTTCCATTGATCAAATTTATTTTCTTTTTCCGGCCCTAGTTGCTATTAAAACCTTTATTAATTTTTTGTACACTGCAAGTCATTAAATGTGTAAATGTTTTAATATTTATTATTCATTTTCATCACTCTGTGTGTAATATTAATACTATTATATATGAACTTATATCAGTTTAATATCGTTTTATATCATTCTGAGCAGTTCTGTTATGCATGCAGGTATTCATATTTGAAGCATATCCATTATTATTTAACTCACGGATCATTATTTTCTTGGGAATAAAAACAGAACAACTTTAAGAGCACTATGTACTCAAAGTGAGCTTTTGTGATCACCCGGCTTCCGTCGTCGTGCGTCGTACGTCGTCAACAATTTGCTTTACACATCTCCTCTGAAACCGCTGGACATAATTCCATTTAACTTTGCAGGGATAATCCTTGGGTGAACCTTCACATAAGGTGCTAAAATAAAATTGATCTATGTAGAACTCTGGTTGCCATGGCAACGGAAAGAAGAAAAAAAACAACTTTAAAAATCATCTCCTTCAGAACTACTGGCCAGATTTCAATGTTTTAGTACAGATGATCTTTGGGTAACCCTCTACCAAGATTGCTAACATTATTCCGATCCGTAAAAAATATGACCGCCAGGGGCGGGGCTAATTTGCCTTAAATGTATATAGTGAAAACTTTAAACGACATCTCCTTTGAAACCGCTGGACAGAATTTGATTAAACTTAACTTGGATGAACCTTGGATGAACCTCCACAAAAGTTACTGAAATAATCTTGATCCATGTAGAACTCTGGTTGCCGTGGCAACGGAAATAAATAAAAACTTCAAAAATCATCTCTTTCAAAGCTACTGGCCAGAGTTCAAAATGTTTTAGTACAGATGTTCCTTGGGTATTTCTCTACCAAGATTGCTAAAATTATTCCGACCTGTAAAAAAACAACATGGCTGCCAGGGGCGGGGCTAATTTGCCTGAAAGGTATATTGTGAAAACTTTAAACGACATCTCTTCTAAAACCACTAAACAGAATTTGATTAAACTTGGCAGGGATGATCCTTGGGTGAACCTTCACAAAAGTTGCTAAAAGAAACATGACCCATGTTTAATTCTGGTTGACATGGCAATGGAAAGAAAAGAATTATGAAATCTTCAAAAATCATCTCCTTCAAAACTTCTGGCCAGATTTCAAAATGTTTTAGTACAGATGTTCCTTGGGTAACACTATACTCAGGTGAGCGATCAGGGCCTCTATGGCCCTCTTGTTTTCTTCTTATTTTCTGAGAGAAAAAAAATAAATAAAGAATGCATTCAAATACCACGATTCGAATAGGCGTAATGCTGAATATTTGTAAAACTACATGTATTTTAAAATCTGCACTAGGTTACACAAACATTTCTTAGTTACCTATGATCGCCCATAAAAATCACAAATGGCCGGAATTTTTCACAGAAAATATGATGTATAAGAATAATTAATGTTATCATAAAATTTACATTCAATGGAAAGTATATAGTACTGGTAAAACAATAAGTATCTTTAAAAAAAGATACACGGCCGTGGTATTTAATTATATTTAGTGTTTATTCTGCATCTTGGTGAGGGGATTTATGAATAACTTTCAAGCGTTCAAAATATATAGAGCAGATATGAAACTGCTGTCGATCGGACAGACGAACGACCAACTCACAACATAATACGTCCCTTCAAGTAATACAACTGGATGGGTGTTCCTCGGAACACTTGAGTCACCTGCATTCCAGCAGTTGTCTGAGAAAGGGTGAAATGAAATGATCAAAATTATACTTATCACTATATAAAACAAGCTTGGAGTGCATCCACCGTATAATATTGAAGTTATGATCTGAACGAATGTGCGATTTCCGGGATACGAAGAGGTCTTAAGGTTTCAAATCCGACATGTGTTCTCATCCTTTAGATATGTTGTTTTTTTGTTGTTGTTGTTGTTTTTGTTTTGTGTTGAAATAACTATTTTGAACGTTAAGACATGTATTAGTATGTTTCTGTCGTAAAATGAGGCTTTAGGAAAGAATATACGAAGCGAACAAGCTGATCTCTTTTCTGGAGGGATACTCTCGATTTTTAAGTCGACCAATCGACTTTTTATTTAAATTAGTGACTTTCACCTCTAAGTTTAGACAGGAAGTTCAGGTGAAAACAAAACGGCCAAAGGGCCGAAAAATAATTCTAGGAGTCGTGTGCTATTATTAAACTTTTGGTACAAGCTTGAATAAAGATCAATAAAGGATTACAGCATATAATTAAACGTAAAGTTTATATAATTTATTCGAGAAATATTTCCACAAGTGACGACATACTTCACTGAATCTAAATCTGAATGTGCTGTGAATGATGGGGAGGGGGCGGGGGTCCGGAAAAATATTTTTAGTATGATGGAGATGCATTCTAAAGGATATCTGGGGATAAAAGTGAATAAAAGAGTGTTTTTTTGTTTTGTTATTTTATATACGATGTATAATTTTTGAAATTTGAAGGCCATTGATCTTATGCCTAGGTCCAACGAGGGGGAAATCATCGATCGACGATGTGAAAATACACAAACTTCTGATGTTTGAGCCAAAACGACGGAGCAGTCCCATGAAAAATGGCACTGATTAGGTTTCAGGGATGGTCCGTTCACTGGTGCTTGGGCACAGGGGCTCAATTGCAGGGCAATCATTTCGTACTTAATAGTAGCATTAAAAAAGGAAGGGAGGACACTATTTTCGGCTATATTATTTAAATCGCATTTTCGGCAAATAACGATCAATAAAATGGTTCATATGCATTTGAAATGAATGGATATATAGAATCGTGTCGTTTCCCGTGTTGTTTTTACTCTTATAAATGACTAACAAGTGTTTTTAATGTCCCAATCGAGCTTGACAACAGCCGGGACCGGATACCTCCGGTTTCTTTCTAAGGAATAAAATGTAAGCGCTTATTGGTCAATATATTTAAATCAAATACTGTGTAAGCAGGTATGACTTCCCTGTACCTTCTTGTCCGACAATGATTACATTGCGCCCACTTTCGATCGCGTTGTTTATGCTATTCTGGACCTCCGTAACTTAATGTAGTTTTCCCGGGAAATGTCAGTTTCGTTTTGATTGACCAATAAAAACTTACCTTTATATTCACTTCTAAACAAACCAGAAATAGTTTTCCCCGGCTCTTGTCAAGCTCGATTGGAACAATAAATTAACGATATTATCGTTACAAGAGAAAAACTACCTCATTTACGTTTAGGAATTTCTGAATTTATTTATTTAAAACACAACCTGATCCATTTTCAATGTTGAATTTCGTTATAAACGCGTTTTTAGCAAATTTGGTCTCAAATCAGTGTCCCTTCCTATTTTTAATGTTACCAAGTACGAAATGATTCGCCCCATGCAACTTCGAGTCCCTGTGCTTGGGCTATGGTCACAAAGCTTCTTTGAATGTCCCCCGATGAATGACCATGGCTCCTGATGTTCGGGAAAGCTTCGGGGGACTTTTTTCGATGATTGGCGATGGTGCCCCGGAGCTTCAGTGATTTGAAAGATCATCGGGGGAATATCCCTGTAGATTACGGATGTATCACTGATGTATCGCCGAGTATTTGCGAACCGGGGAAGATTATGGAGTTTGTGAGAATTTAATGGTGGAATTAGAGACAAAATTAAGGGAAGACTTTCTGGGGTTATGAGGATGCCCCATCAATATCATGTATTATGACAGGATTTAAGCACGGATAATGCCGTAAGCACAATCTTGTGATATCAGAAATAATTTAATTCATTAGTTCTATCTTACTTATGTAGCATGGTCAAGTTTAAGCTTGACTCAAGATAATTTATGTATGTGAATAGCGTTTTAACAAATGTTCGTGCGTGTCATTCGTATTTGTTTTGTTAATACTCTTGTCCCTTTGTTACGTGACACGTTGTGTTAAAGGTCTCGTGCTCAATGTTACGTTTAATTCCGTGGTGAGAGAAAATCATGAGTGCGTGAGTGAAAAAGTTGTTATGATATGAATGAATGATTTTCTATTTGATTGGTCAGTCCAGCCCTTTTCTCACCATAACAAGATTTGGCGCGAATAATTCTACATATATATTTCCTTCTAACATTTATTTTATCGTATTCGGATCGCCGAGCGGGACGTGAGTTCCATCGGAAACTGCTTAGTCATCAATATAAGAGATTAACTTTGTATTGTTTGTTCTGTTAGTATTGTCCTTACCTTTGAACATTGCATTTATAATTATATTTTGGCAGTAGACGCGTCTTGTAAGACTTTTATACAATATCATTGTTAAAATATGTTTAATTTGAGTTACTCGCTTGGTATGCGCTGAATTGTAATTATGTCGTAATTGTGAACTGTTTGACATGTCCATTAATTTTATTTGTATTATAATATCTGTTATTTATGTTCTAGGTTTTTTTATAATGTACGCACTACATTGGTGCATGCATCCAATAAATGGACGACATTTAATCATGGAATGTTGTTTATGAACCCCGACTACACTTATTTATTTATTTACTTATTTATTTATAGGTCACTATGTATATTTAGATTGTTATTTCGTTATATTTAATGTGGGAAAATAATGTATAATATTAAAATATTAATCAAACTTATCGTATGTGTAAGTATATATGTGTGGGCGTGAGATTTAAAAACGTATATTTACATAACGTAATGATAAGACAAGACCTTATATATGCAATGTAATACCGGATATTCTCACATATTCATATTAATTTCATTATATTTGTATTGTCTCCGCATGCCAATGTAAATGCAGTTGTTCATGACAAAGGGCTGAGTGCCTAAGCCTATAATAAAATTATGTTTTGTTCTGTTCTGTTAATGTTCCATGACCTTTTTGGCCGTCTCAGTCTATGATTGACCAAAAAAGCAACAAATATCAGAGTGCGCTTTTCAACCCCCGCCGACATTTTGGCGAATATTCGGGGACTCCACTTCCAAGACCGGGAATGTGTCGCCGAACATTCGAATATCCCCGAACCCACACACACACCTTGATACGTCGGCGAGACATCCTACCGAAGCTTTGGGGATTCCTCGGAGGATTTTTTTTAAATATATGCAAGAAATATGGGTTTCCCGTGCATTTTCATTCTTAAACTGGCATAATAAGTGTTTTCTGCTTTCTGGACACACACACCCTTCACTACCACAAAAAAAACAACAACAAAAAAACAAAAAAAAACTTGATGTGACTTGATGTAAACCATCAATTAGTGAATACATTGAATAATCATCAGTTTTGGACTCAACAGTGTAAAATAAAATTTTGTTTAAGACTGAGAAAATCATAAATTTTTAATTTAGACATATTTTGTCAACAAATTGTGGTCTTTCATATTCATTGACTTATCAGCAACATTGCTCAATGACTGATTACCTGGATTTCATTTAAATTAGTGATCATAAATGGCAAATTGAAAATTTCAAATTCTTTCATTTCTTATTCATTTTTTTTTTATAAATTCAAAATACATATAGATTAATACATTCGTAAATATTAAACAAGTGAACATGATGATATATAGGCATACTGTTTGTATCTATTCCGTTCAGGAAAAATATTTTGAGGAGTGAGTTAAGATGTATTAAATTGTTTGATAAAACTTAAACTTAAAAATTTATGTAGCGATAATAAAACTGATGACACTTAGAAACACAACCCATTTCTGATTAAGTTTAATTTACATGGTTAATTATAGGTATGCATCCTAAAAATGCATTACCATTAACTTTTTCTAAAACAAAATCCAAAATCGGCAATTTTACATACCTGAAAGTTCATCAACCTGGCAATTAATTAGCACGTTTTTTATGTAAGATTTATTATTTTATAACTTTGTAGAGAAAAGTGAATTAAAAATTTCGTTGAGTGCTTGTAGATATAGTCTTTTTTTCCTTTCATTTCTTTGTGCTCTAGTGAAATGTTACGATTCCAATTACATTTTAATGTCCGTTTTTAGGTGTTAATTTTATACTTATCTATTTCTAGGCTATTTCTTAAACTTCATATGTCTAGAATAGTTTAAACTGATAAAAACTTTTGGTAATTGCCTATTTTAGATCGCTCGTCAGACGACATGTAAGTGTGGTGCTACCTTAGGTATCACTCGGCAAGAGTGTGATAAGCATGTATTTAGGATGCTGCTTATGCAAGTCGAATGACACGTTCACTGATAGACAAACATTTGCCGATGAGTGTAGGACTAAACACCCCCCGGACAAAACACCCCCTGCCCAAATTTGTATAGGTGGACGAAATCCCCCAATGAATTTTACAAGGCGGAAAAACACCTCTCAATAGTTTTTTTAAGGGTGAACAACACCCCCACCCCCTATAAGTTTTACAAGGTGAACATAACACCCCTCATTCAAAATAGGTATGAGAAAGAGAGAGAAAGAGAGAGAATAAATTTAGATATACGAAGGCGGGTCAATAATTAGTGTCGTCCCTCAGTTTATTTCACGAATACTGCATGGAGGACGTGCAAAGATATACTATGATACGCACGAACTCTTTAGCTTTCCAACGGTGTATCATACATGTATATCTGTACACAAGGACAGTGAGAAAATTAGTACTGAAAGAGGTACATACGATCAACTGCGTATAAAAATGTCTGCCAAACGTTCAGTGAACTCTTTAGAAATACGGTCTTATATTAAAACGCGTATGGCTTTAGGATTAAGCGCAACAGTAATTCACAATGAACTCTGTACTGTTTTGGGGTCTTTTGTTGTTAGTTTAAGAACAGTTCAAAGATGGATTGTTATGTTTAAGAACGGCAGAGAGAGGTTGGAGGATGCCAGTGGTAGAGGCAGGAAACCGTCAGTTATCACCAGAAACAACATTAAAAAAGTAAACGATCTCATTGGTAAAGAAGCACGATTTACGATTTCTGAGATAGCTAGGAATGCTGGCATGTCAAAAGGGTCAGCTTTTACCATTTTGAAGAAGCATCTTCGAGTTAGGAAGATCACTGCTAGGTGGATACCACATTTGTTAAGTCCTGAACAAAAGCAAGAGCGTGTGAAATGTGCCAGAAAATTATAAAAGATATTTCCAAAATATGACAGTAGGAAGTTTTCTAACATTGTTACTGGTGATGAAAGCTGGTTCCACTTTTTTGAGCCGACTCGCAAAATAAATAATAAAATATGGGCAACGAAACATGCCCGTAGGCCTTGTATAGCCAAAAGAGTACCAAGCTCCAAGAAAGTAATGTATGCTATGTTCTTCGGAATTCATGGATTAGTTGCACAAGTTGCTGTTCCAAAGAAATAATCTGTCAATGCGAATGTCAATGTTAGTGCTAACTAAAGTTGACAAATATTATTGTAAGCTTCGTCCTAGTACCGGAATGAGGGGCATGTACCTTTTGCATGATAACGCTACACCACACAAAGCGGACATTGTGATGAAATTTCTTGTAAGTAAACATGTGACTGTTCAAAACCACCCACCAAACTCGCCAGATTTGGCACCCTGTGACTTTTTTTCTGTTCCCAAAGTTAAAGAAACACCTTCAGGGTCGCCGCTACAGAAGCCGGAATAGACTTGGATCCGCATTGTATCAGTTATGTAAAGGTATACCTAAAGTAGACTATAGAAAAGCATTTGAAAATTGGATTAAACGACTGAAACTCTGTGTATTACATAAAGGTGATTACTTTGAAGGAATGACATAAAGAAATTGCTACTTGCGTCAGTGGTTTTCATTTTATTATGGTAACGACACTAATTATTGACCCGCCCCGTATTATTAAGTTTTATGGTTTAAAAAACAAAATACTGTTAATTTTGCCAATTCCTTTATTGATTTTAAACATGGAATGTTTAATTGATATAGTAACTGTTATCACTTAGCCTAATTAGCTGTTAATCTCTCTCTCTATCTCTCTGTATAATGGTGAAGCTTAAGACAGTAAAGGAGTGATACTTATTTTGAATGAGGTGTTTTTTTTGTTTTTTGTTTTTTTGTCCACTTGTAAAATTCATAGGGGGGGGGGGGGGGGGGGGGGGGGGGGGGGGGGGGTTAGTCCACCAAAACAAAAATGGGCAGTGGGTGTTTTGTCCGGGGCGGGGGAGGGTGCTTTTTCCGTATACCTTATCACACAGTCATGGGTGACTGCCGAACAGGAGACCATAACACAATAGGAGACAGGCTGGGCAGGTGGTTATTCGGGTGGTTCAGTATGAGGTCCACGATTGGGACTTCCTCTAGACAGCACAAACATTTTGTAATCAAGGAATTTTATAGCCTAGAAAAAAATCGGTAAAAAAATCAATAGCAGATTACCCAGCCGGCGGGTTTCTTAGGGTCGGTCGGGCGAGGGGAAACAAAATTTATTAAAGGCGGCCCTAGTAGTATATTTCTTTCATTTGTTTTCTCATTTTACAAGATACAAGATACAAATGTTTTATTTCCAACGTGTACAATGTACATTGTCAAGTATACAATAAATAGAAAATATATCAATTTGGTCATATACTATCAAGTCAACGAAAAAAAAAGAATTTCCAAAGCGAGGATGAACCACTATCACAAGCACAATATATTGTATGTATTTTACATATGCATAATATAAAAATGATAAATATTTTAACGTATATAAACCGTATGTATAATACTTTCATAAGACTAGACCAATGAATAATTCATTCAAAGTTCTTATATTAAACATATATCTCAGAAAGGCATTTATAATCATTCACAGAATTGTGTCATAAATTATTTCTTACTTCTATGTCTTTCTCAAAATATAATGCCAATTTTACATATAAGAATGATAATAAATATTTTCACATAAATAAACGTATGTATAATAATTATTTTATATGACTAGACTAATTCATGCACAGTTTATATTTTAAACATAGACATCAGAAAGACATATATAATCATTCAACACAACTTCTTACTTCCATGGCTTTCTTAAAGTATAATGCCAATTTAATAAAAGTAGTCTTATCTTTCGATTGTAATAATGTCAAAAATGTGTACATACTAGGTCTAGCGTAGAAGTGCTTATTAATAAAAAGTTTCCTTATATTTTCAAAACACGGACATTTTAAAATAAAATGATATTCATCTTATATATCTAATGAATTGCAGCACTGACAGTAACGATAATTTCTTGGAATTCTATTTTGCCCATATCTTTCTGTTTGTATTCTCAAACAATGACCAGAAACTCTTAATTTAGTAAAATTATATCTGAGACTTTGCGGTAATATATCTAAATAACCCTCGTACTCAAAAAAACCTTTACAATGATTATAAAGATCAAGTACACCACTCGTTTCTTTTTCTGAATACCAGTTTTGTATAAAATTATCAATAATTCTTTGTTTAAAAATTGGTAAAAAAAAGATTTAAATCGTACAATTCTGGATTGTTCCATACATCAATAAAACTATAATTACATAGCAAGTCTTTAACCTTTTTGGCCTAGTTATCAAAACCCATATAACAATCACTAAGTGATTGCTCGTAAACACGCTGTATAATAATATTGTTAGGTTTTCGCACATCGCAGTGCGAAAACCTATTGTTCTCCTCTGTATATGTATATGAACAAAAGTTTTAGTTTGTGAAGAGATCTTTCCATTGGTGTTTAGTTTTTGAAGATCGGACTTCATTTGATCAAACTACCACAGTCCAAAGTTTGATCCTTTTATCAAACAATTGTAAATCCGTATGTTTCCTCTTTTTTGCAGCTCCTGACTTTATTTTTTGTTCAATCTTCATCATTTTTTCACTGTTTATGCATTTAAATAATACAAATAAACTCATAGTAAATAACGATGAAAATATGCAAAGGTCAAGGTCATAATACCGATTATTGTTAATTTTATCGGCACAAAATATCTTCAAATCTAAAAATATTTTATAGAAAGTATATGAACAAAAGTTTTAGTTCGTGAAGAGATCGTTCTAATGATGTTTAGTTTTTGAAGATCGGACTTCATTTGATCAATTTACAACAGTCCAAAGTTTGATCCTTTATCGAAAAATCGTAAATCAGTATGTTATCTGAATTATATTTGCATTATTTAATTTGCTTAACAGCATGCGGCAAACGTCACTAATTGGATGAATTACAATTTCAAAAACATAAGTTTTTTGTGTGTGTCTTTTTTTTTTCTCTTTGTTCAAGTTTCATCATTTTCTCCACTGGTTGTATAGTTTTATGATACACAAATTCTCATAAATCAAAAATTAAACAGTATTTTCATTGGTCAAGGTTATATAACGATAATTGCCATTTTCTTCAGCTCAAAATAGATCCAAATTTCTTGCGTGTTCATTCTCTTAGCAATCACTTTTAAACTTAACCACAGTGTTCTTTCCTAAATTCGGGCAAGAAGGTTAACAAATGTTATCAGCCTATTATATATTGAGTTTTTCCCCCATGAATATTAAAAAAAGAAGAAAAAAAATATCGCACTTCATTTCTTATCTTCAAACTTTATATTTTCTTTTTTTTTTTACCACACTCTCTCGATCAAATTCGATTAAGGCTGTTATCATCAAATAACGTCAGGAGATATCCCTTTGTAATATAATACACGATTGTTTTGTATTAAGTATCTTCTTTTTTCAAACTTCTATTTGACTTTTATATATTAATAATATTCGAATAAAGTTAATATCAATCAATTATGTCTGCAGTTGAAACCAGTACTATTACTAGTCAAGTTAAAAGCGAAAACCAAGATGCCGCTTTGCGGTTCTAGTTTTTTTAGGTTTTCGCATCGCTTGCGAAAACCTATTGTTCTTCTTCTGTTTTATTAGGTTTTCGCATCGCTTGCGAAAACCTATTGTTCTTCTTCTGTTTTATTTTTATTATTATTTTTCTAACCCTTTTTTTTGTGAACGGCATATCACCATGATAGAAAAAAGCCACAATTATGAAATTTTTACCAGTTCCTTATATTTATCTGAACTTGATCCTAACGTTGAGAAAATTTTCATTTTTGTCTTATTTTTGCCGCTAGGGGGCGCTTTGAAAAAAATCAACAAATGCTAATAACTCTGTTATTTGAGGTCCGATTCAGATGTGGTTTTTTGCATTGTGTTCCTTGTCAAAAGCCTAATCAAATATGATAGGTTTCAAAAATCTGCGTATATAAAAACGTTTTGACTACGGAAGGTTGAAAGTTCGAACTTCGCAAAAACAGTGAAAAGAGGGTAGGTATACAAAAAAAGTGCCCATTTTTATTGGAATTGAGATAAAGAAATTTTGTTTGTTGCATATGATTGCAAGACATATACGCACAAAATATTTGGGTGGCGAATTCGGGAAATGCATGGTTTGTCCACAGTACGCGGTCAAACTTAACCAAATTTTCGAACAATCAACATTTTCAAAGCATGACTGTTAAGATTTTTTGCAGCTCCTGACTTTATTTTTAGTTCAATTTCTATGAAATTTTCACATTTAATGTAAAACTATGTTCTTAAGTGTCACATGATATAAAAAGTAAAAAATTATTGTAAAGGTCAAGGTCATATTAGGATAATTGTATATCAATTCGGCTTGAAATAGCTCAAAATCAAAAACCAATTCATAAACAATATATGAACAAAAGATTTAGTTTTAGAAAAGTTCTTTCTAATGATGTTTAGATTTTGAAGATCGGGCTTGATTTGGTCATTTTACGGCAGTCCAAAGTTTGATCCTTTTTTGGAATAATTGTAAATCAGTTTTTATGCTTCAAAATGTGATGTATAAGAAATAGAATGTTCGACTAGTGCGATTTGTATATTTAATTGAACTATTTGCCACATTGCTAGGTACCTAATGGTAAAATTTTAATCAATTTTGTTTCTCATTTTGCTGCTAGGGGGCGCATAGCATGAAAGCACTTTTCTACTTATAATTCAAAATGTTGAAGTCTGATCCATATGCGGTTTGTTGCATTGTGTTCCTTGTTGATAGCCTAATAAAGTATGATAGTTTCTAGGTATGAGTGGATGAGTGGCTAAAACTTTTTTAGCTACTAACGGAAGTTTGAAAGTTCGAACCTCGCAAAAAACTGTGCAGATAAGGGTAGGTCTACGAAAAACCTATCCATTTTTGTTAGAGATCAGATAGAAGAATTCTGTTTGCTGCAAACGATTTGCAAGACATAAACGCACTAAATATATGGGGTGGCGAATTTAAGAAATGCATGGTTTGTCCTCTAGAAATCGTCAAACTTCACTAAAGTTTAGGAAAAATCAAAATTTCTAAAACATGTTTTTGTCGCTCCTGACTTTATTTTTTGTTCATTCTTCATGATATTTTCACAAGTTATGTATTGTTATGTCTGAAAGGACCTCACAATTAAAAAGGTAAAAGAAATTGCAAAGTTCAAGGGCATATTACGATTATTGTGTTTTTATTTTGCTCCAAATAGCTCCAAAACAAAAAATATTTCATTGAAAGTATATTAACAAAAGTTTTATTTCTTAAAGAGCCCTTTCCAGTGATGTTAAGTTTTTGAAGATCGGACTTGATTTGGTCATTTTACGGCAGTCCAAGTTTTGATCCTCTTTAGAACAATTGTAAATCAGTTTTTATGCTTCAAATTGTGATATATAAGGAATAGAATGTTTGACTAGTATACTTGATTGAACCATTTGCTGCATTGCTAGGTACCTAATGGTAAAATTTTAATCAATTTTGTTTCTCATTTTGCCGCTAGGAGGCGCTTAGCTTGAAAGCACTCTTCTACTTATAACTCAAAAAGTTAAAGCCTGATCCAAATGCGGTTTATTGCATTATGTTTCTTGTTGATAGCCTAATAAAATATTATAGTTTCTAGGTATGAGTGGCTGAAACTTTTTGAGCTAGCAACGGAAGGTTGAAAGTTCGAACCTCGCAAAAAACTGTGCAGATGAGGGTATGTGTACGAAAAACCTATCCGTTTTTGTTAGACATCAGATAGAAGAATTCTGTTTGCTGCAAATGATTTGCAAGACATATACGCACAAAATATATGGGGTAGCGAATTTAATAAATGCATGGTTTGTCCTCTAGAAACGGTCAAACTTCACTAAATTTTAGGAAAAATTAAAATTTCGAAAAGATGTTTTTTGTCGCTCCTGACTTTATTTTTAGTTCATTCTTCATGATATTTTCACAAGTTATGTATTGTTATGTTTGAAAGGGCCTCACAATTAAAAAGTTAAAATGAAATTTCAAAGGTCAAGGTCATATTACGATAATTGTGTTTTTATTCGGCTCCAAATAGCTCCAAAACAAAAAATATTTTATTGAAAGTATATGAAGAAAAGTTTTAGTTCTTGAATAGCCCTTTCCAGTGATGTTTAGTTTTTGAAGATCGGACTTGATTTGGTCATTTTACGGCAGTCCAAAGTTTGATCCTATTTAGAACAATTGTAAATCAGTTTTTATGCTTCAAATTGTGATATATAAGGAATAGAATGTTCGACTAGTGCGACTTGTATGCTTCATTGAACCATTTGCTGCATTTCAAGGTACCTAATAGTAAAATTTTACTCAATTTTGTTTCTCATTTTGCTGCTAGGGGGCGCTTGGCTTGAAATCACCCTTTATTACTAAAATAATTAAAGTCTGATTTTTATGCAATTTTTTGCATTCTGTTCCTTGGTGACATCAATTTGAAACAACACTAAAATATTTATGCGATATTTCATGAAAATGATAGTAATTCAATGCAACATTAGTTCGTTATAATGTTAAGTGGCATATCGCATTGTCGTGTGTCATTTTATACTGTTGTGTGTCGTTTGCAATTGTTGTTTATCGAGTACAATTGTCGTATGTCACCCTCATAAAGCAACACACACATATAATGTTTCAGTAACCGAAGTCTGTAAAAAAGTTTTCAAGTTAGCGACTACATTACAGACAGGTAATACTTAAAAGTATTCTTCTTGGTAAAAAGTCTGCTTAAACATTGCGACAAAAATGTTTGAAAGATCATTGTATTCAACAGTATTCAAAAAGCCATTGAACGAAGAAATATGTTTTTCGAAACATGTGACTCGTGAACTGAATGGAATTGCTTTTGCGAAAACCGATGATATCGCAATAGCGATTCTAGTTTTTATTATTTTTCCAATTCCACCCATTATTGTGTCCAGCCTAGCGGCCAGATGAGAAAAGCTACAGCTATGAAATTTTGGGCATGGAGTCATCTTTATCTGAACATGTTCCTAATTGGTCAAACTTTTCACATTTATTTCTGATTTAGCCACTAGGGGGCGCAATGCATGTAATCACTGTTTTGCTAATAACTCAAAAATTTGAAACCTGATTTAGATGCGGTTTTTTACATAATGTTCCTTGTTGACAGCCCAATCAAATATGATGGATATCTTATCATCGAGTACTGGAAAAAAATTGTTCTAGGAGAGGTTGAATGTTCGAACCTTGGAAAAAAGTGGAAAAATGAGGGTAAGTCTACGAAAAACCTACCCACTTTTGTTAGAGATCAGATAGAATAATTCTATTTGCTGCATACGATTTGCAAGACATATACGCACAAAATATATGGGGTGGCGAATTAAGGAAATGCGTGGTTTGTCCTCTAGAAACGGTCAAACTTCACTAAATATTAGGAAAAATTAAAATTTCAAAAACATGTTTTTGTCGCTCCTGACTTTATTTTCTGTTCATTCTTCATGATATTTTCACATGATATGAATTGTTATGTTTGGCCACAAATAGCTCCAAAACTAAAAATATTTCATTGAGAGTATATGAACAAAAGTTTTTGTTCTTAAAGAGCTCTTTCCAGTGATGTTTAGTTTTTGAAGATCGGACTTGTTTTGGTCATTATACAACAGTCCAAAGTTTGATCCTTTTTTGGAATAATTGTAAATCAGGTTTTATGCTTCAAATTCTGATACATAAGAATAAAAAGTTTGACTTGTGCGACTAACGTAAGTATACTTGATTGAACTATTTGTTGCTTTGCTAGGTACCTAACAGTAAAATTTTAATCAATTTTCTTTCTCATTTTGCCGCTAGGGGGCGCTTTTCTTGAAATCATTCTTTTGCTTATAACTCAAAAAGTTGAAGTCCGATTCAAATGCGGTTTTTTGCATTCTGTTCCCTGTTGATAGCCTAATAACATATGATAGGATTCGAGGGTCCGTGTGGCTTAAAGCTTTTGAGCTACGGAAGGTTTATTGTTCGAACCTTGCAAAAAAACAAAAACAAAAAAAAAACTGTGCAAATGAGGGTAGGTCTACAAAAAACCTATCCGTTTTTGTTGGAGATCAGATAGAAGAATTCCGCCTCCGGCATAACATTTGAAAGACGTATACACACAAAAAAAATGGGGTGGCGAATTAAGGAAATGCGTGGTTTGTCCTCTAGAAACGGTCAAACTTCACTAAATTTTAGGAAAAATTAAAATTTCAAAAACATGTTTTTGTCGCTCCTGACTTTATTTTCTGTTCATTCTTCATGAAATTTTCACATGATATGTATTGT
>CM037778.1:35278766-35328766 GCA_021229015.1 Solen grandis
TGAAGTTAAGTACTGCATAGAAACGTGCTTAGATTTGCCTTTTGTCCGTCCGTACGCGTCCTCCCGAAACTTTGTGACAGGCAAACAAAACAAAAAAATAATTGTACTATAGATTTAAAAACTTCATATATATTAAGACAGGACTTACGCACCTAGGTATTTTCAATGAACATTGGGTGACAGTTAGGGGCCTTTGTTTTTGAAAATATGAATTTATGCTTGTGACTCATGAAACTCTGAAAGTATTTATGCTACAGACTTTAAATTTCATGTATACGACTTTGGCCTTTGCTTTGGAAAATGCGAGGGGTGGGGGTGTATTTAATGTCCTCTGGACACATTTCTTGTTTGTTTTTTTTTCTGAAAAGAACATAACTAATTCAAATGACCTTCGATGTAGGAATGAACAAAAATCAGCACCATTTAGTTACTAGAAAAATTTTTTTGAAGCTGAGTTAGACCTTCATTACGTCATCAGTTGTATAAAGTAGTTTCCTTTTAAATGGCAGAATATGGAGAGAAGCAACAATGCCGTTGTACTTTTTCATTTGCATGTAATTGCTTTTTATAGCCCAAAGGGATGTTTTATGTTATTGAAATTGTTGTCTGCCTTCTATTATCAGTCCGCTACCGGTTCATTGAGGGGGTTGTGCCTATTATCTGTCTGACAGTCTGTCAGTCCACAAAACCTGGATCCTGCAAAAATTCAAAAAGTACTTGGAATATTTTCATGAAACTTGAAACATTCATAAGATGGCAGTATGGAGATTATGTATGTCATTTTATATTGTGCCTATGTTGAGAAATGTGGTTGCTATGGCAAAAAATAGACTCAAAATATTGCAAAAAATGGATCCAGCATTTATTTGAAAAGTACTTGGAATATTTACATGAAACTTGAAATATGGATAGATGGCAACATTGAGATTATACATATTTTTTCCCTATATTGAGAAAAGTGGTTGCTCAGGCAACAAATTAACTTGAAATATTACAAAAATTGCAGTCTGTTAATCCACAAAAACTGTATCCTGCAAATATTCAAGAAGTACTGAGAATATTTTCATGAAACTTGAAATATTGCAAAAATGGCCCCATAGATACTTGCCCTATAGATACTTTTTTAGTTCACCTGAGCACAAAGTGCTCATGGTAAGCTATTTAGATTGCCTATTGTCCGGTGTGCGTGCGTCTGGCATCAGCAATTTCTATTAAACAACATCTCCTAAACCGCTGAATGGATTTTTACCAAATTTCACAGATTGATCCTTATGATGCCCTCTATCAAAATTGTTCAAATTGTTTGGTTGAAAATTGATTGGTTGAAAAAGTAGTCACTCGAGCTAAAACTAGATTTTAAAAATGCAATCTTTGAAATCTTCTTCTGTAAAACTGCAGGGCCTAGAGGTTAGATATTTGGTGTGTAGCATTGTCTAGTGGACCTCTACCAAGTTTGTTCAAATCATTGCTTGGGGTCAAAATTGGCCCCACCCCAGGGTCACTTGATTTAACATAGGTTTATATAGGAAAAACTAGAAAAATCTTCTTGTCAGAAACAAAAAGGCCTGGAGTTTAGATATTTTTTGTGTAGCATTGCCTTATAGACATCTGAAGACTGTTCAAATCATGGCGCTTGGGACAAAATTGGCCCCGTCCCAGGGGTCACTTGATTTTACATAGACTTAAATAGGAAAACTAGAAAAAACATTCTTTTCATAAACTAAAAGGCCTGAAGTTTAGATATTTGGTATGTAGTATGGACTAGTGGACATCTTTCAATTTTGTTCACATTATTGCCCTGGGGTCAAATTTGCCCTGACCCAGGGATCAATTGATTTTACATATACAGTGGTGCTAACGTATCAGTTGTCAAAAAATACGATTGGGAATACGATAGAAATACGGACGATATACGATCTGCGATGTGCGATAGCAGGTCTGATTTACCTTTACGATTCGTTACGATGCGATGCGATGCGTTTATAATCTGATACCATACGATTTACGATCTGCGATATACGTTATGCGATATACGATACAGGATAAGCACGGTATAAATGGCATTTTTTACAACTGTATACAACTAGATTTTACAATAAGTTCAAAAATATGAAATATCAACTAAGCTTTTAACAATATTTATCACAAGCCGTGTTTTCATCTGAAATAAACAGCGGAAATAAACAAAACGGGAAACAGGAAATGGGGACAAACTAAATTGCGGGTCCTCTAGAAATCTTACAGACTCTGTTGTCTCCGTCCAAAACAACCTAAGCACGTGTAATGAAAAACTGATTTTTTTCCTAATGAGGACTCATAAAAAATGTATTAATTATGTTTTGTTATTATGTGTTTTGATATTAATCACATTAAAAAAAACAAATGATACCAGTAATCATCTAATATCTAGTACGCTGTCATTTGTGCTAATCAAAACAAAATCTTCGGGCATTTTTCAAACTTTGCATTTAATCCATCAAACATAAATGTATATATAATTTATTGGATGTATCAAATATCAAAAGAACGCGAGTGAGTGTGGGAGAATAGCACCGTATCTATTTTCTTATTAGAATATTCGTATATATTACAAGTAGGTAACTGTCATAGGTATAGATTTTAATAAAAATATGTTTTCATATACTTTAACCAGAACCTCGGAAAATCCGCTATTGTTTTAAAAAGCCCTAAGCCCGAAGAATTGTTGTTGGAAATTGACCTTGGTAAATTAAACAATTAAATACATGTACATTAACATGGGTCGAAAAGCTATCTTTGTTGAAAAGATGCATGAGTGAAGAGGCCGCCGTTTAACCGGGTATTCGTGAGAAATGTCATGCGCCGCCATGCGTATACAGTTTAATATGATTTGTTTCGTTAATCGAATACAAGAATAAAATAGTTGCCAAATCGGTTATATCTCATTTTGACTACACCCAGTTAATCTACTGTATAAAGTTATTTCACACCTTTCCAGACATGTTTCCAGATTGTCTAACACATGCATTACTACATGTAAAGGATATATAACTAATTGTCTCTTATTAAGTAGGGAAATATCATCATGTGTTGGGCTTTCAAATTTTGTAATGGTATCCATGTTTTTGACCAAGTATTATTGTAAAATTATTTAAATGTAAAGTATTTAATATTTTATTAAATATTTATGATATAACATTTATATTGTGTGCATATGTATCATCCCCGCACTAATTCACTGTGTCTTTCCGTATAAATATGCATTCATCTCTCTCTCTCTCTCTCTATCTCTCATCCTATATTTTGAGCTAATGGTCATTAATGTTATCATGTATGTGGTTTCGAGACACATTTTAATTTGCAGAGATTTTGATTTGTAGACACAATGGGTTTCAATCGGAAGAACAAATTAAAAAAAAAGTCTATTTAAAATCTGTGTATTTTACCTCGCCGTTTTTAACAAGCAAAATATTTTAAAGAATACCCTATGATTCGCTCATTTGTGATATAAAAATAAGTCCATAAGTCACACACATGTGTGCCCGCACACTCCTTACAAATGTATTTTTGATACATGTATCATCATTATCATCATCGTGTACATTTAAGATTTTTTTTCTCTCTTCGAAATATATATTGTGCCTCATACCTAGATTGGAAACAGTTTTATTATTATTATTATTCTATGAATATTGGTGTGTTTAAAATAGAATTTCAAATTATTGCTAAAAATTGTAATCTTTTAGTACCGGAAATAACATTCACTCTGTGTAAATGTCAAAAGTCTTCTCCTCTGGGGGTGGTATACCGGCAGCGGCGAGACATAAAGGTGACATATCCGGTCAAAATAAACACATGCTGTGCCTGCTGATAAGAACTTATGGCACGCCTGCGGTATTGCGAAACACACTTTTTTCACTTAATTATACATAAAAGATTAGGGATATGCAAGAAAATGTTCTAAACTATTATATCTCTAGCAAACTGTAATAATATGGAAATGAGATCTTTAGCGAACTGTAGTAATATGGAAACAAGATCATGTCATGTCAGTGAACTCTGTGTTATCACGGAATAAAATACATCAGTTATTTTATAACAAATCTTCCATTCCCATGTAGGTTTTATGTTTATTTTTCTATTGTTATGGCTTGCAATAATTCCTGGTTTATCATATTAAATATTAAGACATAGCAGTGAAGCATATCACGAAAATGTGGTCCCGTTTTATCATTGTTTTTTTTTTCCCATATGAAAGAAACAGTTGTTGGATACAATTAAGTTCGGGTGTGATACCCATGCTAATTTCGCAAAAAAAAAAATGCTCTTCGAAATATACGTGTCCGAGGTATAGCACCGATATACTGTAAACATGTTCCTGTGTAGAACTAGTACTTAGAGCTCCGTGTTCTCAAAGCAATACCGATGCATCTTGTACACATCATATTTCGTATTTAGGATTTACGCGATCATCGGAAAAAATGCTCCGGTTTGGATTTTCAGTCTCCACCTACCTGAATTTTGATTATCTCCGTACTGATGAAAAAGGGGGAAAAAAGAAACATAATTTGCACTCATTCATCCAATTTTTTAGAAGTGTGTGTGGCGCGCGCGCGTGTGCGTAATGAAAGAGAGATAGAGAAACCTAAATAAAATGGGAAATAATTAAATAAATAAACTATATTCGTAAATTACAATTATCTTTTGTTCACGAATTCATTAAATAATAAGAAAAAATGGCCATTCGAATAAATACAGCAGTAAAAAATGTCCCGGGAAATAAATAATCACACGTAAGCAAACTTTCGGACGATCTTGCATAAGTAGGTAAGTTTTTAATTTGTTAGTTTTTAGACAGGTTAATAAAGCAAACATTGATCAAACATATCGATTACACATATTTTAAAATTATTCCACTTTAATACTGATATAGTCACGAAGCTATATTAAAGGTATTTACGTCTCTGGTATAGTACTTTTCACACGTGCATCAAAATATAACATCGCATCGTCTGCTCATGAAAGTCACGTAGACCATAAATAAAATAATAAAGTAAAAGAAATATAACTATTGCAATTGTTAAAATATGAAAAAAAATGTACTGCATAATGTGATTTAATGATCCACCATTAATAAACTTAGCAAATATTAAATTTAAAGACACGAACATTAATTATTTCTGAAATATCGATGGTGTCCCGTAACTTACACTGTCCTAAACCACTGGGTGGTTCAATATGATATACGTTATGCGATTTACGATATACGATTACCGATATACGGTTGCCTTATGATGCGATGCGATACAATCCCGTTTATTATGCCTAATACGATTGAATGCGATAGAATACGATTCCATACATTACGATGCGATTGAGTAATATATACGATACGATGCGATACGAACGATATACGCTATTTTTGACAACTGATACGTTAGCACCACTGTAGGCTTATATAGGAAAAAATAAGAAAAATCTTCTTGCCAGAAACCACAAAGCCAGGAGTTTAGATATTTGGTATATTACATGGCCTTATAGACATGTACCAAGTTTGCTCAAATCATGGCCCTAGTGTCAAAATTGGCCCGCCCCAGGGGTCACTTGATTTTACATAGACTTATATAGGAGAGTCTTTAAAAGATCTAGTCAGAAACCATAAGATCATGGGTTTAGATATTGATTATCATGGCCTTGTGGACCTGAACCAAGTTTTCAAATCATGGCTTTTGAGTATAAATTGGTCCTGCCCTAGGGGTCACTTAATTTTATAGCTATGACCATCAAAATTTGGACTGCAGGTACAGTTTTTGTGTGGAATTACAATTATTTTGCTGTACTTCTTCATGGATTTTGTTTTCAGTATGACTGTTATATAAAAGGCAATGAAGGTAATATTTCTCAGGTGAGCCATTCAGGGCCATCATGGCCCTCTTGTTTTAACTTGTTACATGTTTTGGGACTCAAAAGACCAGTTCAGATGTCATGTCCCATAACTCGGACTATTTCATAAAGTTATTCCCCTTTTTATATGCCCAAGGGTCTATTGTTTTTATGTCACCTGCTGTAAGCAGAAGTGACACATAGGGATTACTTCTCTTCCACACTTTTATGCCCCTGCCATGAAATGGCGACGGGCATAGTGTTACACCATGAAGAAGTACAGCAAAATAATTGTAATTCTACACAAAAACTGTACCTGCGGTCCAAATTTTATGGCTGATATCAACCTATTAGGTCAGGAGTTATGCCCCTTTTAGTATTAAAAAAATGCCAGATTTCACTTTGTTTGCGCTCTACCATCTTCATTTCTTAAGCAATCATCTTTAAACTTTATGACAATGTTTATGATCATAAACTCCTGGATAAGTTTGATTATGGCTGAAAGGTCAGGATGCCCCTTTTAAAAAAAAAAATAAGCAATTCTTTTCAATCTTAATGAAAATATTTGTGACTATAATTTATTGATCAAGTTCGATTATGGCTGATATCCGCCAATTAGGTCAGGAGTTATTTCCCTTATAATATAAAAAAAATGCCAGATTTCACTTTGTTTACACCATAGCGTGTTCATTTCTTGAACAATCATCTTCAAACTTTATGACAATGTTTATTACCTTAATCTCTCGATCAATTTTGATTATGGCTGATTTCAGCCTATTTGGTCAAGAGTTATGCCCCTTTTAATATAAAAAATGCCAGATTTCACTTTTTTTCCCCTCCAGCATTTTTATTTCTCAACAGTGCAGGTATTGGAGGCAATGTTTCTCAGGTGAGCGATTATAGGGCCGTCTTGGCCCTCTTGTTAAAATAACTTGGCACAAATGATCTTTAGGACAAGACGATGTGTCACAAACAAGAACCAGATCGCTAACTTATAATGTCATGGTTTCATTTGAAAAAAGGCACTAGCTTGAAGGTCAAGGTCACAACATTGGGTTGACCTTAAAATCTTGTCCCTGCTGTAACTTTGTTGTGAATGGTGGTGTTTTAAAATAACTTGGCAAAAAATCCCTAAGATATGATGTAACGCAAACAAGAACCAAGTTGCTAGCTTCAAGGTCAAGGTCACAGCAGTAAGTTGAGTTTAAAATTTGTGTAAGCAGTCCTGTCTGAGCTGTATCTTTGTTGTGTATAGTCATGTTTTGAAATAACTTGACATAAGGGATCCTTAGGACAAAACAATGTGTTGCAAAAGAACAAGGTTGCTAGCTTAAAGGTCAATGTCACATTACTTGGTCGGGTCACAGTGCTCATTTGATCTTAAAATCATCTTTTATATTTCCAGTTTTTCAACATATTCATTGACAAAAATATTATCAAATAAACAAAATGGTGGGGGCATCCATATCCTATGGACACATTCCTAGTTCTGTCATGCTTCTTAGAGTCAGTGACACATGTATTTTATGAAACACTTCTTGTTTTCACAGAATTTAATGAAGGCATGAACTGGAATTCAAAGATGGTGGCCCAGACTATCTCGTCTGCCTCCCTACAAACATCTGTCATCTCAACCTCTGTAATAGCAGGAGGCAACATGTCCGCTAGCCTTTCCAGCAGTGCAGATGGTCAGATTCTAAACCCTGACAATCACACTGCTGCCTCCCAGACAATGGAGAAGTTAGCAGACCAAGGCTTTCCACGTTATGTTCAGGTTAGCTCATGATTACAATTTTAACATTCCTTTTTAGCTCACCTAAGAAGAACATGCTCAAGGTAAGCTTTTGTAATGCTAGTTGTGCATTGTCAACAATTTACTTTAAATGACATCACTGTAACCACTTAACAGAAATATATGAATCAAAGCATGAAAGATCATTGGGTGCTTAAAAAGTTTCTTAATAGAAAAGCTTAAAAAGTCTTCATATGACACAAATAATCAACTCCTGGCCCATTACCAAGATTGCCTACACAGTCAATATGTTAACAAAACAAGATCCCCAGAGATGTTGCTAGTTATACTCATTCAGAGGAACAATAGGCCAAGTATATGAGTAATTAAGTAAAATTTAAAGCTATATTATTTTTTTTCAAACTGATAAATACTAAACTCCATTTAAAATCTCAGAAACTCAGTTCTGTAATACCAATTCTACTTCTGCTTTTTTTTGATAAGACCCACTCATGTTAGAGGATTTTCTAATTCTGCTTATTAAGTAACTCTGTGGTTTCTCAAAACCAGTAGATATAGTCCATCTTAGACCCAGTATCATTCATTGAGAATGACAGAGTAACATTTCCTTAGGTATCCAGTTCTTCTACCCCCCAGATACAAAGAATATGGGGCTATATTGGAGTCATTTCCTGGTCTGTCATCTCAGTTGGTCCATCTGTAGACGTGATTCATCCACTCAATTTTCTAATCTTCCTTTGGTGACATATCAACTTTGTTTTAGATATTTCTAGTTTCAGTCTCTTGAATAACAATTTTACTTTTAAGAAGTTCCTGAAAGGTTGTAAATTGGTTTCAGAGTTCTGGTATGACTGCCATACCCCTCTTCAATGGTGTAGGAGGTCCATATCCAACCCCAGGATTTGGCAGTACTACGATCAGCAGTGGGGAGAAAATGGGATCCAAACCATGTGGAGTGCTTCAGTAGAAACCCCTGCTTCTGATGACATTCAGGATACAACAGTGAGTGGAAATGGATGGGTATCAAGGTTTTTAGCTTGACTATACAGAGTAGGTCTGTAAAAGGTACTCCTGTATAAAGAAAAAAGTAGCGCTTCATGTTAGAAAATCCAACGTATGTAATTTACCTGAAGTAGTTCACACATATTTTGCATGATGGCGAGTTCACACATATTTTGCTTGATGGCGAGTTAGGTTCCTTCCAGAGCAATTATTAACTTTGAATTAGGAAGGCAAATATACAAACAGCGATAATTTTACATATTGAAACAATGGGTTTTTAGGATGCACATATTTGAAAACAATGTTGTTTTTTACAAAATCAATGGGTCAAAAGCATAAGTTTAAAGCATTTAGCAATAAACTTCTATATTAACATCATTAGAATGACAAAATATGAACAACCACTTCAGTAGAAAAGGGGTGCTTTCAAATTGCATTTAAATCTAGCTCAACTGCACTAAAAAGACTACAGTCCAGTCCTGTTACCTCGATATTGAGGGGACTTTACTTTTTGATCGAGGTATGACATAGAACGAGCTATACGATGTTTTTATATATTTGGGATTTATTCTATAGTTAATTACTTATAGGGTATTGGAGAAAAACATTAACTCGATATTTATTTCTTACATGTATTTTAATCATATTAATCAACTAGAAAACACATTGTAAAAGAGAAAAAATATCAAAGCACAAACGAAAATGCATTAGATAATGTTTAAAAAGCACATCTTTATAAAACACATTTAATGGGCAACATTTACATTGTATATAAATGTACGTACATATTACAAATGGTGGACGCCGTACAGGTGATCGTTAGATAAACACAACCATGACGTTTACCCTTAGCGGCTTGTAAACTTCACAAAAAAGTCCTTAATTGACTTCTGTGTCGTTCCGTTGAATTTCGACTTCGCTATGAATTTGTCTAGCTGGGCAAGTACTGGTAGCAAGTGTTCCGATTTTTCTGTCGATTCATTGAAAGCCCTGATCGTGTTGCTTGCTGCTAAAGCCTCCCTGAAGGTTACTGGTCGTCCGGGGTCGATTGTATCTTCTTCGTTGTCATCGTCGTCTTGTTGCTGTGATATTTGTCTTATTTCCTCGACTCAGACGTGATTACGTTGTCGTCTACGGCGATGTAGTCAGTCAGTTTCTGAATTTCTGTCAACTGAGTTGGCCTCACCGCACATTTTCTTAAAAACAATATTGTGGCGTTTCTTAAAACGGTCCAACCAGCCAGTAGAGCAGTCAAACTCTTCAAGACCTAGATCAGTGGCGAACATTTTTGCCTTCTCCCTCATCAAATCTCCCGATACTGGGATGTTTTGTTGACGTGCATTTGTGAACCATTTGAGAATAGCGGTCTCTACATCCGGGTATTTCGCCTTTCTGTTTCGTTTGCGCTGTTGGCCGAACATCACCAGACAAATATTTTCCCTTTTTTTTTCTGGTTTTTTTTTTGCCAAGTGGATAAAGTCGATTGTGCGATGTTGAATCGGGCGAAGGCTTCCTTGATAGACAGATTTTCTTTTTCTATTATAGTCAAAATTGTGTATTTCTGCTCATACGACTTAGCTTCAAGCTTTCGTTTTACACCTCTAAGTTCAACCGATCCAGTTATCCTCCCGGGTTGAGTACCGGGCCCTTCACTGGATTGTTCAGCTGGTAGTAGTGTATCGTTGGTAGACATCGTTGAAAAGTGGAGAAATTACTGATGTCCACTGTATATAAACATATTTGACACCAGACAATAATCACTCATGTCAGCAATTAATGCGGACCGCTTGTTACCGTCTGTCATCAGTTTGTTTTCACGAGGTGTTTTTCTAACGGTGCGAAGTCTCAGCTTGGTAATTGGCTTTCACACTTCGGCGGTAGAAGCCAATCAACCTAATCGACTTACAAAGGATAAATTTATCGTATTTAATTTGAGTTATAAAAGTATTTTAATTGGGATATATAGGAAAAGTTGGGACCGTCACTGAGGTATGCATAGAAATCGACTTATCAAAGATCGAGTTAACGGTACTGGACTGTATATAAAAGTTTACTATTATAAAACAGTATACTGCGATTGATTATAACTCTTGACATTTTGAAAACGGGATATAAGGCACTGATACATCTTAAAATAGCTCAACAAAAGACTTGTATTTAATTAAAGGGATGTCTTCAGAACACATCCATTTTACAGTTTTCAAAAGGACAGTCATTGCTTTGTCTTCTTTAAAATTTGATTTGGCCAGGCAAACAGTCATACAGTGGCACTATCGTATCAGTTGTCAAAAATAGCGTATATCGTTCGTATCGCATCGTATCGTATAGTATACTCAATCGTAACGTATCGAATCGTATCCTATCGCATTCAATCGTATAACACATTATCGCATCTTATCTTAAAGCAATGGTAAATCGTATATCGTAAATCGCATAATGTATATCGTATCGAATCACGTAAGATTTTTGGAAGTCTATGTTTCGGGACACCCTTTATTTATTTTTTATAGAAAATAATTATTCTTCGTGTCTCTAAATTCAACATTTTGCGTATATGTATTATTTTTATCATAAATTATATTATGTAGTATAATCTTATTATTTGTTTAGTTAAAATAACATTTTTTACTTTTTATGTACCGGTATATACATGTGTAGTGGCCTACGTGACTTTCTGCAGCAGACGCCGTGCGTCGTTAAGCAATTTAATGCACGTGTGAAAAATATGTATTCGAAAGCATTAAATCGATATTGAAGTAAACGCTGGGCTACATACATTTCTATAAGTTTATTTGATGTGTTTGATCAAAATTTTCATGATAAGCAAGTTTGAAAATTATCAATTTAAATCTGACCTAATTATGCATAATCAAACTCCGATTTCGTCCAAGATGTTGCTTCCTTTGAATAACTTATTTTCCGGGACCTTTTTCCTCTGCAGTGTTCGCTCGCGTGCACTTATTTAAAACATTGAAAGAGATGATCGTAATATACCTACATTATAGTTCTAATGTGTATTTTTATGCCCCCACAAAGTGGGGTGCATATAGCGTTGCACTTGTCCGTCCGTCCGTCCGTCCGTCAGTCCATCAGTCCGTCAGTCCGTCCGTACGTCCCGAAATCTTGTGAACGCAACTCCTCTTAAACCGGATGGCAGATTTTGCTTAAACTTCCAGGGATGAACAACCTTAATGTGTAGATGGTAGTAAAGAAAGGAATTTTCGCGGCGACCAAATTTAACAGAATTATGGCCCTTTGTTGATTTGTTCACTATATACCATATAGAAATTTTGTGAACGCAACTCCTCTTCAACCGGATGGCAGATTTTGCTTAAACTTCCAGGGATGAACAACCTTAATGTGTAGATGGTAGTAAAGAAAGGAATTTCGCGGCGACCAAATTTAACAGAATTATGGCCCTTTGTTGATTTGTTCACTATATACCATATAGAAATTTTGTGAACGCAACTCCTCTTCAACCGGATGGCAGATTTTGCTTAAACTTCCAGGGATGAACAACCTTAATGTGTAGATGGAAGTAAAGGAAGGAATTTTTTGGGCGACCAAATTTAACAGAATTATGGCCCTTTGTTGATTTTTTCACTATATACCATATAGAAATTTTGTGAAAGCAACTCCTCTTAAACCAGATGGCAGATTTTGCTTAAACTTCCAGGGATGAACAACCTTAATGTGTAGATGGAAGTAAAGGAAGGAATTTTTTGTGGCGACCAAATTTAACAGAATTATGGCCCTTTGTTGATTTTTTCACTATATACCATATAGAAATTTTGTGAAAGCAACTCCTCTTAAACCAGATGGCAGATTTTGCTTAAACTTCCAGTGATGAATAACCTTAATGTGTAGATGGAAGTAAAGGAAGTAATTTTTTGCGGCGACCAAATTTAACAGAATTATGGCCCTTTGTTGATTTGTTCACTATATACCATATAAATAATTAAATTGATTCAGTTTGGTACAGAAGACTATCTGAATCTCTGCTTAATTATCGCCAGTGTGTGACATTACCAACACACTTAAGTGGATCTATTATTGATCTTGTCTATGTAAAAGATGAGTTGCCACAGCCAAAAGTAACTGTATACCCAACATATTTCTCTGATCACAGCATTGTGTTCCTGCAGTTTTAGGAGACCAGACATGTGTTTCAAAGTTTTGTTTTATTCAGACACTAATATTGTATTCCATCTGTAAAGAAACCAAATATGATGCCTCAAGAGTTAGGTAACTTTTTTATCATTAATACATAATTGAGGAAATTTCAACTGAAACGCTATAATAAGAACAGAATTTTGTAGACATTAAATGAAGCTGCTCTTGTTTACGAGCACATCTGCACAGTGGGGGCATCCGTGTCCTTTGGACACAGTTCTAGTTTTTTTTATTTCCTACTTTATTTACCCCCACATATGCAAACGTCATAATTCGCACAGAACATACAGTGGCGCTATCGTATCAGTTGTCAAAAAATACGATTGATATACGATTGAAATACGAATGATATGCGATGTACGATAGCAAGTTTTATTTACCTTTACGATTCGATACGATGTGATGCGTTTATAATCTGATACCATACTATATACGATCCACGATCTGCGATTTACATTATGCGATATACAATACACGGTAAGCACGGTTTACATGACATTTTTATACATGTACCTGCAAGCTTTATTTGACTACAAGTCCAGAAATATTCAAAAACTTCATGTTAACAATATTTATCGTTACATATAACTGGTAATCCGTGTGTTCCTCTGAAATAAACATAGCGAGCGACAGGAAATGGGGACATACTAAATTGCGGTCCCCCTGAAAAAGCAACGGACTCTGCGATTTCCATCGAGACCACTGTTAACGGCACGCGTAATGAGAGAAAGTTAAGTTTTTTTTTTAATGAAGATAATTTATAAATATATTTTTATGATTACGTGTAATAATAACAATCACAATAAAAGAAAAATGATAACAGTACTTTACTGATATCTAGTACTCTGCTACTTGTGTTAATTAACAAAATATCTTTTCTTAAAAAATTATTAATATAATTGGTCCATGCCCTTTTATACACGATCGCGACCGCTCAATGAGCGCTTGTGAACAAACACATAGAAGTATAGCACGTGCTAGAGAACTTCTGGTTAACAGTCAAATAGCCGAAAAAAATGAAATGATGCATGAGCAAATGCATGCAACCTGCACCTTATATATATACCTGTATTGCTGCTTCTTTAAACAATTATTTAATTTAAAAAAATGAAGACCGGAAGGCCATCTTGTTCGAAGAAAAGTAATTTGTGAAGAGGTCGCCGATTCTATCGCAGATTATACATGATGATAGCAGAAAATCTAATTTATAACAACTTCTAAATTGGTCCCATGCTTTCAACCATAAGCACATATTATTTGTTCCTATAAAAGAACTGTTGCTATATTTTACTCGCTGTTTTAACTATAAAAAATATTTTTATTTGTTTTATCAATCATAAGAATACTCTAAGACTTACTCATATATGATTTCTATATTTTTTAAAAGTCCATTAGTCTTTAATTTGTAAAGAACCCACCCCCTCAAAAGAGAGAGAGAGAGAGATTTTATTATCAATATCATCATCAACAAGATTCGCTATGGAAATATACTGATATATAGAATGTCTTCCTCTTCGGAATATAATATTTCTATGATGACAATTTAATTTTAGAATAATAATGTAATAATGATATACATTAAAAGGAATAAACAATATGAATCAAATTAATTAATGGAAGAAACTTGTAGTGATGTTGTTGTTGTCTAGTAGATTCCTCCGTTGTCTTCGGGACACTCCTTGGTAGGATGAAGAATTTTGAGTTTTCTGTATTAAGGGTCACACTTCATTATGTACAATCGCGGCAGAGCTTTTAGTCAGACGGTATCAATTTAGTCGGTACAGTTTATATTACGTAAGCTCTCTTTCAGTTTGAATAAGCAATATAATATCAGGAGGTCTTGGATTCGAAACCCAACCGGGGTACATTTCTCCGGTGATAGCGTCAAGATGTATAAAATTTGTACTAGATTTGCCCTTGTCTTGTATTCGGCAAATTGGGGTTGCTATGGGAACTCGGAGAACTCAGTACTGGTTCTAAGCAGGAACTTCTCTCCCGGTCGGTGCTATTCCCCTGACACGTAAAATAACCAATGCGTCTTTTCGCAAAATGAGCTATGGTATCGCACCCAGACTCACTTGTATCCAACCACTGTTTTTTCCGATGCTTTTTTTTTTCAGCAAAAAAAAAAAAAGACTCCTACAATAGAAGATTAAAATACTGCCTTTGAGAATAGAGGCATTCGGTTTTAGTCAAATTACTGATCTCTCCTTGTCCGTGAAAACACAAATTCATTACATGATTAAAGTTAAATGGGAAAAAAATCTATAAATTCCATATTATTACATGTATAGTTCACTTAAAATATATCTGATTTTTTTTCTCATATGCATGAATGTGCATATTTAATCAACGTAATTGTATTTCACCAGACGCTATCATACCTTCTTATCAGCGGGCACAGCATGTGTTAATTTTGACCGGATATGTCACCTTTATGTAATGCCGATACCGATATACCGTCACTCATCCCCAACCCCCAATCCCACCCCAAGGCGAGGGAGGGACAATCAACCTTTAGACAACATGAATGTTATAACCATACTAATTAACGTGACAGAAAACCTGAAAGATGGTCGCAGGCCTATTGTGAGAACATTATCACAGAAAGAACCAGAGTGTTATGTACGTAGTGTCACTGGGTAGCTCAAAGACTGTTCCTATATTATTATAAATATTATACAATAATTTACATGTAACTTAGAATAAGTATGTGTATATACATACAGTGGGGCTTTCGTTCATGTTGGCAAACGAACCGCACGATACACGCACGATAAACGCAAACGAACCGCACGATACACGCACGTTACACGATAAACGAACGAACGATAAACGAATGATGCATATACACGATGCACGCGATACACGGACCGCACGAAACGAACGATTGCAGATAGGCATGGTAGCGAGGTTAATCGATTTACTCGTTTTTTTTCGCCCAAGTGAACAAGGCAATTAATCAATTTATAAATAAAACCATCATTAAAACTAACACATACACACACACACGAAAAAAAAACAACGAATGTTCTATAATAGGAAGTCACATGTTCTAAATCGTGTCGAAATTACAAATAATTGTTGTTACACATTGAATTTATTAGATCTATAACGATCCTATGCTTTGAACAATTATTTATTCGCGCCAAGCGTCATTGGTAACCGCATAACACGATTTAATTGGCTATCTTACAGCAGGTGAAGTGATCTCCCTTCGTACACAATACAGGGGAGACCACTCTACGTAGTTAACTCATTATTTTTATTAAACATGAATCGATATAAGACTTAAATTGTAACAGACAACTTAAGTAATCTACAGTTAAATGTTGCCATGCGGTGAGTAACCACTTAACTGATTTTGAAAAGCTGAAATTCTAATGCTGGCTTTTAAGGAAGCGTTGAACTCAAAATATATCGTGCGGAACGATTCACACGGAAGGAACGATGCGATAAACGAAACACGTTACACGATACACGAAACACGTTACACGATACACGAAACACGTTAGAATCGTGCACGATAAACGCACGCACCATACACGAACGATACACGGAAACGGAACGCACGATACACACACGATACACGAAAAATATGCCAACATGAACGCAAGCCCCACTGTACATACACTATTGAGCACTTACGTAATATAAACTGTACCGACTAAATTAATACCATCTGACTAAAAGCTCTGCCGCCTACGCGTTATAGAGTATATATTCACAATATTGCGATTGTACATAATGAAGTGTGACCCTTAATACAGAAAACTCAAAATTCTTCATCCTACCAAGGAGTGTCCCGAAGACAACGGAGGAATCTACCGTCATCGTTCGAATATTAGCCGCATTCGTGGATAAGCCGCATCCCGAAAATTGTCCCCAAATCGGTTAAAAAACGCCTAATACAGTATAAAAGCCGCGGACAAATCGTCGGGATCGGCCATTTTGGTATCCCATAATTTTTACACGCTGCGTAATTTAAAGTAGTCATAACCCGTACCCATAACACGTAGCCGAATAGCTTACTCGTGTTCGGCCCATAACAGACAGTTATTGTTTGACAATGTGAAGGAAGATCTGAAAAGATCTGTTTGACAATGTGATGGAAGATCTGAAAAGATCTGTTTTACAATCGAAGTTTGCTAGGCAAGCTCGAAAGCAAGAATGAAATTTGGTCAAAATGATTCTGCTTATAAAGCGAATCGTAGCTGAATGTGTCATCTCAATACATTCTCAAATATGTCAGGTAAGTGCCAGGTTAGTATTGATTAACCTGTGGTACACAGTGTCAAAGTGACACCCCATCCCACCTGACGCCATCCCTGTTCGACCTCCCTCATTGAATATCGGCCTGTGATTGGCTGGATTTTTTCACACATTTTACCTAAAAATACTACACTAAAAAATCAAGAAAAACAACACAAAAACACCAAATTTCAAATAAAAAAAAATTATTATTATTTCATATAAATCGTTTAATTATAAAAGTAAAATATGTCATTAAATTGTTCCTTATTTTACGTGATGCGCCGTAACCTTTAATTAATACGAATCCGCAGAATAGTACACAAAATGGCGGCGCTTGTAAAAGACCGATTCTCGGTAGATTTATGTTCGGAAAAAAGTAAACTATGTTGTAATACCATATATAAGCCGCATGCACAGTTTAAATTGATGAAATTTAGCATGAAACTGCGGCTAATATTCAAACGATTACGGTACTAGACAACAACATCACTACAAGTTTCTTCCATTAATTAATTTGATTCATATTGTTTATTCCTTTTAATGTATATCATTATTACATTATTATTCTAAAATTAAATTGTCATTAGAGAAGTATTATATTCCGAAGAGGAAGACATTCAATACATGTATCGAAGAGGAAGACATTCAATACATGTATATCAGTATATTTCCATAGCGAATCTTGTTGATGGTGATATTAATAATAAATCTCTCTCTCTCTCTCTCTCTCTTTCGAGGGGGTGGGAATCTTTACAAATTAAAGACTAATGGACTTTTAAAAAATATAGAAATCACATACGAGTAAGTCTTAGAGTATTCTTATGATTGATAAAACAAATAAAAATATTTTTTATAGTTAAAACAGCGAGTAAAATAAAGCAACAGTTCTTTTATAGGAACAAATAATATGTGCTTATGGTTGAAAGCATGGGACCAATTTAGAAGTTGTATAAGCTGCGACAGAATCGGCGACCTCTTCACTAATTACTTCTCTTCGAACAAGATGGCCTTCCAGTCTTCATTTTTTTTAAATTAAATAATTGTTTAAAGAAGCAGCAATACGGGTATCTCTTTCTCTCTGTGTATAAGGTGCAGGTTGCATGCTATTGCTCATGCATCATTACATTTTTTTATTGTGATTGTTATTATTACAAGAAATCATAAAAATATATTAATAAATAATCTTCATTAAAAAAAACTTAACTTTCTCTCATTACATGTGCCGTTAACAGTGGTCTCGATGGAGATCGCAGAGTCCGTTGCTTTTTCAGGGGGACCGCAATTTAGTATGTCCCCATTTTCTGTCGCTAGCTATGTTTATTTCAGAGGAACACACGGATTACCAGTTATATGTAACGATAAATATTGTTAACAACATGAAGCTTTTGCATATTTCTGGACTTGTAGTCAAATCAAGCTTGCAGGTACATGTATAAAAATGTCATGTAAACCGTGCCTACCTTGAAGCAATCGAAAGGAAAAAAATCCATATCGCAGATCGTATATCGTTCGTATTTCAATCGTATTTTTTGACAACTGATACGATAGCGCCACTGTATCATTTTGTAGAACAGGGGCCTTAAGCTGGCAGACTGAAGATACATGCCTTATCAGAGCTGAATGCTGGAAATTCTTTTTTTTTTCTAACCATGCCACTCTTTTTTAATCCCCCGCCGCGAAGCGGGAGGGGGGTTATAGGTATGGCCTTCGTCTGTCCGTCCGTCCGTCCATAACATTTCGTGTCAGCTCCATATCTCCTATACCGCTTGAAGGACTTTTATGAAACTTGCCTCAAATGTAAACCTAGTTGAGACGATGTGCAGAACACAGGTGGCAGATATGTAGGCTCAAGGTCAAGGTCATACTAGGTTATGTGTTTGAACCTTCAATTTCGTGTCCGCTCCATATCTCCTATACCCCTTTTAGTTTCTTCATGAATCTTGCCTCAAATAATATAATTGAAGATGTGCAGAACAAGGTTGCAGCATGTGCTCAAGGTCAAGGTCACACTTGAGTGTCATGTGTTTGAACCTTCTATTTCCTTACAATTTAATGTCCGCTCCATATCTCCTATACCCCTTGAAGGATTTTAATGAAACTTGCCTCAAATATAAATATAATTGAAATGATGTGCAGAACACAGGTTGCAGCCATGTTGGCTCAAGGTCAAGGTCACACTTGAAGGTCAAATGTTTGAACCTTCAATTTCGATTTACAATTTTGTGTCTGCTCCATAACTCCTATACTCCTCGAAGGATTTTATGAAACTTGCCTCAATTATAAACCAAATTAAGATGATGTGCAGAACACAGGTGACAGTCATGTTGGCTCAAGTTCAAGGTCACATTTGATGGTTCAGTGTTCATTCCTGGATATTTTTGTTTCCATGCTATATTTTCTGAACAACGGAAAGTTTTTCATAAGTCAACTACATCAAAATGTTGGCAGAAGCAGGGCAATTTCCATTAGAGGAAAAACATGTCTCCTCTGTCAGCGGCGGGGGATATAGCTGTCCTTTGGACTGTCTTGTTCCTAAGTTGGTGCATGTCGTGCTGTACATATATTTATACTAGCCATAAAAATTCAGCACGCCATTTGCGTAAGAAACCTCTTCATTTTTTTTTACTCAGATAGCTCAGTACATGCCTGCTCTATCTAACCATTACTAGATTTTGTTTGGCCAAATTCAGAAAAAAAATCTGATTAGGATCTGTAACTAATTTCTTTTTAGGGGGCATTTTGCAGAAGTTTACTCGACTTTACTTGACTATTAATTAATACAGTGCAGTACCCATTATCGATAAATACAACAATATTGCATCCCCTCGCAATACCGTATAATGGGTTTTTTACTGCTGTAAATGTTTACGTATTTGAGGGAAAAACACTCTTTTTTAATTTTTATGATTTTAATTTTTATTACAATTACCCGTAAAATCTGCACTCATAAAAAAAAACAATCAGCCATCATATGATTCATATGATACTATGATTCGGAGAAGGCACATAATACACGAGAATTCAGTTTTTTCATAGTGTTTCCAAACTTTACCCCACCCACTAAGAAGCCATACCGTTGAAGTTTATATGAGGGTATTTATATTTTATATTGGTATTAAAGCTTTATCGTATATACTTGCCAAAAATTTGTTGTCTGTGATTTCTACAATATAGTTGTGAAATAAATGCTTACGAAATCATTGTTATCGTGTTCATATTCATTTTGTTTATATCGCTGTGAATCACCTAAAACACCTTCAGTACTGTACTGTACTTTACATAATAATTAATTGACGACATAAACCAAAATGCGATGTTCGCATCGCCATTTCTGAGACAAACCATGACTGCCATAATGTTATGATTTTACAATCAGTTTAGTGTTTTAGTACATTCAGACGATTTTCTAGCTTTTTAGAATCATTTTGGACAGAACTGTTCTGTTAAAAGATAATTGTGTACTTCAAATTCCAATTGGAAAGGACTTGCAACAAACAAACAACAATGTGTCATCATTTGAAGACTATTATTCAAACTATTAGCCATAATGAACATCAACATAACAATGCAAGCTGAAAGTAGATACTAGAGGTGTAAATAATAATTGCGCATGACTGACTTGTGGAAGCAGTAGAACTTTTGTTACCTGTAGTTCAATCAAATATCCGCAAAACACCGGCGGCTAAGCAAAATGGCAGCCTCCTCAATGTACGAAGAATGAATGCGCATTAGAATTGACGCTACAAATTATTGTGTGTCCATATTTTATGAATCTGTTTAGGTCGTAAAAATTATCAGCACTTAAAAAAAAGCAGTATACGGTATGTGGCAACGATAATTCATTTCACTTTTGGTTTTTAATGATTTCTCAGAGCAAATGCGTCATGATGACGCACATGTTAGACAACAATGGGTTTTTTAAAATAAATTTGCATAAAATACGTAAAACGCACATGTAAAATTATCGCTGTACAAATATCTTAAATGATCAAAGGCCTTGTCACTTTCTACACATACTCAACAACAGATAGATGTATACATCAGGTTCACTAGTATTGAAAAAAGGAAATGACCTACTTAGGTATGCAACTTATGAAAGAAATCAGGTTCATGACCCTTAGTCCTTGTTTTTATAAAACAAACAGAGAGACTTACTAGCAAAAGGGTGTGGAGTTTTTGGCGTCATATGATCTTTGCCTCTATTGCTTCAATCACTACTGAAACACTGGGTTTAGAATTATAGCTATTTCCTGTTAATCAAGCCACCATCTCACAGCGCATTGAACACTTTGATTGTGTCACCTGCTGTAAGCATAAGTGACACCTATGGATTACTTTCCGTTGTCTGTCTGTCTGTCTGTCTGTCTCTTGTTTTTAGCTGTTGTGATCGACTTTTGTCAGGCATCCATGTGTCCGTCCATTTGTGCATCCTGCGTCAACAATTTTCTTTAAATGACATCTCCTCTGAAACCACTGGGCCAAATTTGATAAAATTTGCCTGTGATGTTCCTTGCATGAAGCTCTACCAAAGTTGTTCAAATGGTTCCGGTCCCATATCTGGGTCACAGGAGCTAAAAATAGATTTTGAAATGAAATCTCCGAAACTGCAAGGCCTGGAGTTTAGATAGTTGGTGTGTAACTTGACCTTATAGACATGTATCAAGTTCGTTCAAATCATGGCCCTGGGTCAAAATTGGCCCCCCCCAGGAGTCATTGATTTTTTAAATAGGAAAATAGAAAAACTTTCCTGTCAGAAACTAAAAGGCCTGGAGTTAAAATACTTGGTATGTAATTTGGCCTAGTGGACATCTACCAACTTTGTTCACATCATTACCCTAGGGTCAAAGTTGGCCCCGTCCCTGGGGTGACTTTATTTAACATAGGCTTATACAGGAAAATCTAGAAAAATCTTCTTGTCAGAAACCACAAGGCCGGGAGTTTAGATATTTGGTGTGTTACATGGCCCTATAGACGTGTACCAAGTTTGCTCAAATCACGGCCCTGGAGTCAAAATTGGCCCTGCCCCAGGGGTCACTTGATTTTACATAGACTTATATAGGAGAGTCTATAAAAGATCTTGTCAGAAACAAAGGTACCCAGTACGTTGCTGCCCATTAAAAAAAAAAAATTCAATGACCTTATATATAATAAGAAGGTAGGTAACTTCTTCCACTGAAAACGTACATCATGTCGTTTCAATTGCAGTAACTCCTTTGAAATTTAGTGGATTTTCTTATTTTACGTGGAAGGGATGAATAAAGACAATCAGGTACAGAAAACACCCCCTTGTCAAAGGAATCGCGCTACAACAGTTTACGAAGTCGAAAAGGTGTTTTGTTGGAAGAAATCTGACGGAAGGAATCTCGCCAATTTCTCCCATGTAAAACTAAAGAAAAAATAAAGCTACAATATCAACATTGAATTGTATGGACAGATGCTGATAAAAGAAACAAATAAACAAAAAAATGAATACTTGTTGTTTTTTTCATCTTATTTAGCCTTTTTTCTGCCTTTTTAAAAATTCATCCGACTCGACCTTGACCAATGATCGGCTACGTTTAAGCTGCTGATTCTCTACAGTTTCTTTCGAGCGTCTCGGTGACATTGCTGGTGTAGTTTTGTTTTCGATTTAGTCACAAAATCTTCTCAAGACAATGGATTTCAAGTCAGCACAAGTGTTCATTTCAGGTATATTTGTTTCTTTCATCATTATCTGTCCATACAATTCAACACTGATATTGTAGCTTTAATTTTTCTTTAGTTTTACACGGGAGAAATTGGCGAAATTCTGTCGGTCAAATCTCCAAACATGTTTTCAATTTCGCGAACTGTTGTAGCGCGATTCCTTTGACAAGGGGGTGTTTTCTGTACCTGATTGTCTTGAATTATCCCTTCCACACTAAATAAGACCAATTTTATGAAAATTCACCAAATTTCACAGGAGTGACTGCAATTGAAACGACAGGATGTACGTTTTCAGTGGAAGAAGTTCCCTACCTTCTTATTATAGATCATTGAATTTTTTTTTATTTATTTTTTTTAAATGGGCTGCAACGTACAGGGTACCTTTTGTCAGAAACCACAAGATCATAGGTTTAGAAATGTGGACCGTAACCAATTTTTCAAATCATGGCTCTTGAATATAAATTAGTCCTGCCCTTGGGAGGTCACCTGATTTGATAGCTATGACCATCAAAATTTGGACCAAAGGTTCAGTTTTTGTGTGCAGTTAGGATTATTTTGCTGTACTTCTGCATTGATTTTGTATTCTGTATGACTGTTGTATAAAAGGCAATGAAGGCAATATTTCTCAGGGGAGCAATGCAGGGCAATCCTGGCCCTCTTGTTTAAAGTTATTCTCCTTTTCATTCACACTTCTTTCTCTTGCACCATCACACTTCTTTATTCTGCAATAACTCCTGCTCTATTCATGCTTTTAAAATGAAATTTCAGTTATGAACAGAGCTGTACAAGAAAAATTGTCATGCACAAGATCCATAAAATTGGCATCAAGATTTTTAGCTCACCTGAGCACATAGTGTTACAAGACTGATATATACCAAGCCTATTTGGGCAAATCAATGGCACATCACGATTCGCATGATTTTGAATGAGTTGTGACCCTTTGTTATATTTTTAATATACAGTCAATTCTGGTTACATTTGTTAGAACAGAATATTCACTTATTACAGAAAATGGTAATGAACAAAACTTTTTCAAAATATAATCCCGTTTTAACAGAATTTTCGGATCCCGACACCGACATAAAAAAATTGGGAACAAAAGTTTGTTTTTGTTCATGTTTTAATGTGCGATACAACAACAACAAAAAAATGACCGACATTTACAGAAACTGCACATGTCCTTTTTTGTTTTTCAGATCTGGAATTGGCAAATGAAATCATAAGCAGTTGATGAAGGATACTTATGCTGTCTAGTTTCCATGGTTCAGTCATCCATATGCCAAGTAGAATCATCTAGCTCACAAGTTTTCTTTGTGAGCCCTATTTATTGTTTATGTTTTACCAAGACTTCAGATTTGAGGTGATCAATCTACCAAGTAAAATGCAGGAATGACATTGTCAGAAAGGATGAGCTAGGCTTGGTTGGAACCTTGCAGAAATAAATGTCCTTGTTTCAAAATTTTCACAGCCTGTTGGCATATCTGATTAAAATGGAAAGTGAAGATTTACCTAAAATTGTTGACTATTTTTCTTAAAGTTGTTAAGATTCATTTATACCAAATGAAAAACCATGATTGCAATACTGGATTTTTCGGTTGAATTGTCGTTTACCACTTCTGCAATACATTTTGAACTGGTTTTTAATAAAAAAAATTCCAATTAATTCTGGTGTTATGAATAGTGATTCAAAATTTTTTCGTGCAATTCTATGTTGCATTCAGCTGTGAACATTATGTATCAAATAGGATACATTGAGATTGCAATTTTGTATTGTCTGAGATAAAACACAGTAAGTAAAACTTAGTAAGGCAACCTGAATTAATAGGATTTATGAACATAAAAAAAAGTATTTATGCCCATCTGTTTGTCTGAACTTAGTGTCCCTGTTATTGCCTCTTGTAAAGAGATTTTTTAACTGAACTGTGTTGTGAAAGGCATTATTTGGTATAGTTTAATGGTAACACTATCATGAAAAGATACATTATTCTAATATTGAATACTGTTTAGATTAGCTCTAGTCTTCTATATAAATTAAACTATGTATTTATGATTATAACATGCATCATTTTTACTGGCCTCAAAAACAAAAGTAAGTTAAGTTGTATCAATGCAATTCCATTTCTTGGGAGACTATGGCTAGAAAAAAAGTTCAGTATGCTTAAAAAAGCATGCTGAAACACCTAGCTATTAAAGGCTAAACAGGCATTTGTTCAAAAATCCCAATTAAGGGCATGTTAGGATTGTCCCAGTGTAATTCCCATAACCTCCTTAATGGTAATGTGGCACATTGTTAAACTGACTGTGAATGTTTGCTCTGCTTGTAAGTACTGGTTAATCTGAAACTTTTCACCACAGTAAGTTTCTTTTTCATTTTCCTTGATAGGCTTCAACCTCTGCTATAGAGAATATGTACATTGATATTCTAATGATAAGTAATAAATATGCATTGAAGTTTTGTGTAGCTAAGGATGAATAATAAAATATTACATAATGTATGTGTTTGTATGTTATCATCAGTGCTGCACTAACTGCACCTATTCATTGTCTCCACACTCTTACCTAAAACAGAGTTGTTGTGATGCCTTGCCAATGGAGCATACAACCTGCATGACAAAGAAAAAATCATTGTATATCTCAAACCATTAAAAATTCAGAATATTAATGTATAATGAAATTGTGTCCAAGCAGAATGACAATTCATGAACAGGCAAGCAATGAATAAACTGAGTAGGTATGTAAGGCGAAATTGAGTTTTTGTCCAGCCAGCTTGCAAGGTAACACAAAAAAATTGCTCTATATTAATTTTGTCATTGCCTCATTTTGAAATAAACAATTACAAAATTTGAATCTTCAGAGAGTGTATTTAGTGAGGGGTATTATAAAAGTTTACGATAGAGGGAGATTGTTTGTATGCTGCAATTTGATTTAGAGCAACATTACACATTTGGTGATAAATAGGGGATACAATTCCGAGCAATTCCAATTCAAATGCCATGGTAGCAAATCTTCGGGTCTCTTAATACCATATATATATATAGAGAGAGAGAGAGACCCTTTCACTAAGGATTGTTTTTTCCAGTCAGCCCAATCTGTTCCAGAATGTCCCCCATGAATCAATTTATGATCGCCCGATCGCCTCCAATCGTAACCATTTTAGCTTACCTGAACACTTGTGCTCAGGATGAGCTATTAGGACCGATGAATGTCCATCAGTCTGTTTGTATTTCACAATTTGTTTCCACTCTAGCATCCTTATTATGCTCCCCTTTGAAGAAGAGGGGGCATATTGTTTTGCAAGTGTCGATCAGTCCATTGGTAGACCACACTGTTTCTGATCAATAACAGGGGAACCCTTGGGTCCACATAATTTTCCGATTATAATAGTGATTCCATGAAAATTTCCAATGCTTTGGCCCTTCCTCAAACTTCATAAGGTGATTGGTCATGACTAGTAGATGACCCCTATTGATTTTGGGGTCACTTAGACAAAGGTCAAGGTCACTGACCTCGATTGGAGTGGCGGGATTATAGGGGGACAAATGTGTCGTTCCGACAACTCTTGTTTATTAAGCAACCATATTCAAACTTTATGACAATGTTTATTGCCAAGTTATGGGCCTTTTAATATTTAACTATAAACTACTTTCCATTTGCTAATCTCTTTGGGATTGAATATATCATTTAAAAAAAATTTGAATACTGATACCTAAATCATCTTTATCATAAATATGTGCTTAAGAATTTCATCAAACTTTATCTTACTGAATTTAAAAGATCTTGACCTTAATTGTTTATTTTTTTAAATAATTAAGTGAAAGCTAAAAAAAAAAATTTCAATTATGGCTGATATCAGCCTATTTGGTCAGGAGTTACGCCCCTTTTGATATTAAAATTTGCCACATTTCACTTTGTTTGCAATCAAGAATCTTCATTTCTCAAATAATCATCTTCAAACTTTATGACAATGTTTATTACCATAATGTCCCGGCCAAGTTCGATTATGGCTGATAATTGGCCTAATATGTCAGGAGTCCTGCTCCTTTTAATATTAGAAAATGCCAGATTTCACTTTGTTTGCACTCTAATAAATAAATAAATAAATAAATAAAATATATATATATTTATTTTTTTTCATTTTTGTTTCAAATATTCAAAAAGATATTCATGAAAACATAAATATGCACACCACAACATGCTCAAGGTGAGCCTTTAGGATCAAACTCTATCCGTTGTCAACAATTTGCTTTCAAAGACATCTCTTCCTGAAACCACAGTATAGAGATGGATGAAACTTGGCATGAATGATCCTTGGGTGAACCTCCACAAAAATTGCTAAAATAAACTTGATCCATGCAGAACTCTGGTTGCCATGACAGCCAACCCCATTTTGTTTTAAAGTCTTTAAAAATCATCTCTCTGAAACCAATGGTCAGAATTTAATTTCTTTTGGCACAAATAATCACCTCATAGTCATCTACCATAATTGCTAAAATAAGTTGTTCCTTTAAACAACAAGGCCCCAACAAGGTTTTCTAGTTTTCTTATATATAATCCCGACAGGGTCATTCAGATTTTCCTGTGAGGAAGCCTTCCAGCTGGCTTGTGGTAGGTCGGTGGTTCTACCCGGATGCCTCTGTGCATTCAGGGTCTTCCTCCATCTGTAATTAGCTGGATGTTACTATATGACTGAAATACTGTCAAGTGACAATAAACTCAAATAGTCAAGTCTAGTCAAGTTTTTTTATTTAATTTCTATTTTAATTCTCTAATATAGAATATTGATTAACTCCCTTTATTGAATTCATTTATGCATAGTTGTAAATATCGTAAGCATTGTTTCAAAGTCTTTTATTTAATTATTAATATATGTTGTTGTTTTTTTAATACATTATAAATAATAGCGAAACCACCAGTATAGTAGTTGTTCTGTTTATTTGTCACTTTTTAGCTCACCTGAGCACTTGTGCTCAGGTTGAGCTGTTAGAATCGTTGAATGTACATTGTGCCACAATTATTTTGTTTGCACTCTCGCATTTTAATTTCTTAAGCAATCATCTTCAAACTTCATGACAATGTTTATGCTCATAATCTCCTGGACAAGTTTGATTATGGCTGATATCGGCCTATTAGGTCAGGAGTTATGCCCCTTTTAATATTAAAAAATGCCAGATTTCACTTTGTTTGCACTCTAGCATTTTCATTTCTTAAGCAATCTTCAAACTCTATGATGATGTTTATAGCCATATTCTTTCAGCCAAATTTGAATAGGAGTTATGCCCCTTTTTATTAGCTCACCTGAGCACGTGTGCTCAGGATGAGCTTTTAGGATCGATGAATGTCCGTCGTCCGTCCGTCCGTCCGTCGTCCACAATTTGTTCGTTTGCACTCTAGCATCTTCAGTTTATGAGCAATTATCTTCAAACTTTAAAACAATGTTTATAACCATAAAATCTCGGCCAAGTTTCGATTATGGCTGATATCGGAACATTAGGTCAGGAGTTATGCCCCTTTTAAAATTCAAAAAAGCCAGATTTCACATTGTTTGCACTCTAGCATCTTCATTTCATGAGCAATTATCTTCAAACTTTATATCAATGTTTATAACCACAAAATCACGGCCAAGTTCTATTATGGCTGATATCGTATCATTAGGTCAGGAGTTATGCCCCTTTTAAAATTCAAAAAAGCCAGATTTCACATTGTTTGCACTCTAGCATCTTCATTTCATGAGCAATTATCTTCAAACTTTATAACAATGTTAATTACCATAAAATCTCAGCCAAGTTCGATTATGGCTGATATCATACCATTAGGTCAGGAGTTATGCCCCTTTTAAAATTCCAAAAAAGCCAGATTTCACATTGTTTGCACTCTAGCATCTTCATTTCTTTAGCAATTGCATTTAAACTTAATAACATTGTTTATAACCAAAAAATCTCAGCCAAGTTCGATTTTGGCTGATATCGGACCATTAGGTCAGGAGTTACACCCCTTATATTATTTAAAAAAGTCAGATTGCACTTTGTTTGCACTCTAGCATCTTTATTTTTTAGGTCATTGTCTTTAAATTTTATAACAATGTTTATAACCATCAAATTTTGGCTAAGTTGGATTATGGCTGAAATTGGACCCTTAAGTCAGGAGTTACGCCCCTTTTAAAATTGAAAAAAGCCAGATTTCACTTTGTTTGCCCTCTAGGTCACCAGGTCAAATCTTAGAAAAACCTTGTGAACACTCTAGAGGCCACAGTTTTGGCCCAATTTTCATGAAACTTGGTCAGGATGTTTGTCTACATGATATCTCAGATGAGTTCGAAATTATGTCATGTGGGGTCAAAAACTAGGTCACCAGGTCAAATCTTAGAAAAATCTTGTAAACACTCTAGAGGCCACAGTTTTGGCCCAATCTTCATGAAACTTAGTCAGTCAGGATGTTTGTCTACATAATATCTCGGATGGGTTAGAAAATGGGTCATGTGGGGTCAAAAACTAGGTCACCGGGTCAAATCTTAGAAAAACCTTGTGAACACTCTAAAGGCCTCAGTTTTAGACCAATCTTCATGAAACTTAGTCAGGTTGTTTGTCTACATGATATCTGGATGTTGAAATGGGTCATGTGGGGTCAAAATCTAGGTCACCAGGTCAAATCTTAGAAAAACCTTGTGAACACTCTAGGGGCCACAGTTTTGGCCCAATCTTCATGAAACTTGGTCAGGATGTTTGTCTACATGATATCTTGGATGATTCGAAATTGGGTCATGTGGGGTCAAAATCTAGGTCACCAGGTCAAATCATAGAAAAACCTTGTGAACACTCTAGAGGCCACAGTTTTGGACCAATCTTCATGAAACTTGGTCAGGATGTTTGTCTACATGATATCTTGGATGATTCGAAATTGGGTCATGTGGGGCCAAAATCTAGGTCACCAGGTCAAATCTTAGAAAAACCTTGTGAACACTCAAGAGGCCACAGTTTTGGACCAATCTTCATGAAACATGGTCAGGTTGTTTGTCTACATGATATCTCGGATGGGTTTGAAAATGGGTCATGTGGGGTCAAAATCTAGGTCACCAGGTAAATTCAGGTAGGATAAAAATGTAGGCCACTTAGTCAAATGTTAGAAAAACACTTTAGATGCCAGATTTTTTGTCATTTTGCCTAACACAGCCATCTTAATCAGGTGAGCGACACAGGGCCATCTTGGCCCTCTTGTATTAGAAAATGCCAGATTTCACTTTGCACTCTAGCATCTTCATTTCTTAAGCAATCATCTTCAAACTTTATGACAATATTAATTACCATAATTTCTCGACCAAGTTTGATTATGGCTGATATCAATATACAAATGTATTAGGTCAATAGTTATGCCTCTTTCGGTATCAAAAAATGCTAGAGTTCACTTTGTTTGCACTCTAGCTTCTTCGTTTCTTAAGCAATCATTTTCAAACTTTATAACAATGTTTATATCTATAATCTCTTGGTCAGGTTCGATTATGGCTGATAACAGCCGATTAGGTTAGGATTTATGCTCCTTTTTGTATTAGAAAATGCCATATTTCACTTTGTTTGCACTCTAGCATCTTCATTTCTCAAGTAATCATCTTTAAACTTTATGACTATATTCATAGCTATATTCTTTTAGCCACATTCTGTTATGGCTGATATTGGCCAATTAGGATAAGTTATGCCCCTTTTAAGGTCTTCCCATCCTAATAGCCATATTCCATATCTTGCCAGTGGATGGTAATATTTCTCTGAAACTTTGTCACTTTGAAGACATTCAAAAATGAAAATATTTCGCCAAGAGTTTGTTTTTTTATATAATTTGGGGGAGATAATCCGCATATAAGTTAACATTGAAGCCTATGGAAAATATGTATTTTCAGTGAATATAAAAAGCTAACTTGGATTTATGAGAAAAACTCACAGTAGAAAGATGCATTTTATGATTTTGAATCGACTTTTGTGGAAAAAAAACAACATAGGAAAATGGAGAAAATCACTAATCAAGGGGAGGTAATAAAAGAACTTGTCACTTGTCATAACATGTCAATTTGCCCCTAAGATTACCATTGTTTGACACTTTAAAAGCTTATATACATGTGTCAGGAGTTATGCCCCTTCTTATGTTAAAAATTGACAGATTTAACTTTGATTTCTAGCATCTTCATTTCTTAAGCAATTGTTTTCAAAATTTCTGGTAATGTTAATAGCCATAATCGTAAGGCCTAGTTCGAATATGGCTGATATCTGATAAGTCAATAGTTAATGTCCTATAATAAAAAATGCCAGATTTCACTGTTTACAGTCAAGTTTGACTTCAAATTTTGACCAAAGGTACTGCTTAGTTGTGGAATTTAAATGTCCTCATGGACTATGCATTCATTACAACTATGCTATAATTTAGTATGAAGGCAGTTTTTCTCAGGTAAGCGGGGGCCTCCGTGGTCGAGAGGGTAAAGTCACTGACTTTAACACTCACTCAGCCCCACACCGCGTAGGTTCGAATCCAGCAGTGTCATTCAGATTTTCCTGTGAGGAAGCCTTCCAGCTTGGCTTGCGGTAGGTCGGTGGTTCTACCCGGGTGCCTTCGTGCATTCGGGGTTTTCCTCCACCTGTAAGAAGATGGACGTCGCAATATGACTGAAATACTGTCGAAGCGACGGTAAACTCAAATAGTCAAGTCTCAGGTAAGCGTCTATAGGGCCATCTTGTTTAAGCGATTTCGGCCAGATGACAAAAGCTACAGTTATGCAATCACATGTATCTGAACCTGTGCCCAATGTTAAATTTTTAGCTCACTTGAGCACAACGTGCTTAAGTTGAGCTATTGTGATCAGCCCGTAATTGTCGTGCGGCGTCAACAATTTGCTTTAAACCAACAGACAGAATTTGATTAAACTTGGGTGAACCTTAACTAAAGTTGCTAAAATAAACTTGATCCATGTAGAACTCTGGTTGCCATGACATCGGAGAGAAAAAAAAAGAAAACAATCATCTCCTTCAAAACTACTGGTCAGATTTTAAAATGTTTTGGCACATATTTTCAATAGGGGATGGTAATATCAAAGACCTAAGACCCAAAGATGAGGAACTCGGCGAAATCCCGTATATTCTCGTGCCAGAACGAGAGTAGGGCAGGTGTATTCCGCGGAAAATCCAGTTCTGTGTTACTATGCAACGATACGTCATTTGTGTCTGGTTGTATAATATTTAACTAAAAGAAATACTATGGTGTTTTTTGTCCTATCCTTTGGTCCTTTTAACATATATTTTATGCCACCGCATCGATAGATCGGTGCATATTGTTTTGGTCTGTCTGACATCTGTCTGTCACAAAACTTAACCTTTACCATAACACGGAAATCCTACCACCTACAGCCTTCAAACTTTACAGGTGCATGAACCTTGATAAGCTTTCGCAACCAGGTACATTGGCCTTCATCAAATGATCTTGACCCCAAAGGTCTAAGGCCCTTGCGGAGCATCGAACGTACCGCTTGTTCAAAAGATAAAGATAACCATTGTTATAGATGGAAAAAAAACATTACTCACATGGGTAAAAGCGTAGCTGAAATAAAATAATAATTAAACCTGTAAAGTACTTAATGATTGCAGTCATTTGTAAACAGCTAATAATGACATGACAACGTCGAAAACATTGCAAAAAAAAAAAAAAAAAAAAAAAAAAAAAAAACGGAAAAAGAAAGATTTTAACTAGAGTAGACAATTGTATGGGTCATCAAAGTCCATTCAATTTAAAAATTGAAATGGACATCCTGTTGAATAGGGAAAAAAAAACACAAAAAAACTTTGACAAACCAACACTGTAAAATCAGGGGAGAGGGGAGAGATTCATTCGAACATAGCGTTACTTACACAAAATAATCCACAATAATGCCAAATTTTGTATTAGATTACACACGTACTAGCGTTTCGGGATTGTCCCATCTATGCGATAATTTTTAATTACTTAGAGCATTTTTTTAAAGAATATAATCTCATAAAAATAAAGATATGCTAGTTTGTTTGATTGTTGGGTTTAAAGTCCCATCGACGGTATTTAAGTCATTTCGAGAAAATGTCTGCTTGAGACAGATGCAGTGCTGTCATACTGAAGCATCACGCCGTAGCACCTAGTAACGTTATCTTTACACCGGGTAAACCATTCCTGGAGATACCTTTATATGATGAGCGTCAAGCAAGGGATCTCAATTTTTACGAATTTGGTATGTCGCGGCCGGGGATCGAACCAACGACTTTTCGCTTCCATGGCGGACTCTTTAACCATTTAAATACTTGTAAATAAATAAAGTAACCCCCTACAAAAATTATTGCTTTTCTGAAGAGGAAAAATACATTAAAAATATTGCGGCAGTACAAACACAAACGCTGGAGCATTATTTTCACTTTTTCGTCATAAAGGCAATATTTGCCGAAATTAGCAAAGATTGTCTTTTTTCATTAATTGAACTATTTTCCGTCCTGAAATATTTCCCTTCCAGTCCTTAATCAATCATAAAGACCTTATATTGATTACTCCTTGGATTTAAAGTTATTATTTTACTTAATGTATCCGCCGTATACAGCTGATATTTACCATGTTCTGCACGTGCACCATATGCTGTAGCTCTCTCTTACACATCGGCTTACATTACATTCACCTCTGTGGTGGGCTCAGAAAGTAGTTCCAAATAAATGACATTATTCAGACCGTTGTTCAAATATTTAATTTGAAGGACGACTAGATAGGCTCCATAAACTGTGAAATATATAAAAACAGCTGAACTTTACCGGAATGGTCATTAAAATTACAAATTATGAAAATAAAAAGCTGGTCTTAAATTACGATATTCGGCTGAATCTGTAAATAGTTACATATGCGGAATTTTCCCATCGGCGAAATAAGGCATGAAATAGTTCCCATAATAACAATCAAAATTGATATTTTACACACGTTTTATGGTGATTCAAAAATATTTATTCAATGTTTCTATACTTTTGATCCTTAAAATACACTTAAATCCACGTTTAATAAGTGTTTTCTGTTTTGACAAGATTCTTGTCATTGAGCCCATTGTAGAGATGTTATGTGAGGAACGAACGACGACTCTATTTTGAGATTGATGCTGTAGATGATCATCGTAGGCTTTCGAATGGCGTCGGAACACAACTCCGTGCAGTAGTTACTTCAGTACAAGCACACCGGCTTTTTCTCACAATATCGCGGTGGCGCCAAGGGTATATGAGATTTCCTTCACACGCCTATATGAGTTGCTTATCTATGGGTTAAGGACTTTGGTAATATTAATGATTGTTATCTTGTCAAGGCTGACTTGGTATTGAACCACTATCTCCAATTATGACCCTTGAAGTATAAAAAAATGTTATTTAACCTTGTTTACATTCTAGCAATCAAATTTATAAAGCAATCTTAACTAGATGTATACATAATGATGATAAACCAAGGATCGTTATGCCTTTTATGGAAGTTATGATCCATAATAGAGTGGTTTACTCAGGTGAGCGATATGGGGCCACCTTGACCCTCTTGTTTCAATTTTGTTTCGAAGTATGCCGTTAGAGGACACTTTGCGTAAAATCTTCTTTTTGCTCTAACTTTTTGCTGTTCCTTGTTGACAACCTGATAAAATATGATATATCAGTGTCGAATACCAGAGGTGGAATGTTAGAACTTTGCAAAAATTGCGTAGATGAGGGTAGGCCTACGAAAAATGTTCCCTTTTTATTTGAGATTAAACAGAAGAATTCTGTTTGCTGCATATGATTGGCAAGGCATATATGCACAGAATATATTGGGTGGCGAACTCAGGAAATGCATGTTTTGGCCTAAATGAGCGGTCAAACTTCACTAAAATATTAGAAAAATCAAATGCTTTTTAAGTTTTTTATGCTCCTGTCTTTATTCTTCGTCCAATCTTCATGAACTTTTCACAGGTTATATAGTTTTATGTTTCAAAGGAAATTTAAACATTCTTTTAAAAATGCAAAAGTCAGATCATAGTCTGATTATTGGTTTTTTCTTTGACTCCGAATAGCTCAAAAACTAAAATTATTTAATGAGAGGATATGCACAAAATTATAAGTCCATAAAGAACTCTTTCCAGTGATGTTTTGTTTTTGAAGATTGGGCTTGGTTTGTCCATTTTACAGCAGTTCAAAATTTGATCATTTGTTGAACAATTGCATATTTTTTATAGGCCCGAAAGGCGGTATTATGTTACGCCATTGGTCGTCCGTCCGCCCGCCTGCCTGTCCGTCATTCTTTTTTCCGTCACGCTTGAGCAGGTGACACATGTTTCAAAGAATACTCCTGTCTTTTAATGACGTCATAACCATGTGACTTAAGTTAGAATCCTTTTGAGAATATAAAGTAGACCTTTGGGCCAATATGTCGTCTAATTTTCATGTTTATACCTCATGAAGGGACCTTGTCTTGTATTATGTTCATTTAACGTTTGTGTACTGTATTGTATACTGGTGAGCGATATAGTATATCGAACTTTAGTAGGTACACTTTAATTACAAAATACGTTCTGTAAAAGTTTCTCTGGTTTAAAAGAAATAATAATTTAGATTGAATGTCAATCGGGAGTTATTTCGCCGTAAGGAAAACTAGATACTTTGATAACCAACCTGAAATGTATATCTTCGATTTAGTCCTATTGTTATTATGCTTACTTTATTAGCCAGTACATAAGGCAACTATAGGTGTGAACGTCGTATGTTTGTAAATAAGGGTATGCCCAGTTTCTACCCAAAGACAAAGTTTTTAGACTATTTACTTAACGTAGATTCTATATTGTAGTTTTCACGGACTTATTATTGATTTACATTAAAGATTGAAAACGTTCATTTTAATCAGAAAGTACTAACTTATATTAGTAAGAAAGAAAACAGTTCTTCAAATACAACAACAAAAGATGGAATTGCCATTATGCAAACAAACAAGAATGTTACTGGCAGATATTCCGCATCGTGTTTACCGTTAGAGGGCGCTGCTGTTTATTTGTACATAATTATTGAGATCTTGCTTCAAGGAAGGTGAAAATACATGTATTTAGTGGGGTGCCGTTTTTTTTTTTTTTTTTTTTTTTTTAGTTTTCCATCCGGACACAGACATTTCCAACCTAAAGTATACGAATGATATAGCAAGTATATATTTATCTATTTATTTATGACACTGAACTCAGCAGCGACACCTAGCGGTAAAATACGATTTCTGGATTATTCAATCGTTCGTTGTTGTATTTGAAGAATTGTTTTCTATGTGTCTGTTGCATCTTTTAAGTAATGTGTCCCACATGTGTCCGGTGGATGCATTAGCATCTGTGACTTGTGAAAGGAAACATGTTACTCCATTTTATTGCTATGTATAATACAACCTTTCCAAATATAAGCGGTATTCTACATATATACTGGAACCTTCTGAAGTTATCGGAAGCAAAAACCTTAAATTTGTTCACAGTCATTTTAAATCTAATTCGGCGTGCCAGTGTCTCAAAATTTTACGTGACTATTTAATGAATTCATACTTTACACATAATGAATCTAATACGTTTTTCTCGCAAAGTTTTTACAAAACTAAATGTTCTCAATGTTCCGGTATTCGAGAAACGTTTGATTTGAGTTGTAATACACACATGTCATTTATAACACGTACAAAATGCGACATGCAATATTTGGTCAGACCAAGCAAGTTGTCTCGAAACGCATGAACAGTAAAAAGTTCGATATTCGTAATTTTATGGACCCTGCATTTTCTTTCATCGTTGCTGTACATTTTATTTAGAAAGTTATAACTTTAATGATTTCTCATTTATGCCTACTGATATCATTAATAGCAACATTCATCGCCTGTGCAAAATAAAAATAATAATAATGATAATAAATAATTAAAACAACAATAAAAATAATAATAATAAAATAATAATATAAAAAAAACCCATTAAACTTTGAACTCATGTTCCTGAGGGCTTAAATTCTAAACTGCTTTATACAGAAGATTTTTATGTGTCAGGTTTGTCTACTAGCATGGTAGGTACAGTTTCGTTTTTTTTTTTTATTCCCTATTCATGTTTCCCTCCTCGTAATACGCTATAGGAAATGATTATTTAATATCCGAAACAGTACCATTATTTTGACGTAACATAATGGTACACGTATCGTTTCATTTCCCCCGCTTTTTTGACGTTACGTTTAGGGCGTTTGTGACGTTTTGCTACATTTTGTATATAGACAAAAAATGTTCAGTGTTCAATTTTTAATCATAAAAGAAACATTTTTATGGAAAAAACAAAAACAATTGGGGATCACCGTCCTAATTTTGGAGAATATAATATTTTAGCACTTTTAGGCCATATTGAAGAGCAGATAACTCAAGTAATTGCAAACAACACCTCATAAGTTTTTTAAAATCAATGTTCAGTACTTTATTCCCTGTCTCTGTAAAAAAAAATTGTAGAAATTCTATGCGACAGATTTTATACTATAATCACTTCTGCAAATATATTTTAATTTTCCTCAAACTATCCCCCCCCCCCCCCTTTAAAAAAAAGCAATGTATTTACATTTTTAAACAGAACAGATCTTCTATAAGATCAATTGGTTTCAAATTTAACATAATGATTTGAAATGAAATCACAGACATTAATAAGAAATAATATTAGGTATTAATAAGATTTATTTTAAGTTATCTTCCCTTGCATATGGCCTAAAAGTGCTAAAATATCACATTCAAGGGCAGATAACTCAAAAAGTAGCTTGGTGACCCCCAATTTTTCTTCCATAAAAATGTTTCTTTTATGTTTCTCTATAATCGTGCAAAGTTTAAAAAAAAAATATGTTGAACAGTTTAAATATTCCTTCGTTGTCTATATAGAAAATGTAGGAAAGTGTCACATAAGCCCTTAATTATTATGACGTGTCTGTTGTTTATGTTGTAAAAATTGTTGTTATCCAGATGAAGGCGTTAGCCGAAACGTTGATTTTATATCAATATTATTTTTTTCCAAAGTGTTTTCGTTGCTTTTCCCACATTACACTTTATTATTCGATGGAACATTTACGAGAAAATGTGAAAGAAAGCGTCGAGCTGTGGTAAAAAGCCGTAGGAGGCGAGATTCGTGTCTGTATCTGTCATTGTTTGTTAAAGTTAAGATAATGAGGGGGAAAGGGAACGGAAAAAAAGATGCATGGAAGAATGGGAGAAACTTTAAAGGAGATAGAGGTTAGAGATTAAAAGAAAGAAGAGTGAGGGATCGATCGAACCCACAACTTCCTGTTTACGCCCAAAGATGAGAATTATATACCTCATTAAAACCGTCAGCCAGAAAAAGAAAGACGGGGAAAAAGGGTAGAAAAAGAAATAATGACCAGAGAAAAGAAAAGAAGGAGAATGATGAATAAGTTTTATTTTACTGACTTTCTGTTTGTTGCACATGCGCAGTTGAAATAATTGATTTTGTCAAACAGGCCAGTCTATTTTGTACACTTTAAAATAGAAAATAAGAAGGTGTTGAAATAAATCGTCGATAAATTAAAATGTTCAGAGAATCTGATTGGCCAAAACCTTAGGGTAACTTCTTAGTACAAATACTGTTTTAAACAACTTGGCATGTTACAGGAGGTTGCGATTGTTTATGCACAATATAGGGATCTGCAATCATGTTGGGATCACGGCTCTCTTATATAGTTACTACCCAATTCCTTTCTCGGCATAAAACAGTACAATCACATATATTTTGGGTTAATTTTGACGATTTTCAGTGCAGGGCCAATTTTCAACCATTATTATGTAAAACCAGAAACCAAATGCATTATTTACTTAACGTGATAGGCATTCGGGAAATTTTAAGAGTAAAGGCCCATTTTATCTCATAATGATATACTTTTAATGACAAAGAGAAAATATAAAATGAAATCTATTTACTGTATACTAACACAAATGATACATAATGTGCAAAAATCTGCTGTGAAATAACAATTATACGCAATGAAAATGTTGATCAAATCTCGCCATTTAGTATTTTTATGGATGTCAAAATACTCTCGTTTATATTTTGCAGTATTCACAAAGACGGTCCGTAATCGGAAACAAAGTGTCGACGAAACACAAAAATGAAGTTTGATTTTTTTCCATTCTGTTTCTTGTAGACAGCCCAGTGAAATATGCTGGGTATCGTAGTACAATTTTGTGCTAGGAACGACTGAATGTTTAAACTGCACAAAAATGCGCAGATGAGATAAGATAGAAGAATGATGTTTTCTGAATATGATTTGCAAGATATACGCTTTACGCAAAAAACAACAAAAAAAAAACAACAAACAAACATACGGGGTAACAATTTCAGGATATACATAGTTTGTTCTCTAAAAGCGAACAAACATTTATTAAATTTTGGGGAAAATCAGTATTTCAAAATTACTATTTTTTTTTTCTCCAAATTTTGTGTCTTTATTATTTGTTTTCACGGGTTATATAATTTTACATTTCAAAGGACCTCACAATTAAAAAAAATACAATTATCATATTGCGATTATTGTTGTTGTTTTTTTCGGCCCCAAGTAACAACAAATCTAAAAAATATTTCATTGAGAGAAATGAAAAAACCCAATTTTTTAACCTTTTAATGCTTCAAACTGTGATATTTAAGTACCAGAATGCTTGAACCATGCGACTTGTATACTTAAAATGGAAGACTGTGTTGCATTACTACTTTCTTGATATCAAACTGTTATTTCCACGAAAACCAGTCCTATCGACATCAAATAGAAGAATTATGTTTGCTTCATATGATTTGCAAGACATGTATGTCGCAGGGTGTCAAATAAAAATAAAATTTGTTTCAAACAAGTTGTTTTCAGTTTTATCTTCCCTATCTTATAATGTCTAGGGGCCTCCGTGGCTGAGAGGGTAAAGTCGCTGACTTTAACACTCACCCAGCCCTTCACCGCGTGAGTCCGAATCCCGGCAGGGTCATTCGGATTTTCATGTGAGGAAGCCTTCCAGCTGGCTTACGGTAGGTCGATGGTTCTACCCGGATGCCACCGTGCATTCGGGGTCTTCCTCCACATGTAATTAGCTGGATGTCGCTATATGACTGAAATACTGTTGAAGCGACGGTAAACTCAAATAGTCAAGTCAAGTCAGTCATAATGTTTCAATATAAGACGACAACGATACTTCTACTAACAGCAGCATAATCTTAACCAGTTGATCACGTGATATTTGGCGGGTATATTCAGAAAACAGGAAAGACTTACATATTTTTCATAAGACCGAGATATTAATTCTAAGAATTGGATATTTCTCAGGTAATCACGATTAAATATATTTTGTTATACATTTAATTACTCTATATACCTCTTTGTATTGGTTGTGACTTACTAATTGTAATTTCTCAAACATATTTCTTATCGTGCTCGCTGAGCCATATCTATAGGTGTAATTGCAGTGTGTTCATTTTGAGTTTACATGAAAGAGGTTTGTGTTCACATTTTAAATACATGCAAAACAATAAGGATCGTTAATGTTTAAATTATATTTTTTTTCTTCATAAATTTAGGATTAGATTTAATGTTCATGTTGATACCATTTCATTATGATTATGATTACAAATTAGTATAAACCTATTATTTATTATTCTCGTCATCATTAAATTTCATCCTTCAAAAGGACTTGTTTTCTATGAATCCCGACATATGTCATTATACGCTTCCATAATAATTATGTTGTAAAGTTGCATTAATAACATGGCACGTTGACATATCTTTGTTGTTTGTTGCAATGTTTTTTGACGACTTCTTCCCATGTATACCCTGTGCCGGAATGAAGTATGTCGACATACAAGTTACTGGAAGTCGACATATGTAACATGTTATTTTTATCGGAATTTAAGAACTCGACACGTTGACATATATTAAGACAACATGACATGGTGTATAGAGTTTTTTTCAAAATATTTTTGACGAATTGGAGTTGTGCGCAACGCGAAAAAAAAAACACACAAAAAAAAGAAATCAACCCATCATCAGGGTGCCCCATACAGGCTTCCGTAATATTGGATTGAACGTCTCATTGACAATTTCATTTATTTGTAGACAATGTCTACTTGAGACAGATATAGTGCTGCAACACTGCTGTTTCACGCCGTAGACATGTGGCATGATACAACTCATTTTCCTGACAACGGACCAATCAGTCCCGGAGCTACCCATATATGCTGAGCGCCAAGCAAAGAGCTATACCAATACCACTTCATACGACTTTTGTATACGACTTTCGCTTATAACAAATATTAAATGCGCAATTTATCGAATAATTATATCGTCTATATACATATTATTACGGTGGCATAGAGGTGACATGCACTTCTCTTTTTTATGTCGAGGGAACGAGATGATAAGTCGAGGGAACGAGATAATATGTCGAGGGAACGAGTTAATTATCTCGAGGAACGCTTATTATCTGAGGGAACGAGATGGGAGTTAATCACCAATCAAATTACTTGTTACAATTGTTATTCATGATAATCAGAGACGATCGTATTGTTAAATATTTTCGAGAAAGACTTTCTAATCGCCAAAATATGTTATGCTGAACACACAGGACGCGTCCGTTTCCGTAAAGCCAATCACATAGAATTTTGTACTCGTTCGTTTTGGAAAAAAGTAATTTAAGTGATATCAAAACAGTTAAATATTTAATTCTGAACGTACTCAGTTAGTCTGGAGGCCGTCTCAGTAATAGAAATTTGAGCCAAAGATGTTCGGCACAAGTACTTAATGACCGTCCCTGGTGACCGAGTGGTTAGAGCGTCCGCCTCGGGAGTTGGAGGTCGTGGGTTCGATCCCTTGCCGCGACAAACCAAAGTCATAAAATATGGTTCTGGTATAGCTTCAATGTGTTTCCGAGGCGGAACTCTGGGGAATTAGGAAGAGACCGTCAGAACATTTCTATGGGGAATCTATAGAAGCAACCTGTAAAGTTTTTTTTTATTATTTCTTTATACAATTCGTCATGAACGACAAAATATTTCACTCTGTTACTAATAAACGAATTGTGTATAAAAATGTTTGTTTTGTTTGTTTGTTAGGTTTAACGTTCTACCGACAGTATTTCAGTCATTTAGAGACGATGTCTACTTGAGACAGATATAGTGCTACACCACTGCAGTATCACGCCGTAGACATGTGAAATGGTACCAAACCCAGTCACATTATCCTGACACCGGGCCAACCAGTCATGCAGCTACCCTTATATGCTGAGCACCAAGCAAGGGAGCCATAACGGTACCATTTTCTACGACTTTGATATATCGCGTCCGGGGATCGAACCCACAACATCCCGCTCCCGAGGAGAACGCTCTAACCACTCGGCCACAGGGAACGGTATAATTATGTTAAACTAACAAATTAACAAGACTTAAATACAAGAATAACATTAAAGTCATATATCGTAAGTGAAAAAAGAATAAGAATAATATTCACACGAAAAATACCCAATTCTTATTAACTGTAATAAACATATTATTTTAAATGCATCAACATAACCCTAAAAATCATATTAAACAGTCAATAATAGTTGATAGTCAACTAGAACACAAAGGTAAAATACAGTGTAGAATAAAAAGATATACAACTAGATTTCATTCGTTGATACGAATGATAGGACTTTCTGCAACATTTTGAAATGGTAAACATTAATACCGTTAGAAAGAATATATATTATATTTCCTACCTTTTACTTTTTTTTTTTTCGTATGGACTTCTCATGCATGAACTTTGTGAAGTAAGCCATATGTCGAAAATAAATAAATCTTTATTTTGATATCGCTTTCTTATAACTTGACCAATTTTAATTGATGTTGTTGTTGTATTGGGGTTTACCGTCGCTGTGATAGTATTTCAATCATATAGAGACGTCCAGCTAATTACAGGTGGAGGAAGACCCCGAGTACACAGATACGCGGATATAATCACCGACCTACCGCAAGCCAGCTGGAAGGCTTCCTCACATGAAAAATCCGAAGTCCCTACCGGAATTCGAACCCACAGCGGTGAGGGGCTGAGAGATTCCAAGTTTAGTATTCTAGGTACCAAAATAAATGTCCTGAAAATCCCTACAATTCAATTGTAGCATATTTGGGTCTACTTTTATAGGTTTTCAAAATATAAGCAATTAAACTTAAACCTATTAATTCTGCATATCAAAATTCTTTTTTTTTTAATTTCGTGTACAGTCGCGGGAATAAAACCGTAAATGCTACCATGCAATAGATTCGTCGACGCGTGTAGCCTCGTGAGTTAAATTTCAATAATGCTTGTACATACGATGGAGACGACTGTATTCGTTATAGTTAGTGTTTATTAAGAAAGAATTTAACAGTTAAGAAGCCAGAACGAGCGTAGCGGAGAAGCGGAGCTTTATGTGTTCACCAAAATAGACTAAGACCACAATTACCTGCCCTTGGTTACCGGATGAGCCTACACAGAAAAAAGTGACCCCATTTAATGCTGAATTAATGTGAGATTTTGACTGAAAGACATGCAATAAAGGATTGAATTCTATAGAACAGTTAAAATAGTCATAAAATGCCCAATTTTGAGGACTTATTGCACAACAATCTTAATAGTTTAGCATTACTGAGGGGGGAATTTTTTAGAAAATTGGCGTGAAATGGCCGACCGGTGCACTAAATTCATACGCATGTTATTTGGCCTTAAATAGGTCAAATAGTAGTCGGGTGACTCCATGTTTAAAATGTACAAAATTATTTCTCTTGAATAGATCTATCTAATGAGGGTAAGTTTGGATGCCAATGTCCCTTACAGAAATTGTCATTTGTATATATGCTTATATAGAACATATAGTAAATTTAAATTGTGGTCTTAGTCCACGCATGTGTAACGTGTTACAGGGTTTTTTGATGTGAACGCATGCACATCGACAAAAAATAATACACAGCAACCATAGAGAACAAACATTTACTCACCAGGATTCTGATTAATCCAAAATAACAAAAGAACTCTACCCTTCCGCTTAGTTTAGTTTAAACATGTATTATTGCCTAAGTAATGATGATACAACATTGAAGATTTTAAAAAATAAGTAAGAGGGTTTGACCACAAGTTCTAACAACATTAGTATCGGTCATCGCTTTAAAGACACTTGAATTTAAAAAAAAACCATTAAATAAATTCAAATTGAAAAATGTATATAAATAATGAGGAGAAAGAAAAAAAGCACACTTACAAACAAGGGTTACTTAAATAAAAAAAAAAAAAATGTCCAAAACACAACATATATAGGTGCAGATATATGAACCTTTCTAAACAGTATCTTTTATTCAAATTTCAATCACCACTTTTTTGCCGAAGAGATCAAAGTCGGCTTCCGGTTCAATGCTCATTTGGAGCGTAGATATACACAGATATACACAGCTAGAGCGACGCATTGACCTTTGACATAACATGTTACATGTCACGTGATGTAATTCACGCCGGGAACAGGTTGATAGGGCGGAGTCTAAAAAATCAATACTATATTTGGAATGTGCGACTGCGTTAAATTTCAAAACATAATTTCAAACACTAAGTAGGTTAGTGTTATTTAGAAAGCATTAAGTCCATTAAATCGGTCGCGCGGCAAAGCGCGACCGATTTAATGGACTTAATGCTTACTAAAAAATACTAACCTATACTTAATTAACACTGACTAACTTAAAGTTTGCCCCGCCCTATTACTACGTTATGCTGCTATATTAGAAGATGTCGCCATATAAGTGTTACGTCAGCGTGTTGTTAAAGTATTCACACACGTGCACGTGCTTTACAAATATGGATGTAACACATAAATTTCGCGCATTTTTTGACCGTCGGCTCATTTCTTTTTCAGATTTCAATAAATTTATGTGATGGCTGTTTTTTTTAATTTATTTATCTTGTTTGAATTAGTTGAGAAATCAGAAAATATCAACTGATTGACATTAAGGAAAGAACGAAATATGTAAAAAATAATCGTTTAAAAAAGTCGGTGTCAGCGGAAGATATCAAGGCTAGGAATACCCCGGAAATACCAAATCAAACGAGATAACACATGATCTGTAAGTTGTTTAAAAACGTTATATCAATTATTCAAATCTTGTATTTACCAAATTCGTAAACATAGGTACTGGTATAGCTCCCTTGGTTGGCGCTCAGTTTAATAAGGGTAGTTCTAGGACTATTGGCCCGGTGTCCGGATAATGTGACTGGGTGTGGTATCATGCCAACTGTCTACGACGTGATACTGTGCAGTGTGACAACACTACATTTGTCTCAAGTAGACATTGTCTCCAAAAGACTTAAATACTGTCGGTGGGACGTTAAACCTAATAAACTATACTTGTATTTTAGTATTTAATTTAGCATCTTTTTCTTTCCTTAGGAGTCCCCTTGCAAAAAAAATTTCCGAAACTCCTCATTCTTATGTAAATGTTTATCTATAAACATGATTATTTAAGCAACTTTAATAAATGTTTACAAAAGACGTCAACATGCGCCAGTGTGCACACCTCGTGTGTAGGGATCGGTGTAGTAAACACTGCTATATGTGATATCAGTTTGTTTGTTGGGTTTAACGTCCCACCGACAGTAATTCAGCCAGTCACGATGTCTACTTCATGCGGGTATAGGACTACCACACTGCAGTATCACGCCGTAGACATGTGGCATGATACCACACCCAGTCACATCATCCTGATACCGAGCTAACCAGTCCTGCAAATACCCTTATATGCTGAGCGCCAAGCAAGGGAGCTATAACAGTACCATTTTTTACGACTTTGGTATTTTCCGAAAATGCTTCAATTAACGTGAAAGCGAAAGTAGGATATTTCTCGAAAATTCTTACACTTGGGTTTATATTCGTATTTTTGATGTAACTTCCTTATACTTTAATCAATTTTAAAACTCTAGGCACCAAAATAATCGTCTTAAAATTCTCTACATCTCACGCGCTTAAGGTGTGGCCTTTTTTCTAAAGAGCTTTGAGATATTAGCCGTAGAACTTTGACAACACGGCAGAATCGCTGAAATTCTACATGTTTAAATTCTTATTTTTTATGTAACGTCCTCATACTTTGTTCAATTTCAAAACTTAAGGTACCAAAATAATCGTCTGAAAATTCTCTACATTTCACACGCTTTATGTTTAGGAATATTACTAATACTTTTTGAGATACAAGCTCTTAAACCACCTGAAAAATGAAAAATTCACCAAAGCTACATACACGAATTTCGTTTTTTTCCCATTACTCCATCAATCTTTGGCCAATCATTAAAGTTTAGGCATCAAAGTAACGGCCAAACATTGCTCTACAAATAATATTCATCATCATATTTTGAAAAATCAAAGGTTTTCAAGGTATAAACTGTTAAACACACTGGGGGTTACCAAATTTTCATTTTTTACGCCATAACTCAACCAATTCAACCCCGATCATCAAAAACTAAGTATCATCTGAAAGGTCTTTCTAAGCGCTACAAATTATACGCATAGTGTCTCGATAGAATAATTACAGTTTTTGAGATATTTAAGGCCGAAGAAAAGCCGATAATCTGAAAGGCATGTCACTTTGGCGTTCAGAATATAACCTTTGGGATTTTCCGGAAACGAAAGTGACATGGCTCCATAGAATCTAATACTGCATTTTCAGACAAAATTTCAAGCAAATCATACTAAAAATGAAGCCTACAGGGCTTAAAAACCGTTAAGTTTTAATACGAAAATTTTATTTGCATTATGACGTCATGTGACGTCATTTGGCGTTCAGAATATAAAGAAGACCTAGAGATTAATATTCAGTCCAAATATCATCTTTCTAGCTCATCTGGAAGCGATTTGATACGCATTTGAAATTTGGCGTCATTAGTTCGAATCTTGGATTCGCCATAAAACTTTTGCCTTTTCGAATTTGGTAAAATGGACACCGGAAGGCACAACTAGAGCCTAACATACACATTCTGTGAAATTTTGGTGAAAATCGGCCCAGAAAAAATGGCTGTAGACAGCGTACAAATATTTTAAGACGACGTCAAGTTTGACGTCAAAACACCTCATAAACAAATGAAAATGATTGAAATGAAAAATGTTGTACCTGAAGCATATGCTATTAAATATTTAAGGTGCTCGGACGTTTTCAACATATAAAAATTAACATGTAAAATTTAGAAATTACTTTTCACCTCATAACGTCATATGACGTCATACGACATTCATCTTCTGAGAATATGAAGGAAACCTAAAGACATATATCCTGTCCAAATATCATCTTTATAGCTCATCTGGAAGCGATTTTATACGCATTTGAAATTTGACGTCAATGGTTCGAATCTTTGACTCGCCATAGAACCATTGCCTTTTTAAATTTTGAAAAACGGACACCGGAAGGCACAACTAGAGCCTAACATACACATTCTGTGAAATTTTGATGAAAATCGGCCCAAAAATAATGGCTGTAGACCGCGTACAAACTTTTTCACCTGACGTCAAATCTGACGTTATATGACGTCATATGAATATGAAATTCATTGTATTCGAAAACTCATGGTTTGAAATATATGCCATAAAATTTTCATTGTTCTGGGCCATTGCCAACATATCGAAATTAACACAAATACAAACGGAAGAAAAAAGAATAAAAAGAATAAGAATAAACGAATGATAGGACTTTCTGCAACCTGTGTTAATGCAAAAAGCAGGAGATAGAAGTTTCATGTAATGACTCACCTCTGGTAGTATTTCATGTTCATGCTGATTAATTGACATTATATTCCGCGAAAAATAAGCGTTAAGTTACGAAGAAAAAAAAAAAGTAGCAGTAGTAGTAGTATCATATGACGTCACGACTCAAAATATATTAAGAAATTCTGCAGAACTGCAAACTGTGTAAGTTTCAACTTTCTATCTCATCCCGAAGTTCTTTAGCCCTAAAATGAAATTTTTGGTCCTATGTTCGAATATTACTTCAGCCACAATACTTCGGTTTTTTGGAATTAAGGTTAGCTGACAAAATATTCACACCTTAGTTTAAAGATGTACCATCTGTAAAAATTTGAAGAAAATCTGATCATAAATGGCGGCTGTAGAGCGCGAACACCATTTTTCACTATTTTTAGCTCTGACGTTACGTGACGTCATAGGGTGCTGAAAATGCTGTTGCTCAAAAGCGCATACTTTACTGCAATAACTCTGAAATTTTCATTATTCTGAACAATTGGCATCATGACGAAATCATTGCCCCAAATTAAAAATAAGTGGTATGCTTATGACGTCCTCTGACGTCACGATTCAAAATATTTGTAGAAATTATGCAGAACTGCAAACTGTGTAAGTTTCAACTTTCTATCTCATCCTGAAGCTCTTCAATCCTAAAATGAAATTTTTGGTCCTATGTTCGAATATTACTTCAGCCACAGAACTTCGGTTTTTCGGAATTTCGGTAAGCTGGCAGGATCTGTACACCTTAGTTTCAAGGTGTACCATCTGTGAAAATTAGAAGAAAATCCGACCATAAATGGCAGCAGTAGAGCGCGAACACCATTGTTCAATATTTTTAGCTCTGACGTCACATGACGTCATAGGGTGCTGAAGATGCTTTTGTTCAAAAGCGCATACTTTACTGTCATAACTCTAAAATCTTCATTATTCTGAACAACTGGCATCATGTGGAAATCATTGCCCTAAAATGAAAATTAAGAAGTATGCTTATGACGTCACATGACGACATTTGACGTCACGACTCAAAATATATTAAGAAATTCTGCAGAACTGCCAACTGTGTAAGTTTCAACTTTCTATCTCATCCTGAAGCTCTTTAATCCTAAAATGAAATTTTCGGTCCTATGTTCGAATCTTATTTCAGCCACAGAACTTCGGTCTTTCGGAATTTCGGTTAGCTGACAGGATATGCACACCTTAGTTTCAAGATGTACCATCTGTGAAAATTTGAAGAAAATCCGACCATAAATGGTGGCTGTAGAGCGTGAACACCATTTTTCACTATTTTTAGCTCTGACGTAATATGACGTCATAGGGTGCTGAAAATGCTTTTGTTTAAAAGCGCATACTTTACTGTCATAACTCTGAAATATTCATTATTCTGAACAACTGGCATCATGTCAAAATCATTGCCCTAAAATAAAAATTAAGAAGTATGCTTATGACGTCACATACCGTCATATGACGTCACGACTCAAAATATATGTAGAAATTCTGCAGAACTGCAAACTGTGTAAGTTTCAACTTTCTATCTCATCCTGAAGCTCTTTAATCCTAAAATGAAATTTTCGGTCCTATGTTCGATCTTACTTCAGCCACAGAACTTCGGTCTTTCGGAATTTCGGTTAGCTGACAGGATATGCACACCTTAGTTTCAAGATGTACCATCTGTGAAAATTTGAAGAAAATCCGACCATAAATGACGGCTGTAGAGCGCGAACACCATTTTTCACTATTTTTAGCTGTGACGCCATAGGCTGCTGATAATCATTGAAATCAAAATTTCCTCATGTGACTAATAACCCATAAAAATTTCATCGTCCTAGGACTATTGCAACATATTAAAATAAGCGTTTAGTTAGGAAGAAGAAAATAATAATAATAATAAAAAAATGACGTCACGTGACGTCATATGACGTTTATTTTCACATAATTGTTAGACATCCAGAGAACTACTAACTGACAAAATTTCACCTTTCTATCTCAAATAGGACAGTTTTTATAAGCATTTAAAAATTGACGTCTTTGGTTCGAATCTTGGATCCGCCATAGATGCTTGGACTTTTCGAATTTTGAAAAACGGACACCGGAATACACAATAAGAACGTAATATACACATTCTGTGAAAATTTGATAAAAATCGGCCCATTAATAATGGCTCTGGACCATGTACAAACTTTCGTAATCAATTTCAAATGTGACGTCATATGACGTCATAGGCTTCTGAAAATCATTGAAATCGAAATTTCAGCATCTGAATCATTTGTCATTAAATTTTCATTGCCCTTCGACAATTTCAACATATAGAAATACTCTTGTTAATATTAGAAATACATTATCATATAATGACGTCACGTGACGTCATATGACGTTTATTTTCACAAAATCTTTAAGACTCCCAAAGACCTATATACTGACTAAATATCACTTTTCTATCTCAAATAGGACCGATTTTATAAGCATTTAAAAATTTACGACCTTAGTTCGA
>CM037778.1:35328866-35378866 GCA_021229015.1 Solen grandis
AAATTGGCCCCGCCCCAGGGGTCACGTGATTTAACATAGGCTAATATAGGAAAAACTTGAAAAATCTTCTTCTCAGAAACCACAAGACCTGGAGTTTAGATATTTGGTGTGCAGCATTGTCTATTAGATCACTACCAAGTTTGTTCAAATCATGGCCCTGGGGTCAAATTTGGCCCCGCCCCAGGGGTCACCTGATTTTACATAGGCTAATATAGGAAATACTTGAAAAATCTTCTTCTCAGAAACCACAAGTCCTAGCCTTTTGATATTTGGTATGTAGCATGATCTTATGACTCTCTACCAAGATTGTTCAAATTATGACCCTGGGGTCAAAATTGGCCCCGCCCCAGGGGTCACGTGATTTAACATAGGCTAATATAGGAAAAACTTGAAAAATCTTCTTCTCAGAAACCACAAGACCTGGAGCTTAGATATTTGGTGTGCAGCATTGTCTAGTAGATCACTACCAAGTTTGTTCAAATCATGGCCCTGGGGTCAAAATTGGCCCCGCCCCAGGGGTCACCTGATTTTACATAGGCTAATATAGAAAATACTTGAAAAAATCTTCTTCTCAGAAACCACAAGGCCTGGAGTTTAGATATTTGGTATGTAGCATGATCTTATGACTCTCTACCAAGATTGTTCAAATTATGACCCTGGGGTCAAAACTGGCCCAACCCAGGGGTCACTTGATTTAACATAGGCTAATATAGGAAAAACTTGAAAAATCTTCTTCTCAGAAACCACAAGGCCTAGGGTTTAGATATTTGGTGTGCAGCATTGTCTATTAGATCACTACCAAGTTTGTTCAAATCATGGCCCTGGGGTCAAATTTGGCCCCGCCCCAGGGGTCACCTGATTTTACATAGGCTTATATAGGAAATACTTGAAAAATCTTCTTCTCAGAAACCACAAGTCCTAGCCTTTTGATTTTTGTTATGTAGCATGATCTTATGACTCTCTACCAAGATTGTAAAAATTATGACCCTGGGGTCAAAATTGGCCCCGCCCCAGGTGTCACTTGATTTAACATAGGCTACTATAGGAAAAAACCTTGAAAAATCTTCTTCTCAGAAACCACAAGGCCCGGGGTTTAGATATTTGGTGTGCAGCACTGTCTAGTAGATCACAACCAAATTTGTTAAAATCATGGCCCTGGGGTCAAATTTGGCCCTGCCCCAGGGGTCACTTGATTTAACATAAGCTAATATAGGAAATACTTGAAAAAATCTTCTTCTCAGAAACCACAAGGCCTGGAGTTTAGATATTTGGTATGTAGCATGATCTTATGACTCTCTACCAAGATTGTTCAAATCATGCCCCTGGGGTCAAAATTGGCTCTGCCCCAGGGGTCACTTGATTTTACATAGCCTATGATATCAGTGAGCGATCCAGGGCCATCTGCCTCGTTCAATTGATTTGTTGCAAATCATTGCCGCCTGGGGTCAATTGCGCCTCTGTCCCAGGGTCCCTGTGACAAAATATTGGACTACTCTCTAAACTTCTGGAAGATTTTGTGAAATTTGGCAGATCACTTGATTTATAGCTTATCTTTTGACGTTATCACACAATTTCTTTCATGAAGCACAACGTCTGGATTCTTATTGATTTTGTATGTAACTGGCTTAATACCTCTAGACAGTTGTACAGCCGGGTTACTAATCATTGGTTCCGTCCTATTTACCAGTTATGCCCTTGATGATTCGTTGTAGCATCAAATTCTGGACTACTCTTCTTAAATTCTGGAAGGATTTTGATGAACTTGCGGCAATGATCCTAGACATTGTTAAGCGCGTTATCTATATCAGATTGGTTACCTCCCTTTACCAATTATGCCCCTTGATGATTTTTGATACAAAATTCTGCGGACTACTCCCTAAACTGGAAGGATTTTATGAACTTGCTGCAATGATCCTTAGACATTGTATAGCGCGTTATCTATATAGCATTGAGTTACCTCCCCTATTTACCAAGTTATGCCCCTTTGATGATTTTTGCATTACAAACTTCTGCGGACTACTCGCCTAAACTACTGGAAGGATTTTAATGATACTTGCTGTCAATGATCCTTAGACATTGTAGCAGCGCGTTATCTATATAGCATTGAGTTACCTCCCCTATTTACCAAGTTATGCCCCTTTGATGATTTTTGCATTACAAACTTCTGCGGACTACTCCTTCTAAACTACTGGAAGGATTTTGATGAAACTTGCTGGCAATGATCCTAGACATGTTAAGCGCGTATCTATATACATTTGTTACCTCCCCTATTTACCAAGTTATGCCCCTTTGATGATTTTTGCATTACAAACTTCTGCGGACTACTCCTTCTAACTACTGGAAGGATTTTGATGAAACTTGCTGGCAATGATCCTTAGACATACTATTATAACATTGGTTACCTCCCCTATTTACAAGTTATGCCCCTTTGATGATTTTTGCATTACAAACTTCTGCGGACTACTCCTTCTAAACTACGGGAAAGGGATTTTGATGAAACTTGCTGGCAGTGATCCTTAGACATTGTATAAGCGCGTTATCTATATATCATTTGGTTACCTCCCCTATTTTCCAAGTTATGCCCCTTTGATGATTTTTGCATTACAAACTTCTGCGGACTACTCCTTCTAAACTACTGAAGGATTTTGATGAAACTTGCTGGCAGTGATCCTTAGACATTGTATAAGCGCGTTATTTATATATCATTTGGTTACCTCCCTATTTTCCAAGTTATGCCCCTTTGATGATTTTTGCATTACAAACTTCTGCGACTACTCCTAAACACATTGAGATTCTTCATAAACTTGGCCATCATCCTTAGACATTGTAAACATGTGTTAGTTTTGAACATTGATACCTCCCTTTAGTTAGTTATCCCTTTGAATTTTTGCTTTAACAATTTCTGAGAGCCCCCATTTGGATTTCCTCCTTTATTTGTCTCACCTGAGCTTGTCTCGGTGAGCTTTTGGATCGCCTTTGTCCTGTGCGTCGTGCGTCGATCTTCGTCGTCTCGTCAACAATTGCTTGTGAACACTCTAGAGGCCACATTTTGGCCCAATCTTCATAAAACTTGGTCAGGATGTTTGTCTACATGATATCTCGGATGAGTTCGAAATTGGGTCATGTGGGGTCAAAAACTAGGTCACCAGGTCAAATCTTAGAAAAACCTTGGGAACACTCTAGAGGCCACAAATTTGGCCCAATGTTCATGAAACTTAGTCAGGATGTTTGTCTACATAATATCTCAGATGAGTTCGAAATTGGGTCATGTGGGATCAAAAACTAGGTCACCAGGTCAAATCTTAGAAAAACCTTGTGAACACTCTAGAGGCCACAATTTTGGCCCAATCTTCATGAAACTTGGTCAGGATGTTTGTCTACATAATATCTCGGATGAGTTCGAAATTGGGTCATGTGGGTCAAAAACTAGGTCACCAGGTCAAATCTTAGAAAAACCTTGTGAACACTTAAGGCCACATTTGGCCCAATTTCAGAAACTTGGTCAGGATGTTTGTCTACATGATATCTCGGATGAGTTCGAAAATGGGTAATGTGGGGTCAAAAACTAGGTCACCAGGTCAAATCTTAGAAAAACCTTGTGAACACCCTACAGGCCACAGTTTTGGCCCAAGCTTCATAAATTTTGGTCAGGATGTTTGTCTACATAATATCTTGCATGAGTTTGAAATTGGGTCATGTGGGATCAAAAACTAGGTCACCAGGTCAAATCTAAGGAAAACCTTGTGAACTCTCTAGAGGCCACAGTTTTAGCCCAATCTTCAATAGATTTGGTCAGGATGTTTGTCTAATTGATATATTGGATGAGTTTGAAAATGAGTCACATGAGGTCAAAAACTAGGTCACCAGGTCAAATCTAAGAAAAACCTTGTGAACACAGGCCTACATTTTTGTCCCAGTTTTAAACTTAATATGAATGATGACTGCATGAATTCCCAATTGGAAATGTAGGTCACTTAGTCAAATTAAAAAATTTTGTAGATTTTTTGTCATTATGCCTAACACAGCCATCTTACTCAGGTGAGCGACACAGGGCCATCTTGGCCCTCTTGTTTATAGTTATGCCCCTTTGATGATTTTTGCTTTACAATTTTCTGCAGACTACTCCTCCTAAACTACTGGAGGGATTTCAATGAAACTTGCTGTCATTCAACCTTAGACATTGTAGTAGCGCTTTTTCTATATAACATTGGGTTACCCCCCCCCCCCCCCTCCCCCCTGTTTTAAAGATATGTCCCTTTGATGGTATTTGTTTTACAATTTTCTTCCATTGATAGATTTCAGTGAATCTTAATGATATTTATCCATAGACATACATATACCCATATGTATGTAAAACATAGGATAACTAGATTTCTAGGTAGTTGGCACATATGTCCTCTGTATATTAAGATGGAGTGTTGCATACAAGAATTCTGATTTCATGCTCCAAAGCCATGTTTGACAAAAACACTTGCGGGGGGGTATTAGTAAGCCCTTAGGCGACAGTTCTAGTTATTATTCTACTTTTTTCTTCCTTTTGAGGTTCAAATTAAAACAGGTTGCCGATGAGCTAGCAGCATGAAATTTTAATAGTATGCAAAGTGATTTTGGCGCTTTTGATCGTCATATTTTTTTTCTTCATGTGACGTCACATGACGTCAGTGCTGAAAAAAGCTACAAAAGCTTGTACGCGCTCTACAGCCGTCATGATTGGACCGATTTACTTGATTTTTTTCACAGAATGTATAAATTATGTTCTTGTTGTGCAGGATTATATACGTTTTGCAATATTTGAAAAGATCAAGGATCTATGGCTGAATCAAGTTTCAAACTTTGGACCAGAAAATGTATTGATGTATTACGAAGCACTCAGATAAGCTAGAAACATGAAATGTGAACAGAATATGTGTCCTATTGATTTCTTTCAGTTCTGAGAAGATTGACGTCGTATGACGTAAAATGACGTCATGACGTGTTATCAAATTATTTATCCAAAATATACGTTTTTTTAGCACTGGAAGACAAAGTTTTTGACCGATTTGCATAAAATTTTGTCATCAGTCACTTCCGCTTCCGGAAAATAGCTAAGGTCAAGGTCACATGTCAGTTATCGGTTTTTTCTTCGGCCTTAAATATCTCAAAAACGAAAAATATTTTATCGAGACACTATAATTTGTAGTGCTTTGAAATGCCTTTCTGATGATATATAGTTTTTGAAGATCGGGGTTGAATCAGTTGAGTTATTGCAGAAAAACAAAAATGCTGCAACCCTAAGCGCACTTAACTACTTATATCTCGATAATTATTGATTTTTGTTAATAAGAGTATGAATATAATTTGTAGATCAATGCCCGGACGTTCTTTTGGTGTTTAAATTTTAAAGATTGACCTAATATTCATTAAGTCATAAGGAAAAACAAAACGATATGAACATATTTATCCCCGATTTTTGCCGTATGCTCAAGGTTTAAACGCCCGTAGCTACAAAGTGTTTAAAGATACATACAATTATGAAGCGAGTGAATTGTGGGAAATGAAAAGACCTTTCTAACGGTACCTACCTTTTTAAAATTGGACTTAATATAAGGAAGTTACATGAAAACTAAGAATGCAGTAAAACCGTTCTTTCATGCACTCCCGCAGTAAGTCCCGATCACTTGATTCCTTTTTTTCGAAGAAACTAATGATTTTTAGCTCACATGAGCACAACGTGCTCAAGATGAGCTTTTCTGATCGCCTTTTGTCCGGCGTCCGTCGTCCGGCGTCAACAATTGCTTCAAACAAAATCTCCTCCTAAATGGCTTGGCCAATTTGAAAAATATTTTGCAGGAATGTTCCTTGGATGAAGCTCTACTAAAGTTCTATAAATGGTTCTGGTCCATCGCATAATTAGGTCACAGGAGCTAAAAATAGATTTTAAAAATGAAAATTTAAAAAATCTTCTTCTCTGAAACCACAAGGCCTAGCCTTTTGATTTTTGGTATGTAGCATGATCTTATGACTCTCTACCAGGATTGTACAAATTATGACCCTGGGGTCAAAATTGGCCCCGCCCCAGGGGTCACTTGATTTCACATAGGCTAATATAGGAAAAACTTGAAAAAAATCTTCTTCTCCGAAACCACAAGGCCTAGCCTTTTGATTTTTATACGCCGCCGAAGGCGGTCGTATATTGGCGTCATCTTCTCCGTCTGTCCGTCCGTCCGTACGTACGTACGTTCGTACGTCCGTACGTCCATATCTTGTGAACGCAACTCCTCCTACGTTTCTGAATGAATCTTTTCAAAACTTGGTCAATGTCATTACTATAATGGGTAGATGTGCATGAAGTGGCGATTTTCCGGTTCATTGATTTTTACAAGATTTGTGTCCCTTTGAAACTTAGTCTCTGTAGCTGAATGATATTGCAGCCTTGTGAACGCAACTCCTCCTACATTTCTGAATGAATCTTTTCAAAACTTGGTCAGTGTCATTACTATAATGGGTAGATGTGCATGAAGTGGCGATTTTCCAGTTCATTGATTTTTACATGATTTGTGTCCCTTTGAAACTTAGTCTCTGTAGTTGAATGATATTGCAGCCTTGTGAATGCAACTCCTCCTACATTTCTGAATGAATCTTTTCAAAACTTGGTCAATATCATTACTATAATGGGTAGATGTGCATGAAGTGGTGATTTTATGGTTCATCGATTTTACATGATTTGTGTCCCTTGAAACTTAGTCTCTGTGCTGTTTGATATTGCAGCCTTGTGAACGTAACTCCTCCTACATTTCTGAATGAATCTTTTCTAAACTTGGTCAATATCATTACTATAATGGGTAGATGTGCATGAAGTGGTGATTTTCCGGTTCATTGATTTTTACAAGGTTTGTGTCCCTTGAAACTTAGTCTCTGTAGCTGTTTGATATTGCAGCCTTGTGAACGTAACTCCTCCTACATTTCTGAATGAATCTTTTCAAAACTTGGTCAATATCATTACTATAATGGGTAGATGTGCATGAAGTGGTGATTTTCCGGTTCATTGATTTTTACAAGGTTTGTGTCCCTTGAAACTTAGTCTCTGTAGCTGAATGATATTGCAGCCTTGTGAACGCAACTCCTCCTACATTTCTGAATGAATCTTTTTATAACTTGGTCAATGTCATTACTTTAATGGGTAAATGTGCATGAAGTGGCGATTTTGGTTCATTGATTTTTACAAGTTTGTGTCCTTGAAACTTAGTCTCTGTAGCTGATTGATATTGCAGCCTTGTGAACGCAACTCCTCCTACATTTCTGAATGAATCTTTTCAAAACTTGGTCAATATCATTACTATAATGGGTAGATGTGCATGAAGTGGTGATTTTCCGGTACATTAATTTTTGCAAGATTTGTGTCCCCTGAAACTTAGTCTTTTTAGCTGATTGATATTTCAGCTTTGGGAATGCAATTTCTTGTATGTTTCTGACCTAATCTTTTCAAAACTTGGGCAATGTCATTACTATACTGGGTAGATATGCACAAAGCAGGGGCTTTGATGTTCATCAATATTTGCAATAGTTATGCCTTTCTAAACATGGTCTCTTTAAAACACAACTCAAGTTTCTAAACAGGTAAAAGTGCATAAGGCAAGGATTTTCTGGTACAGTGATTTTTGCAAGAGTTATGGGGAGAAAGAAAAAAGGATTCAAATTGATACTGCTATTTGACCTACTGTCATATTGGAAGCATTTTTAGGGTTCTATCTCTGTTCAGCTAAATTAATTGGTCTTACAGACTTCATTATGAGGTTATGCTTACAGAAATGTTAAAAGCAATAATTAAAAGACCCCTCTTGGTCTTTATATTTTGTGGCGGCGTATATTGTGGCATCACTGGCACTCTTGTTGGTATGTAGCATCATCTTATGGGCCACTACCAAGATTGTACAAATCATAGCCCTATGGTGATAAATGACCCCGCACCAGGGGTCACTTGTTTTACATAGAGTTATATAGGAAAATCTTAAAAAATCTTCTTCCATGAATGCATAAGGCCTAGAGCTTAGATATTTGGTATGAAGCATCATCTTATGGGCCACTACCAAGATTGTACAAATCATAGCCCTATGGTGATAAATGACCCCGCACCAGGGGTCACTTGTTTTACACAGTTATATAGGAAAATCTTAAACAAGAAATATCTTTAAAAAAAGGTATTCGGCGTAAAATGGAAAACAAACTGAACTCCTACAATCTAATAATAGACTGTATTTCCGGGAACCCAGATGTATTCTTAAAATAGTGATAATGCAGTCTATTTATATACATTCTGTACACACTGACATGGTTAAGTTTACTTATTACAAAAAGGGGTCAAAGGTATGTTATTGTATATGTAAGATTAATAATGTTTGTTGGTTAGATCCGTATTGATAAAGTAAGACCCCCTAATTGATAGGAAAGTATGTGTTAATTATAATAAATGGGTTAACTTCCTCCGCATACTACATGATCAACAGGTTAAAGTGGGCGAGTCCACTTCTGCAGATTTGCAGGGGGGATTTTGGTCTAAAAATAAACATCGAAATCGATTTTATACAGCTACGCCGAAAAATCTTCTTCTATGAATCCATAAGGCCTAGAGCTTAGATATTTGGTATGTAGCATCATCTTATGGGCCACTACCAAGATTGTACAAATCATAGCCCAATGGTGATAAATGACCCCACACCAGGGGTCACTTGTTTTACATAGAGTTAAATAGGAAAATCTTAAAAAGTCTTCTTCTATGAATCAATAAGGCCTAGAGCTAAGATTTTTGGTATGTAGTAGCATCTAATGGTTCATTACAAAGATTTTCAAAGTCTTGGCCCTACGGTGATAAATGACCCTGCGCCCAAGTCTTCTCTGAAACCATATGGCCCATTGCTTAGATATTTGGTGTGTAGTATTGTCAGGGGTAAAATGTTTTAGATTAAGTTATATCAGAATCCTTGTCTGTTTAAAAACCTTGACATCAGTTGAAGCAATGGTACTCAGGTGAGCGATTCAGGGCCATCATGGCCCTCTTGTTTAAAAATAACATACAATTTTTTTATTTATTTTTGCATGATGTAATGTGGTTCTAATGATATGCAGATTTTAATGATCGGACCATAAATTATAAAGTTATTTGTCGAAAGGCAATAATAGACATGAACATCTTTTTGCCGATTTTTGCCATTTACTTTAAAAATAACTTTCTATATCTCAGAGCCCGTAATAAAAAAGTTGAAACATGAAACACGTGAAATGTTGGAAATTTAAAGGCCTTTCTAATGGTACCTTGCGTTTGAAAATTGGACATCGGATATCCTATAAGGAAGTTAGATGAGAAATAAGAATTCATTTAAACCGTTCTTTCATGCATTTCTGCAGTTAGTCCCTATCATTTTATTGTTTTTTTCTAAGAAACTATTAATTTTTGAAAATAACATAAAGAACAGTATTATTAGCGTGATGCAATGCGGTTCTAATGGTATGCAGATTTTAATGATCGGACCATTAATTTTAAAGTTATTTGTCGAAGGGCAATAATAGACATGAACATCGTTTTGCCGATTTTTTTGCCGTTTCTTTGAAAACTAACTTTCTATATCTTAGAGCACGTAACAGAAAAGTTGAAATATGAAACACGTGAAATGTTGGAAATATAAAGGCCTTTCTTTTTAGCTCACCTGAGCACTTGTGCTCGGGTGAGCTTTTCTGGTCGCCTTTTTTCCGTCATCAGTCGTCCGTCGTCAACATTTGCTTGTGAACACTCTAGAGGCCACAGTTTTGTCCCAATCTTCATGAAACTTGGTCAGGATGTTTGTCTACATAATATCTCGGATGAGTTTGAAATTGGGTCATGTGGGGTCAAAAAATAGGTTACTAGGTCAAATCTTAGAAAAACATTGTGAACACTCTAGAGGCCACAGCTTTGGCCCAATCTTCATGAATCTTGGTCAGGATGTTTGTCTTTATGATATCTCGGACGAGTTTGAAATTGGGTCATGTGGGGTCAAAAACTAGGTCACCAGGTCAAATCTAAGAAAAACTTTGTGATCAGTCTACAGGCCACAGTTTTGGCCCAATCTTCATAAAATTTGATCAGGATGTTTGTCTACATGATATCTCGGATGAGTTCGAAATTGGGTTACATTGGGTCAAAAACTAGGTCACCAGTGAAAATTTAGAAAAACTTGGAACACTCTAAGGCCACAGTTTTGCCCAATCTTCATAAAAATGATCAGGGTGTTTGTCTACATATTTGGATGAGTTCGAAAATGGGTAATATGGGGTCAAAAACTAGGTCATCAGGTCAAATCTTATCAAAACCTTGTGAACACTCTACAGGCCACAGTTTTTGGCCCAATCTTCATAAATTTTGATCAGGATGTTTGTCTACATATATCTTGCATGAGTTTGAAAATTGGGTTATGGGTCAAAAACTAGGTCACAGGTCAAATCTAAAAACCTTGTGAACCTCTAAGGCCACAGTTTTAGCCCAATCTTCAAAAGATTTGGTCAGGATGTTTGTCTAATTAATATATTGGATGAGTTCGAAAATGAGTCCCATGAGAACAAAAACTAGGTCACCAGGTCAAATCTTAGAAAAATCTTGTGAATACTCTAGAGGCCTACATTTTTGTCCCAGTCTAAATCAAAATTGATATTAGGTCAGGATTTATGCCCCTTTTAATATTGAAAAAAGCTAGATTTCACATTGTCATTGTCACTTTAAAATTAAAATTATAACTGAAAACAAAGAAACATATTCCCTTTTGAATGCAATGACTTTAAAATTTAAATTATGTTATATGACATCACAGATTTCCTCTGCTATTTATTTATGTTTGCACTCTACAGCTATCAATTCGGGACGGATTTTCTTAAATTTTTGAAGATGGTGTATTTCAGAAAACTCAATAAGTATGATCAGGTTTGACATGGTTTGCAGTGCAGAAAGCCCTTTCTTTTGTCTAGAAGAAAAGAAGTCTAGTTATTCTTTTACATGTGAAAAATAACAATATATTCCTATATCAAGTCACTGTTTGCAAAAGTGAGCTAATGTTTTGGTAACTGAACTGATGGTAGATCTATTACTTTAACAAAGCAAATAAAGCAGACCCCTTTTGAGAGAACTTTTGTACATATGTCACTGTGTGTCTCAATGTGTGTGTGTGAGAGGGGAATGGGTGGATACATAATTTTTTTTTTTATTTTTTTTTAAATCCCTAGTTTATTTTTCTATATTTGATGTTAAAAGGATTACATAACAAAGACACACAATCACCATGCACCTACAGTTGTCACACTCTTTCTCAATTGGCAGATCTAGCAATGATTCAAGCTATAAGCTAGGCCATTTGAATTAGCCCTTATTGTATACAAATTTTAGGGTAAATTTTTAAACATGCCAGTTTGGGTTGACATTGGACAATTAGGTCCACAAGGTAAAGTAAGTGGAATGACTCATTTGTATAAATATTGCAATATATCTGAACATTTAGACATATCTACAATGAATTGTTTTTCACTCATCAGGACTGGAAGCAAGCTTGGTATCTCTCCATTGATGTTGGCTGCCATGAATGGTCATACTGCTGCTGTGAAGCTGCTTTTGGATATGGGAAGTGATATCAACGCTCAGGTATTCTTCATAATATTTTCAACACACAAAATTTTAAGGTTATACTATTGATTGCTTTTTAGCTCACCAGAGCACAAAGTACTGAAGGTAACTATAGAGATCACCATCTCTAGAAACTGCATTAAAAGACATCTCCTCTGAAATGAATACAGTGGTCACGCGATTCCTCGAGGTCGGACGGGATCTGCAAAAAAAAAAATGGAAGAATTGCCGTATTCAAGGAATCATATATGTGTCAAAATTCAATAGATTTACATTTGTTGATTTTTCATTAACTATTTTGTTACGTTTAGCCTTTAATAATAATTTATAAGCATATGTTTAAAAATACAAAAAATAACACGATCATAGCTTTCATTGTGAGAATTAAGTCAGAAATAAGTTCTTTTTTTTACCGATAATATGACTGAAACCCTTTGTTTTAGTTTGTGTATATGGCGGCATTGTGTATTTTTTACATTCTTGTAATAAACACTTATACTGTGGTTCTACAAATTAATGATTACAGAGAAAAAGAACAACACACAAACAGACAAAATCGGCTCCTTTAATGACAAGTGATTAATCATGCAGACCCATCACAGTTTGTTACATGACCAGAAGTTGCGAAAATACTTTCTACATGGCCGTGATATAACGATTCAACAATGTACTCTAAGGAGGTTTGACAATGTGAAAACAAAAAGAAAACCATTTCGACCAAGGTGTTAATTACAGGTGGTCATAGGGCCGGAGTATGGTTTTCAAGGCGATATAGGTAGTTTTTGATACCGATTTCGAGGAATCGCATCGAAATAATATAGGATATACTATCTAGGGACCAAGAACGGAGCTCGAGAAATCCAAAATCGCATGTTTGAAGAATCGTCCATAAATTCATATAGAATAAGAAGGGCTAAATCAAGGGATCGGGCTTGTAGCTCGAGCCATCACCAGTGTTCAATGAATTGCCACATTGAGGAATCGCGTGACCACTGTAGGTAGAAATTAATGAACAATGACATGAATGATCTAAGTGTGGCCCCCCACATAAAACTGATAAGATTAACTAGATCCATGCAGAACTCTGGTTACCATGGAAATCAACAGGATTTTGATTATAAAACTTAGAAAATCTTCTCTGAAACTTGTGGTAAGAATTTAATTCCATTTGGTACAAATGATCACCTCATGGCCCTCTACCATCATTGAAAAAATATAGTTGACCTCTTTAAGTCTTAGAATATGAGGCCCCCAGATGGTTGGCTAGAGTCCTAATAAAATACTCATAGAAAAAAAAAATGAAATTTACTCGTATTTGAGTACAAAACAGAAGGATTGAGTTTCTATTCAGAATTGTTTGCACATTAATCAGAAGAACAATGTTTTGGGTACATCAAGGGTTGAAGCAGATGTAGAATGAATGTATCCTAGACTGTTGTCTCATTTTCTTTGCATATTGTATATTCTGTCAGTGTTACTGCAGACCAGTCAATATGAAATAAGTCAGTCACAATTTGGAGCTGATAATCTTTTTTAATAATGGTACAAAGGATGCATATAAAGATCCAGAAATAGGCCTATATAGGTACTCCCCAAATGTAAAACATTAAACAGTGAGGATTCTTTGATAACTGGCTGTCTAAATATTACTGGAGATATTTGTTAAGAAAGTAAAATCAAATGTCATCATTGCATCCACACTGGTCAGGGGTAACTCATTAGTTTTTAGCTCACCTGAGCACGAAGTGCTCAAGGTGAGCTATTGTGATCACCCTTCGTCCGTCGTCGTGCAATGTGCGTCGTGTGTCGTGCGTCATCAACAATTTTCTTTAAACGACATCTCCTCTGAAATCGCTGGACAGAATTTAATGAAACTTGGCAGGAATGTTCCTTGGGTGAGGCTCTACAAAAGTTGCTAAAATAAAGTTGATCCATGAAGAACTCTGGTTGCCATGGCTACAAAAAGAAAAATAATTTGAAAACTTTAAAAATCATCTTCTTCAAAACTACTGGCCAGATTTTAAAATAAATTGGTAGAGATGTTCTTTGGGTCAACCTCTATCAAAGTTGCTAAAATTATTCCGATCCGTAAAAAAAACATGGCCGGCAGGGGCGGGGCTTATTTGCCTTATATGTATATAGAGAAACCTTTAAACAACATCTCCTCTGAAACCACTATACAGAATTTGATTAAACTTGGCAGGGATGATCCTTGGGTCAACCTTCACAAAAGTTGCTAAAATAAACTTGATCCATGTAGAACTCTGGTTGCCATGGCAACAAAAAGAAGAAAAAAAATGAAAACTTTAAAAATCATCTTCTTCAAAACTACTGGCCAGATTTTAAAATAAATTGGTACAGATGTTCCTTGGGTCAACCTCTACCAAAGTTGCTAAAATTATTCCGATCCGTAAAAAAACATGGCCGCCAGGGGTGGGGCTTATTTGCCTTAAATGTATATAGAGAAACCATTAAACGACATCTCCTCTGAAACCGCTGGACAGAATTTAATGAAACTTGGCAGGGATGATCATTAGGTCAACCTTCACAAAATTTGCTAAAATAAAGTTGATCCATGAAGAACTCTGGTTGCAATGGCAACAAAAAGAAGAAAAAAAATATGAAAACTTTAAAAATCATCTTCTTCAAAACTACTGGCCAGATTTCAAAATAATTTGGTACAGATGTTCCTTGGGTCAACCTCTACCAAAGTTGCTAAAATTATTCCGATCCGTAAAAAACATGGCCGCCAGGGGCGGGGCTTATTTGCCTTATATGTATATAGAGAAACCTTTAAACGACATCTCCTCTGAAACCGCTGGACAGAATTTAATGAAACTTGGCAGGAATGTTCCTTGGGTGAGGCTCTACAAAAGTTGCTAAAATAAAGTTGATCCATGAAGAACTCTGGTTGCCATGGCAACAAAAAGAAAAAAAAATATGAAAACTTTAAAAATCATCTTCTTCAAAACTACTGGCCAGATTTCAAAATAATTTGGTACAGATGTTCCTTGGGTCAACCTCTACCAAAGTTGCTAAAATTTTTCCAATCCGTAAAAAACATGGCCGCCAGGGTCGGGGCTTATTTGCCTTATATGTATATAGGGAAAACTTTAATCAACAGTTCCTCTGAAACCACTGGACAGTATTTGATTAAACTTGGCAGGAATGATCCTTAGGTCAACCTTCACAAAAGTTGCTAAAATAAACTTAATCCATATAGAACTCTGGTTGCCATGGCAACAAAAAGAAAAAAAAATATGAAAACTTTAAAAATCATCTTCTTCAAAACTACTGGCCAGATTTAAAAATAAATTGGTACAGATGTTCCTTGGGTCAACCTCTACCAAAGTTGCTAAAATTATTCTGATCCAATTAAAAAACATGGCCGCCAGGGGTGGGGTTTATTTGCCTTATATGTATATAGGGAAAACTTTACAGGGATCATCTCCTTTAAAACTACTGGCCAGATTTCAAAATGTTTTAATACAGACTGATGTTCCTTGGGTAACCGTATACTCAGGTGAATCATGGCCCTTGGGTCAAATTTGGCCCCGCCCCAGGGGTCACTTGATTAAACATAGGCAAATATAGAAAAAAAACTTGAAAAATCTTCTTCTCAGAAACCACAAAGCCTGGGGTTTAGATATTTGGTGTGTAGCATTGTCTAGTAGATCACTACCAAGTTTGACCCTGGGGTCAAATTTGGCCCCGCCATAAGGGTCACCTGATTTTACATAGGCTAATATAGAAAAAAAAACTTGAAAAATCTTCTTCTCAGAAACCCCAAAGCCTGTGGATTAGATATTTGGTGTGCAGCATTGTCTAGTAGATCACTACCAAGTTTGTTCAAATCATGGCCCTGAGGTCAAATTTGGCCCCGCCCCTGGGGTCACTTGATTAAACATAGGCAAATATAGAAAAAACTTGAAAAATCTTCTTCTCAGAAACCACAAGGCAAGGAGTTTAGATATTTCATTTGTAGCATTGTCTACTGGGTCTCTACCACATTTTTACAAATCATGACAATTGGGTCAATTTTGGCCCCGCCAAAGGGGTCCCCGATTTTACATAGGCTAATGTAGGAAAAATCTTGAAAAATCTTCTTCTCAGAAACCACAAGGCCTGGTGTTTAGATATTTGGTGTGTAGCATTGTCTAGTGGATTTCTACCAAGTTTGTTCAAATCATGACCCTCGGGTAAAAATTGACCCCACTCCAGGGGTCACTTGATTTAACAAAGACTTATATAGGAGAAACCTGAAAAATCTTCTTCTCAGAAATCACAAAGCCTGGATTTTAGATATTTGGTATGTAACATGGGCTAATAGACCTCTACCAAGTTTGTTCAAATCATGAATCATGCATTGTCTAGTGGATCTATACATAGTTTGTTCAAATCATGGCCCTGGGGTCAAATTTGGCCATAGGGGTCACATGATTTTACATAGGCTAATATAGAAATAACTTGAAAAATCTTCTTCTCAGAAAACAGATGGCCTTGGGTTTAGATATTTGGTGTGTAGCATTGTCTAGTCGATTCTTACCAAGTTTGTTCAAATCATGATGCTGGGGTCAAAATTGGCCCTGCCCCAGGGATCACTTGATTTTACATAGACTTATTTTGGAAAAAACTAGAAAAATCTTCTCAGAAACCACAAGGCATGGTGTTTAGATATTTGGTGTGTAGCATTGTCTACTGGGTCTCTACCACATTTTTACAAATCATGACCATTGGGTCAAATTTGGCCCCGCCAAAGGGGTCCCCGATTTTTCATAGGCTAATGTAGGAAAAAAAACTTGAAAAATCTTCTTCTCAGAAACCACAAGGCATGGTGTTTAGATATTTGGTGTGTAGCATTGTCTACTGGGTCTCTACCACATTTTTAGCTCGACTATTCGAAGATATGAGAGCTATTGTAGTTGCTCTTGCGTTGGCGTCGGCGTTGGCGTTGCAGCTTTTGGTTAAAATTTTGCGTGCAAGTTACTATCAACCTTATATCTCAATAACCGTTTATGGTATTGACTTGAAAGTTTAAAAATATGTTCAGAGGCATCAGGCAACCAAGGTAGATAACTCTTGACTGAATTTAATATGAATTATGGCCCCTTTTTAACTTAGAAATTTTGGTTAAAGTTTTGCATGCAATAGAAAATTTGGTTAAAGTTTTGCGTGCAAGCTATTATTTAGTTTGTATCTCAATAACCATTCATGGTATTGACTTGAAAGTTTATGAATATGTTTAGGGGAATCAGACAACCAAAGTAGATAACTCTTGATGGAATATATTACAAATTATGGCCCCTTTTTAGCTCGACTTTTCGAAGAATATGAGAGCTATTGTAGTCGCCCTGGCGTGGGCATTGGCGTTGCAGCTTTTGGTTAAAGTTTTGCGTGCAAGTAATTATCAACCTTATATCTCAATAACCGTTTATGGTATTGACTTGAAAGTTTATAAATATGTTCAGGGGCATCAGACAACCAAATTAGATAACTCTTGATGGAATATATTACAAATTATGGCCCCTTTTTAACTTAGAAATTTTGGTTAAAGTTTTGCATGCAATAGAAAATTTGGTTAAAGTTTAACTTGCAAGTAGCTATCAACCTTATATCTCAATAACCGTTTATGGTATTGACTTGAAAGTTTAGGGGGACAAGTAGATAACTCTTGACTGAATTTAATATGAATTATGGCCCCTTTTTAACCTAGAAATTTTGGTTAAAGTTTCGCATGCAAGTAGCTATCAACCTTATATCTCAATAACCATTTATGGTATTGACTTGAAAGTTTATAAATATGTTCAGGGGCATCAGACAACCAAGGTAGATAACTTTTGACTGAATTTAATATGAATTATGGCCCCTTTTTAACTTAGAAATTTTGGTTAAAGTTTTGCATGCAATAGAAAATTTGGTTAAAGTAACTTGCAAGTAGCTATCAACCTTATATCTCAATAACCGTTTATGGTATTGACTTGAAAGTTTATGAATATGTTCAGGGGCATCAGACAACCAAGGTAGATAACTCTTGACTGAATTTAATATGAATTATGGCCCCTTTTTAACTTAGAAATTTTGGTTAAAGTTTTGCATGCAATAGAAAATTTGGTTAAAGTTTTGCGTGCAAGCTGCTATCTAGTTTGTATCTCAATAACCATTCATGGTATTGACTTGAAAGTTTATGAATATGTTTAGGGGCATCATACAAACAAGGTAGATAACTCTTGATGGAATATATTACAATTTATAGCCCCTTTTTAACTTAGAAATTTTGGTTAAAGTTTTGCATGCAGTAGAAAATTTGGTTAAAGTTTAATGTGCAAGTAGCTATCAATATATCTCGATAACCATTTATGGTATTGACTTGAAAGTTTATAAATATGTTCAGGGGCATCAGACAACCAAAGTTGATAACTCTTGATGGAATATATTACAAATTATGGCCCCTTTTTAACTTAAAAGTTTTGGTTAAAGTTTTGCATGCAAGTTACTTTCATGCTAATATCTCAGTATCCAGGCATGGGATTGATTTTAAACATCTTTAATATGTTTAGGACTATCATACTATCAAGGTAGATAACTTTCAGGGGCATCAGAAAACTAAGGAGATTAACTTTTGGATTGAATTTTATACAAATTATGGCCTTTTTCTAACTTGGATTTTTGGTTAAAGTTTTGCATGCACAGTGTTATTGTGCTTATGTCTCAGTAACTAGGCATGGGATTGATTTTTAGACATCATAAAAATTTTAAGGGGTATCAGACTAACAAGGTATATCATTTTTGACTATTATTATGTACAGGGTATGTGAAGGGCAAGAATTGAAATAGATTTCATTTGATTTACCAACAAACATTTTGAAAAGTCGAGCGTGCTCTCCTCTGACAGCTCTTGTTAACTTAGAAATTTTGGTTAAGTTTTGCATGCAAGATACTCTCATGCTTATATCTCAGTATCAAGGCATGCAATTGATTTTAAACATCTTTAATATGTTTAGGGGTATCATACTTTCATGGTAGATAACTCTTGATGGAATTTGTTACAAATTATTGCCCCTTTCTAATTTAGAAATTTTGGTTAAAGTTTTGCATGCAAGTTACTTTCATGCTAATATCTCAGTATCCAGGCATGCGATTGATTTGAAACATCTTTAATATGTTTAGGAGTATCATACTATCTAGGTAGATAACTTTTGATGGAATATATTACAAGTTATGGCCCCTTTTTAAACGTAGAAATTTTGGTTAAAAATTTGCATGCAAGGTACTTTCATGCTAATACCTTAGAGTCCAGGCATGGGATTAATTTGAAACATCTTTAATATGTTTAGGGGTATCATACTATGAAGGAAGATAACACTTGATGGAATATATTAAAAATTATTACCCCTTTTTAACTTAGAATTTTGGTTAAATTTTTGCATTCAAGCTACTATCCAGCATATATCTCAGAAATTGTTTGTGGAATTGACTAGAAAGTTAAGGAGTGTCTTCAGGGGCATCAGAAAACTAAGGAGGATAACTTTTGGACTGAATTTTATACAAATTATGACCCTTTTCTAACTTGGATTTTTGGTTAAAGTTTTGCATGCACAGTGTTATTGTGCCTATGTCTCAGTAACTAGGCATGGGATTGATTTTAGACATCATAAAAATATTAAGGGGTATCAGTCTATCAAGGTATATCATTTTTGACTATTTTTATGTACAGGGTATGTGAAGGGCAAGAATTGAAATAGATTTCATTTGATTTACCAACAAGCATTTTGAATAGTCGAGCGTGCTGTCATCTGACAGCTCTTGTTACAAATCATGACCATTGGGTCAAATTTGGCCCCGCCAAAGTGGTCCCCGATTTTACATAGGCTAATGTAGGAAAATACTTGAAAATCTTCTTTTCAGAAACCACAAGGCCTGGTGTTTAGATATTTGGTGTGTAACATTGTCGAGTGAATTTCTACCAAGTTTGTTCAAATCATGACCCTGGGGTCAAAATTGGCCCCACCCCAGGGGTCACTTAATTTAACATAGACTAATATAGGAGAAACCTGAAAAATCTTCTCTAAAATCATAAAGTCTGGAGTTTAGATATTTGATATGTAACATGGGCTAATAGAACTCTACCAAGTTTGTTCAAATCATGAATCATGCATTGTCTAGTGGATCTATACATAGTTTGTTCAAATCATGGCCCTGGGGTCAAATTTGGCCATAGGGGTCACATGATTTTACATAGGCTAATATAGAAATAACTTGAAAAATCTTCTTTTCAGAAAACAGATGGCCTTGGGTTTAGATATTTGGTGTGTAGCATTGTCTAGTCGATTCTTACCAAGTTTGTTCAAATCATGATGCTGGGGTCAAAAAGTATTTGAGATAACAACTCGAAACTTCATAGGTGGATAGATCTTATGGAGGAGAAGTGCAGTGCACAAGAATGATAACTCTACCTTTCATTATGTTTTGGTTATTGCCCATTGTTATTTTTCAAGCTCAAATTTTATCACCGTGACCTTGATATTTTACCTGTAGACCTCAAAATAGAGGAAACATTGGTTTCATATCTATAATCACTAAAAACATCAGTCTTCATTACCAAAAATTTCCTTTTAAAAATGAAATATTCTCTCTCCAACACATCTTCTAAAGAGCAAGCGTTCGGCAGGGGATGGCCATGTCAACATGGCTCTTGTCTTATATTGTGTTGCAGTGTCATTTGAATATAAAAAATAAGTTACAATACAGAGTTAACTTTGGCACTGTTGTTTGATTTCAGATTGAAACCAACAGGAACACAGCTCTGACCCTGGCGTGTTTCCAGGGTCGTCATGAGGTGGTCAGCTTACTGGTGGATAGGAGAGCAAATATTGAGCACAGGGCAAAGGTAAATATGATCCTGTTTTTTTATGTGAAGTGTAGCATACAAAAATGGGTCCTAGCTCAAAGGTCAAGACTTAGAGGTCAAAGATCACTGAGCTCAACTTGCTTGTCCAAGCTGTAACTTAGACATATTAGCTTGGCAGTTATGTTTACCTAATTAAGTAGAAAGGTTTCCTGCAAATGTTGGGTCCCTAATTAGAAGTGAAGGTCATGGAGCTGGATTTGCCTGTATCTCTTGAGACAATGTGTTGCATGAAAGAGTCTAATCCCTAGCTCATAGCTCGATATGTTGCCCTTGGGCATCTAGTTCAGAAATGCCATCCTACTTATACGCTATGCCACTTTTTTCTGTTAATTCTGCTCATGAAGATATTCATTGTGCCTTGATATTGATACAGTTACATCTGAATATCATAACAAGCAATCTTTCTCAATTCCAGAGAACTGTCACTACAGCTATCAGCAATGTCAAGGTCTCTATGCAAAACAAACATTCCCTATATGGATATTAAATTGAACTTAAACTACAGTAGAACCTTGTCAAACCGAACATCTCTATTTTTGTTTCTTCATCAAATTTCATACACTTGTTAACTATCACAAGGGCTACATTCTCATCCATGGCCATAAGGTTCATGCCTCCCAACAAATTTATATGGAGGAGACATATTTTTGTGTCACCTGCTGTAATCAGAAGTGACACATAGGGATCACTTTTCCGTACCCATCAGTCTTTCTGTCTGTCCATCTGTCTGTCCTTCTGTCTGTCTGTCCATCACACGTAGCTTGTTTTTGTTAACTTTAAGCCAAGCAAAAAGATACAAAGCTTTAAATATATAGGCTTCAGTTGAGTTTTGAGTGTGCATTGCTTATCTTTTGAAGTAATTTATGCAATAATTGACATAATATTTCTTCTCCTCTCTAACTGGTAATATTTCTTCTTTCAAACTAATGCACAGAATTCTGTTTTGATCCCCATGGCTAGAAAATAAGTCCTGCAGTTGGTTGTCTAGTTTTCTTATTTAGTCTGTATAGAAGCTATGAAAATGTTTTTTATCTGAAATTTTAATCAAGGTTAAACTGAATTGTTTTATTAAGCTGATGGAACTCTGGTGAGTGTTTTAGGGCCATGATGGCCCTCTTGTTTGTCAGGGTTGTCTGTCTGTCTGTATGTCTGTTTGTCTTTCTGTTCATCCGTCCGTCTGCCTGGCTGTCTGTCACAATTTTTGTCCAGAACTCAAAAAGTTTGAAAGCTATTATTTTGAAACTTCACAGGTTGATAGATCTCCTTAAGGAGAAGATTGGTCAACCAAAACTCTGCACATCATAATTTTGGAGTAATTGCCCATTGTTAAATTTTGTACTTAATTTTTGTCCAGAGTTTTACTCATGCACTATAAGACAGTTAACCTTGAAACTTCATAGCTGGAAAGATCTTTCAGAGAAGAATTGCAATGTAGAAGAACCGTTACCCTGCACACCATATTTTTAGCTTACCTGAGCACAACGTGCTCAAGGTGAGCTTTTGTGATTGCCCTTAGTCCGGCGTCCGTTGTCCATCGTGCGATGTGCATCGTCAACAATTTGGCTTGTTAACTCTCTAGAGGCCATATTTTCATGAAACTTGGTCAGAATGTTTGTCTCCATAAAATCTTGGACAAGTTCCAATTCGGGTCATGTGGGGTCAATAAGAAAGTCATGAGGTCAAATCTTAGTAAAACCTTGTTAACATTCTAGAGGCCCCATTTTTGGCCCAATCTTCAGGAAACTTGGTCAGAATGTTTGTTTCCATATAGTCTTGGACAAGTTTGAATTTGGGTCATGGGGAGTCAAAAAGTAGGTCATTAGGTCAAATCTTAGAAATACCTTGTTAACACATTAAAGGCAACATTTTTGGCCCAATCTTTATGAAACTTGGTCAGAATGTTTGTTTCCATAAAATCTTGGACAAGTTCTGAAATTGGGTCACGTGGGATCAAAAAGTAGGTCATGAGATCAAATCTTAGAAAAACCTTAACACTCTAAAGGCCACAATTTTTGCCATATCTTCATGAAACTTGGTCGGAATGTCTGTTTCCATAAAATCTTGGACAAGCTAGTAAGTGGGTCATGTGATTTCAAAAAGTAGGTCAATATGAAAAATCCAATATATGTTGCTTATTTATAATCAGGTGAGCGATTCATGGCCATCATGGCCCTCTTGTTTGGATTTATTGTTTAATTTTATATTCATTAATTTTTTGTCATGAGCATTACTCATGCACTATGAAATAAATAATCTTGAAACTTCATAGGTTGATAGATCTCATGGAGAAGTGCTGTTCACAAAAAAAAAAAAAAAAAAAAAAAAAAAATGTACCTGTGCACATCATATTTTTGGAGTTATTGCCTCTTGTTGAATTTCATACTTAATTTAAGTCCGGAGCATTACTCATACATTTTGGGACATATAACCTCGAAACTTAATAGATGTATTGATCTCATGAAGGAGAATCGCAGTACACAAGAACATTAACTTTCTACATCATATTTTAGGGTTATTGCCGTTTGTTAAATTTCATACTAATCCTTTGAAAAAGTGTTATTTGGGGAAAAATAATCCCATTTCATGGTTTCTTGTTGGAATATTCCCCTTTTTAATCCCTGCCGCGAAGCGGGAGGGGGGTTATAGGAATGGCCTTTGTCTGTCTGTCTGTCTGTCCGCCCTTCCTCAAGTGACGCTCCGGGGTAAGGAAATTGGGTTAGGGTTAGTTTTATGGGGTTTCGGTAGTACAATTGGCACATGTGGGGTGCAAATTATGGGGTGCAAAAGGGCCAAAGATCAAAGGAAAAATCCCACAATGTCACTTCCGTGAGAATGGCCGTCCGTCCGTCTGTCCATCCATATATCCTATACCGCTTGAAGGATTTTCGTGAAACTTGCCTCAAATGTAAACCTAGTTGAGACAATGTGCAGAACACAGGTGGCAGCCATGTAGGTTCAAGGTCAAGGTCACACTTGAGGGTCATGTATTTGAACCTTCAATTTCCATTTCAATTTCGTGTCCGCTCCATATCTATATACCCCTTGAAGGATTTTAATGAAACTTGCCTCAAATGTAAACCTGGTTAAGAAGATGTGCAGAACACAGGTTGCAGCCATGTAGGCTCAAGGTCATGGTCACACTAGAAGGTTATGTGTTTGAACCTTCAATTTCGTGTCTGCTCCATATCTCCTATACCCCTTTTAGTTTTTTCATGAATCTTGCCTCAAATATATATCTAATTGAGACAATGTGCAGAACATAGGTTGCAGTCATGTCAGCTCAAGGTCAAGGTCACACTTTAGGGTCATGTGTTTGAACCTTCTATTTCCTTACAATTTCATGTCCGCTCCATATCTCCTAAACTCCTTAAAGGATTCTCATGAATCTTGCCTCAGATATAAATATAATTGAGATGATGTGCAGAACACAGGTTGCAGCCATGTCGGCTCAAGGCCAAGGTCACACTTGAAGGTCAAGTGTTTGAACCTTCAATTTCAATTTACAATTTTGTGTCAGCTCCATAACTCCTATACTCCTTGAAGGATTTTAAAGAAACTTGCCTCAATTATAAACCAAATTAAGATGATGTGCAGAACACAGGTGACAGTCACGTTGGCTCAAGTTCAAGGTCACATTTGATGGTTCAGTGTTCATTCCTGGATATTTTTGTTTCCATGCTATATTTTCTGAACAACGGAAAGTTTTTCATAAGTCAACTACATCAAAATGTTGGCAGAAGCAGGGCAATTTCCATTAGAGGAAAAACATGTCTCCTCTGTCAGCAGCGGGGGATATAGCTGTCCTTTGGACTGTCTTGTTCACATTGTTGTATCCTTAAGATAACTCCTGTTCTACTCGTGCTATTGAAATAAAATTTCATTTATGAATAGAAATTAATGAGAGAAAGTGTCTTGCACAAGTTCCATAAATCTGGCCTCAGTATTTTTAGATTTATTAGGTTTTCGCCTCTGCAGGACGAAAACCTAGTGTTCTTCTTCTGTTGATTTGTTGTTGTTGTTTTTTTTTATTATTTTTCCAATTCCACCCATTTTTGTAGACAACCTAGTGGCCAGATGAGAAAAGCTACAGCTATGTAATTTTGGGCATGGAGTCATCTTTATCTGAACTTGTGCCTAAATGGTCAAACTTTTCACGTTTGTTTCCGATTTAGCCACTAGGGGGTGCAATGCATATAATCACTGTTTTGCTAATAACTCAAAAACATGTTTTTGTAGCTCCTGACTTTATTTTCTGTTCATTTTTTATGAAATATTCACACGTTATGTATTGTTATGATAGAAACGGCCTCACAATTAAAAAGTTAAGAAAAAAAATGAAAAGGTCAAGGTCATATTATGATTTTTAGCTCACCTGAGCATAGCTCAGGGTGAGCTTTTGGGATACTTGATTGTCCGTCGTCCATCGTCAGTCGTCCGTCGTCCGTCAACAATTTTGATGTTTACACACTAGAGGCCACAATTTTGATCCAATCTTCCTCAAACTTGGTCAGAATGTTTGTCTTGATGATATCTTGAACCCTTTCGAAAATGGGTAGGTTGGATCAAAAAGTGGTTTACACACTAGAGGCCACGATTTTGATCCAATCTTCCTCAAACTTGGTCAGAAAGTTTGTCTTGGTGATATCTTGAACCCTTTCGAAAATGGGTCAGGTTGGATCAAAAAGTAGGTCAGTAGGTCAAATCTTAGAAAAATCTTGTTTACACACTAGAGGCTACAATTTTAATCCAATCTTCCTCAAACTTGGTCAGATTGTTTGTCTTGATGATATCTCGAACCAGTTTGAAAATGGGCCGGGCCGGACCGAAAAGTAGGTCAATAGGTCAAATCTTAGAAATATCTTGTTTACTCACTAAAGGCCACAGTTCAGGAGTTATGTCCCTTTTAATGTTTAAATTTGTGTGTTAAAGCCATACTATCTCTCAGTCAAGTATGACTTCAAATTTTAACCACAGGCACTGTTTTGTTCATTGAACTGAAATGATGTCATAAATTATGTATTCTGACAGTACAACTATGCTATAATTTAGAAACTTGTACAGGCAATGAAGGCAATATTTTCAGGTGAGCGTCTTTAGGGCCATCTTGGCCCTCTTGTTGTGTTTTTATTCGGCCCTGAATAGCTCCAAAAGATAAATTTTTTCATTGAGAGTATATGAACAAAAGTTTTAGTTATTCAAGAGCTCTTTCCATTGATGTTTCGATTTTGAAGATCGGACTTGATTTGGTCATTTTATGGTAGTCCAAAGTTTGATCCTTTTTAGCTCGACTATTTGAAGAATATGAGAGCTATTGTAGTCACCCTGGTGTCGGCGTTGGCGTTGCAGCTTTTGGTTTAAGTTTTGCGTACAAGTTACTATCAACCTTATATCTCAATAACCATTTATGGTATTGACTTGAAAGTTTAAAAATATGTTCAGGGGCATCAGGCAACCAAGGTAGATAACTCTTGACTGAATTTAATATGAATTATGGCCCCTTTTTAACTTAGAAATTTTGGTTAAAGTTTTGCATGCAATAGAAAATTTGGTTAAAGTTTTGCATGCAAGCTACTATCTAGTTTGTATCTCAATAACCATTCATGGTATTGACTTGAAAGTTTATGAATATGTTAAGGGGCATCATACAACCAAAGTAGATAACTCTTGATGGAATATATTACATATATTATTAATTATGGCCCCTTTTTAACTTAGAAATTTTGGTTAAAGTTTTGCATGCAAGATACTCTCATGCTTATATCTCAGTATCAAGCATGCGATTGATTTGAAACATCTTTAATACATTTAGGGGTATCATACTTTCATGGTAGATAACTCTTGATGGAATATGTTACAAATTATTGCCCTTTTTAAGTTAGAAATTTTGGTTAAAGTTTTGCATGCAAGTTACTTTCATGCTAATATCTCAGTATCCAGGCATGGGATTGATTTGAAATATCTTTAATATGTTTAGGAGTATCATACTACCTTGTTGATAGCCTGAGAAAATATGATAGTCAAGATATGAGTTGCTGAAAATTTTGAGCTTGTAACAGAAGGTTGAAAGTTTGAATCTCACACAAAACTGTGCAAATAATAAAGGTCTATGAAAAACCTATTCATTTTTGTTAGAGATCAGATAGAAGAATCTCTTTGCTGCATACGATTTGCAAGACATATACGTACAAAATATTTTGGGTGGAGAATTTAAAAAATGCATGGTTTGTTCTGTAGAAACGGGTCAAACTTCACTAAATTTCAAAAATATATTTTTTGTTGTACCAGACTTTATTTTTTGTACATTCTTCTTGGAATATTCACAGGTTATGTATTGTTATGTTTGAAAGTGCCTCACAATTTAAAAGTTAAAAATAAATTGCAAAGGTCAAGGTCATATTACGATTAATGTGTTTTATTCGGCCCAAAATAGTTCCAAAACTAAAAACATTTCATTGAGAGTATATGAACAAAAGTTTTACGAGGGCGAGTCAATAAATAACCAGCCTATGACATCTCCGATCAACCGAGGCATCCGTGATTTTCATGCATTGTTTCAATACATGTACTAAACCTGTGTACAAAACTACACATGTGTACGGTCATTTGTTTGTCAGATATTGAATGTCAAACATGGCTAGTGATGTAAAAGCAAGCTTTTCATCAAAAGTGGAGTACTGTGCTGTAATTCGATACTTGCATTTAAAAGGTAAAACTGGTTAGGACATACATGCTTATATCTTACATACATCTTATTCTCAAGTTAAATTCTGGGTTGGGGAGTTTAAATGCGGTAGAACATCTTTAGAAGATGAAGCCAGGCGTGGACGCCCAGTTGATGCCACCGACGAAGAAATGTGTAATAAAGTCAGAGATCTGGTATATTCAGATAGGCGAAGTCAGGTTGAAGAAATAGCACAGGCATTAGGCATTTAACATGGTACCATTTTAACAATCTTGCATGATCATTTAGGGGTGCCCAAGCTTACAGCCCGTTGGGTCCCAAAATCCCTTAGCAATGAGCAAATGGCAACGAGAGCATCAGTATGCAGTGCGTTGTTGAAGCATTTGAGGTCAAAAGATGAATTCCTTTTGCGTCTAGTTACTGTGGATGAGACTTGGGTGCATTATTATGAACCAGAAAATAAAGCCCAGAGTCGTCAGTGGGAAGGGCTGGGATCCCCAAGGCCAAAGAAGTTCAAGACTCAACCATCTGCTAGCAAAGTGATGGCCACAGTATTTTGGGACACAAAGGGTGTTATTTTGTTGGACATTTTACCCAAGAGAAGTACAATAACTGGAGCATACTATGCAAACTTGCTAGACTAGCTGAGGAACGCCATCCGCGAGAAAAGCCGTGGTAAACTTTCCAAAGGTGTTTTGCTGCAACAGGACAATGCAAGAGTCCACTGCTGGTCAGAATTTGATTAAACTTGGCAGGGATGATCCTTGGGTCAACCTTCACAAAAGTTGCTAAAATAAACTTGATCCATGTAGAACTCTGGTTGCCATGGCAACAGAAAGAAAATTATGAAAATTTTAAAAATCATCTCCTTCAAAACTATTGGCCAGATTTCAAAATATTTTGGTACAGATGTTCCTTGGGTAAATCTCTATCAAGATTGCTAAAATTATTCCTATCCATAAGAAACCATGGCCGCCAGGGGTGGGGCTAATTTGCTTTATATGTATATTGTGAAATCTTTAAATCACATCTCCTCTGAAACCACTGGACAGAATTTGATTAAATTTAGCAGGGATGATCCTTTGGTAAAGCTTCACAAAAGTTGCTAAAATTATTCCGATCCATTAAAAAAACAGGCCACCATGGGCGGGGCTAATTTGCCTTATATGTATATAGAGAAATATTTAAACAACATCTCCTCTGAAAATGCTGGACAGAATTTGATAAAATTTAGCAGGGATGATCAATTTGGTAAAGCTTCTCAAAAGTTGCTAAAATTATTCGGATACGTAAAAAACATGGCCGCCATGGGAGGGGCTAATTTGCCTTATATGTGTATAGTGAAATCTCTAAATGACATCTCCTCTGAAACCGCTGAACAGAATTTCATTTAAGTTGGCAGGGATGATCATTGGGTGAAGCTTCACTAAAGGGATGATCATTGGGTGAAGCATCATAAAATAATTCCGTTCCATAAAAAAAACATGGCCGCCAGGGGTGGGGCTGATTTGCCTTACATGTATGTAATGAAATCTTTAAACGACATCTGGACAGAATTTGATTATATTTAGCAGGGATGATCCTTGAGTGAAGCTTCACAAAATTATAAGTTGCTAAAATTATTCTGATCCATAAAAAAACATGGCTGCAAGGGGCAGGACTAATTTGCCTTATATATTGAAAACTTAAAAGACCTCTCCTCTGAAACTGCTTGACAGAATTTGATTAAACTTTGCAGGGATCATCTCCTTCAAAACTACTGACCAGATTTCAAAATGTTTTAATACAGACTGATGTTCCTTGGGTAACCCTGTACTCAGGTGAGCAAGCCAGGGCCATCATGGCCCTCTCGTTAGTGAAAGTCTTGTCCGAGTGATAAATTTAGTTCTATTTGACCCTGATTGATTATGGGATTTGTACCTCAAAGGTCAAGGTCATGAGGTAATAAGTTAAATTCTCATAAACACTGTATAAATTAAACATTGTCCTACTGATTTTTAAAATCTAATTGATTCATTGGTCTCAAACATTATCCATTAGTTACTTATGACTAGTAGAAGAACCCTATTGATTTTGGGATCTGTACCTCGAAGGTCAAAGTCACAAGGTCATAAATTAAATCCTCTTTAACATTGTATTAAGGAAACATTGCCCAACTGATAACTCTAAGTATCTTTTTTGTATCAATTATTGTACAATTGTTGCTTATAAGTAATAGGAAACCCCTTTTGATTTTGGGGTATGTTCCTCAAAGGTCAAGGTCAGTGTGTTATAAGTTGAATTCCCACAAACACTGTGTTTAAGTAAATAGCCAATTTGTGACCAGTCCACTTTATGAAGTCAAACATCATGCATATAATACAGTTATATAAATGATATGGCATATGAGGGGGAATAATATGTTTTACAAACATTTTTTTTTTTTTTTTAATGTCAAACCTTTAAGTAGTAGCATGTACTCATGACATTTGAAATCTTGCATTGTGCAGCTTGGGTAAGTTCCTCAGTATTGCAATATTTATATTTTCATAGCTAGTTAGGGGTCTGACATGTTATACCTGATGCAGTAGAAACAGTATACGTTATGGATCTCACCAACAGACAGGATTAACTCCCCTGATGGAAGCAGCCTCTGGAGGTTACGTGGAGGTGGGTCGTGTCCTGCTTGACAAAGGTGCAGATGTTAATGCTCCTCCTGTGCCTTCATCTCGTGATACAGCTCTCACCATTGCAGCAGATAAAGGTCATTACAGATTTGTGGAGCTGCTACTCTCCAGGCATGCGGCTGTGGACGTCAAGAACAAGAAAGGCAACTCACCACTTTGGTTAGCTTGTCACGGTAGGTAACTTGGTTCATACTTCATTCTCTGGAGGTCCAGTATCTTATCTCCTTTTGTGACTTTCATTATTGTTTAAATGATTCAGAATCATTGCTTTACATTTATAGAAAAAACTATCAAAATCTACTTTCCCATAACTACTAGATTTTGAAGTGTTTTGGTACAGATTTGCCTTGACTGAGTTTCTGACAATATACTCCACTCCTTTAAAAGCACAATTCTCTTGTAGTTAATGAAATAATGCAAAATTACTTAAACTTCTAGCACCTGTTTAAAATCAAGGTTTATTATTCCAGTTGTTAGATACACAAGTACTTTAGGACAGGGCCCTGTCTTTATCAATTAAAAAAATCACGATAGTCTATACATAATAAACAACAAGGTAACCAACACCAGCAGGATGCTGAAGGGCACCCATCGGGAATAAGTGTCAACAAATCAAAGAAAATGTGCCCATTGATAATATTGGAGACCCACTGTCAGCGGATAATTTTCCTTCATAACTGTTCACATGAAATACAGATATTATTATTTTTAATGCCTGAAATTTCATGATTTCTACTTGAGATTTAGTTATTTTAACTGATTGGAAACTCGATCAACGGAAGTGAACCCAAAATGACATCTATGACGTCATCGCCCACGAAGGTCAACTCGGGCTTAGAAAAAGATGTTGTGATTGCATATGATACAGAACAGGAAGGTAAGAGTGTTCCGAAAATATTTGTAAACAAAATAACTTCGGAATACTCTTACCGTTCCCTTCTGTACATAAACAAATCACAGCGCTGACCTCATAGATATCGTTTTGGGTTCACTTTCGTTGATCGAGGTTCATATGGGGTTAAATCACTAAATCCCCACTTGAAATCTTGACATTTTAGACATCAGAAATAATTATATTTGTATTTCTTTTGAATAGTTATGAAGGAAAATTATCCGTTGACAGTGGGAACTTGCTAATATTACTGATGGACACATTTTTATTCATATTTTGACACCAATTCCTGATGGGTACTCTTCAGTATCCTGCTGAAGTTGATTACCTTGTTGTGCTATATATAGTGTTTTTATTTTTATTTATAAAGACATGGATAGTAAACATTAGATTTTTTTGAATGTGAATATTTCGATACATAAACTCTATTTTAATTGGCGAATTTAAGTTGAAAACCGCTATATTCAAAGCACTTCGGGGGGGGGGGGGGGCTTGTCTGTTTCAAGAAAAAGTCGAGCTGTTAGGATTCCTTCGTCCTCGTCTTCGTTGTCATCGGCATCATGCAAAAACTTTACTCAAACACTTTTAAATTTTTCAAAACCAAGACTTTGGATTCTTTATAATCATGATAGGGGCAGTTGTAAGACGAAGGGCATTATTCTGAAATCTATATTTTCAGAGTTATGCCCCCTTTTAACTAGAATTTTAAATAAAAAATTGCTTATTATTAAGTAGAATGTTTTGAAAACTATGAAAGTTAATCAACAAAAAAACTTAGAATACTTGATAATCATGACAAGACGCAGTTGTAAAATAAGGGGCATTATTCTGAAAGCAATTTTTTTGGAGTAATGCCCCTTTATAACTTTGAAGTTTGGTCAAAATTGCTTATTAAGTAGAATGTATTCAAAATTATGAAAGATATCATACAAAACTTGAAATACTTGATAATCATGACAAGGTGCAGTTGTAATACAGGGGGCATTATTCTAAAAGCTATATTTTCGGAATTATGTCCTTTTTTAACATAGAATTTTGATGAAAATTGCTTAATTAGTATATTGATTCGAAAACTATTAAACAAAACTTGGAATACTTTATAATCATGACAAATATGGCACCCCGTTGTTGACATGTAAAACAGACGAGCACTGGCACCGCTTTGTGGAGCTCTAGTTTTCATTTTGAACTGATCTGTTTGGTTTAAGGTAATTGTGTAGTTTGGTTTAAGATAAAACCAGTTGGAAAGTCAACAAACTAAAAGTTGATGGCATGTCAAGACTTACTCAAACTCTTGACTTTTATAAACATCAAAGTAACTATTCAAATTGCATGTGGAACCTAAAGGTATGTACAATAATCATTTCATTACTGACTTACAGAAGCAGTAGACCAATTGTCACCTGTAGTGCACTTGTACACTACAGCCAAACAAAATGGCAGACTTTTGAACTACCCAATAATTGGGGTGTCCACTATACATGGATGCACACTGTATTAATTGTTTACGATAGACCTTTAGTATAAGCCCTTGAAAAACCAGAAAATCATAGATTTGCTGTTTTTAGCTCACCAGAGCACAATGTGTACAAGGTGAGCTATTGTGATCACCATGTAATCCTCATTTGTTGTCAACACTCAGCTTTAAAAGACTCTGAAACTACTGGGTAGAAAATGATGAAACACGGCATGAATGATCCTTGAGTGGCCCTTTACTGTTGCTAATAATAAAATAACTTCGATCCATGCAAAACATATCTTTGATCTATGCAGAATTCTGGTTGCCATGGCAATATTTTTTAACCAGGTTTTCAACTAGTTGAAACCTGGTTATTAGAATGCCGAACGTCGTTGGGCGGGCGGGCGGGTGGCTGGGCGGGCGGGCGGGCGGGCGGGCGTCAAACTTTCGTTTCCGCTCGATAACTTAAGTTAGAATTTAGATATAGCAATTATATTTGATGGGTAGATACCTTATGAGAAGAGGAAGGTTGGGATTGCTTTTCAGGTTAATCGGGTCAAGGTCAAGGTCACAATGGTTAAAAATAGATTTTTTGTTTCTGCTCGATAACTTGGGTAAAAATGAAGGTATAACATTCATATTTAATAGGTAGATAGCTTATGGGAAGAGGAAGGTTTGGATTGCTTTTCAGGTAAATCAGGTCAAGGTCAAGGTCACAATGGTAAAAATAGATTTTTTTTCCTCATAACTTGGGTAAAAATGAAGGTATAGCATTCATATTTTATAGGTAAATAGGTAAGAGGAATGTTGGGATTGCTTTTCAGGTAAATAAGGACAATGTCAAGGTCACAATGGCTTAAAATAGATTTTTTGTTTCCTCTTGATATTGTTAGAATGAAGGTATAGCATTCATATTTAATAGGTAATAGCTATGGGAAGAGGAAGGTTGGATTGCTTTTCAGGTAAATCAGGTCAAGGTCAAGGTCACAATGGCTAAAAATAGATTTTTCATTTCCGCTCAATAACTTGGGTAAAAATGAAGGTATAGCATTCATATTTTATAGGTAAATAGCATATGGTAAGAGGAAGGTTGGAATTGCTTTTCAGGGAAAATGGATCAAGGTCAAGATCACTATGACTAAAATATATTGGAAAATGGATCAAGGTCAAGATCACTATGACTAAAATATATTAGAAAATGGATCAAGGTCAAGGTCACTATGACTAAATATATATATATATATATATTTTTTTATTTTTTTCTTTTCTGTTTGATAGCGGCTTGCTATGAATGCTTTTGTTTTTATGCTTCACTTATGCTTTTCTTCATTTACATAGTTGCGGTGCCCTTGCTATCTTGACAAATATTATACAAATGTCTGATTGCTAGAATTGCTTAATAAACCTTCAATAAGAAATAAAATAAATGCATTTGTATCAGTCTTTGGATAATTCCTGTAGGTTGCTTTTCATGTTTTAAAATATCCATAATTTCCTTGAACTAACATTTAATTTTGAATCTTGTATTTTACCCTGCATTGATATTGCAGGTCAGAGACAATTACCCTTTGACAATCTGATTTCACACCTTTGAGCTTGTTTTCATGTAACATATAGTGACACATTCTTTTATTTGCTTAAATTCTCCTTCTTCATTTCTGAATGCATTCTGCCCAAATCTACACAGTATGGCCAGTACATAGTGACTTGACCTATATTGTCAATTTAACCATATTTCTTAGAGTTATGACCCTTATTTACTCTTCAGCCATGTAACATAAAGTATTAATGTTCTTTGGTGATCATTTTATAAATAAAATCTTCATTTCGAATTGGATTTTCCATGTTGAAAACCTGGTTTTGTGACAGTCCCTGTCGCTTTAAGCCTTGTTTATTTTTTTTTTAAGAATTTAAAAATCTTTCTCTAAAACCAATAGTCAGAACTTAATTTAATTTTGTCACAAATTGTCACCTTATGGGCCTCTACCATATTTGCTAAAATGAAGTTGATACCTTGAAAAATGAAACCCCTAGGGGATAGTTTCCTTATATATACTGCGTTAGGAAAATTAGAGAGAAAAAAAAAATCTCTTTTAATGCCTCCACCAAAAATTGGGGGGGGGGGATATAGATTTGCCTTTGTCTGTACATAGGTACGTCCATCCATCCCAAAACTTAGTGACATGCATAATTCCAAAAGTGGATATATTATTCAGGACATGAACTTGTGTATTTTTATGCCCCCTACCAAAAAATGAGGCATATACTGTTGCTTTTGTTTGTCCGTCAATCCCAAAACTGTGATACAGGCAACTCTGAAGGTATTTGTGCTACGGACTTTAAACTTCATGGATGTATTTCTCAAGACATGACTTGTGCTCCTGGGTGTTGGCCTTTGTTTTGGAAAATGCGACGGGTGGGGGCATCTGTGTCCTCTGGACACATTTCTAGTACTCCATATCTTCTTTTTGTGCCGGCAACTTTGTACGGGCCACTCGACCTATCTTTACAAAACTTCACACACTTATAGTCCTCAATGAGTATTGGTGCCTCCTTGATTTTTGTAAATAGTGGGTCCCTGGGGGTCAAGCCCCACTCCCTCAAAGATTGCATAAAGGGGGGTCTGGCCTCACCCCATCAGTTTTACTTCTGACCTTTATTTCAAAAACCATTTGTGTCTTACTGTCTCAGGAGAAACTTCATTTGGGAGACTTAGTAACAATTCACTGTTACACTTATTATTTGTTAATAGTGAAGTTCTTTTTATAGTGTCACATGTATGAATTCAACCACAAATTTTAAACAGAATTGTCATTATGTGATTGTCAAAGGCGATAACATTGGTGATTTGATTTTTCTGGTGGTTCAGGTAAGGCTGGGGGAAAATCCCATAGATTGTGCACACCCTCTACTTTTAGATTATAAATTTGGGAATAATCATCTTTGTTTCAATTTATTTACAAAAGTTATGTTCTTTTCAAGTTTTTTACACTGTTGATATTTTTCAGGTGGTCACTTGGATGTTGTGCAGTTGCTGGTGACAGCTGGGGCAGATATAGACAGCCAGGACAATCGTAAAGTATCCTGTCTAATGGCTGCCTTTAGAAAAGGCCATATCAAAGTTGTCAAGTGGATGGTGAAGCATGTGAACCAGTTCCCTTCAGACAGTGAGCTGTCTAGATACATAGCAACTATTACTGACAAGGTATGAACATGAAATATTTTGCAAATTTTATTTATTTTCAGACAAATATGAGTTACTTTTTATGCCACATGTTACACCTGTGTGTGATCCCTGGCCACGACATACCAAAGTCGTAAGAAATAGAACTGTTATAGCTCCCTTGCTTGGCTCTTAGCATATAAGGGTAGTTGCAGGACTGGTTGGTCTGGTGTCAGGATAATGTGACTGGGTATGGTATCATGCCACATGTCCACGGCATGATACTGCAGTGTGGCAGCACTATATCTGTCTCAAGTAGACATCGTCTCCAAATGCTGGAAATACTGTCGGATGGGACGTTAAACCCAACAAGCGAACAAACAAACACCTGTGTGTGTGTTTAAGAATTGTGTTCTGGCTTTATTGAGCTTTTGCGATCACTTGATCGTCCGTCGTTCGTCGTGCGACAACTGTTTCAACAATCTTCTCCTTTGAAACTACCGAATGGATCTTCATCAAATTTTACCAAAATGCTACTTATGATAGCCTAATGCAAATTCTTTTCTTTTTAGCTCACCTGAGCATAGCTCAGGGTGAGCTTTTGGGATACTTGATTGTCCGTCGTCCGTCAACAATTTTGATGTTTACACACTAGAGGCCACAGTTTTGATCCAATCTTCCTCAAACTTGGTCAGAATGTTTGTCTTGATGATATCTTGAACCCTTTCAAAAATGGGTCAGGTTGGATCAAAAAGTAGGTCAGTAGGTCAAATCTTAGAAAAATCTTGTCGTCCATCAACAATTTTGATGTTTACACACTAGAGGCCACAATTTTGATCCAATCTTCCTCAAACTTGGTCAGAATGTTTGTCTTGATGATATCTTGAACCCTTTCAAAATGGTCAGGTTGGATCAAAAAGTAGGTCAGTAGGTCAAATCTTAGAAAAATCTTGTCCGTCAACAATTTTGATGTTTACACACTAGAGGCCACAGTTTTGATCCAATCTTCCTCAAACTTGGTCAGAATGTTTGTCTTGATGATATCTTGAACCCTTTAGAAAATGGGTCAGGTTGGATCAAAAAGTAGGTCAGTAGGTCAAATCTTAGAAAAATCTTGTTTACACACTGGAGGCTACAATTTTGATCCAATCTTCCTCAAACTGGTCAGAATGTTTGTCTTGATGATATCTTGACCCTTTGAAAATGGGCAGGGGACAAAAGTAGGTCATAGGTCAAATCTTAGAAAAATCTTGTTTACACACTAAAGGCCACAGTTTTGATGCAATCTTCCTCAAACTTGGTCAGATTGTTTGTCATGATGATATCTCGAACCAGTTTGAAAATGGGTGGGGCTGGATAGAAATGTAGGTCAGTAGGTCAAATCTTAGAAAAATCTTGTTTATACTCTGAGGGCAACATTTTTGGTCCAATCAACCTCAAACTTTGGCAGAATGTTTGTCATGATGATATCTTTTGTGGATGGGGTCAGAAAATTCCTGAACATTGTTTCACCTCATCATCTTAATTCTAAAGCAATCTGTTTTGTACAGGCAATGAATGATACTTTTCTCAGGTGAGCGATCTAGGGCCATCTTGGCCCTCTTGTTTATTTTTCAATTCCATGAAAAACTCTGGTTGCCATGGCAACAAGAATCTTAAATCTTAAAAATGCTTTTTCACAGAAATAAGAGGGCGAGTCAATAAATAACCAGCCTATGACATCTCCGATCAACCGAGACATCCACGATTTTCATGCATTGTTTCAATACATTTACTATACATGTGTACAAAACTACACATGTATACGGTCATTTGTTTGTCAGATATTGAATGTCAAACATGGCTAGTGATGTAAAAGCAAGTTTTTCATCAAAAGTGAAGTACCGTGCTGTAATTCGGTACTTGCATTTAAAAGGTAAAACTGGTAAGGACATACATGCTGAGTTAGTTGATGTGTATGGGTCTTCTGCACCATCTTATTCTCAAGATAAATTCTGGGTTGGGGAGTTAAAATGCAGTAGAACGTCTTTAGAAGGTGATGCCAGGTCTGGACGCCCAGTTAATGCCACTGACGAAGAAATGTGTAATAAAGTCAGAGATCTGGTATACTCAGATAGGTGAAGTCAGGTTGAAGAAATAGCACAGGCATTAGGCATTTCACATGGTACCGTTTCAACAATCTTGCATGATTGTTTAGGGATGCCCAAGCTTACAGCCCGTTGGGTCCCAAAATCCCTTAGCAATGAGCAAATGGCAACAAGAGCATCAGTAGGGCTGTGGATTGTTGGGCGAGTGACGATCCGATCCGATCCACGATCCGGGACTGACGATTCACAGATCGGATCACGAATCACTGGTTTAAACCTTAAAGAAAATCCTTAGACAAAAAAACTAACATATAAAGAAATTTAAACAGTTTTATTGATAATAACAAAAGTGAAACCTGTAATGAATATATATGGTAAGTTTAGACTGAGCAACTCTTTAAGCTCTGCAGTAAAAAACATGGAATTCAAATGCCAAATGATAAGATCCAGTATCATTTGTCTGCTTTGATAAAAACGTGTTTATATTCTGCACACAAAATTTGCTTACTTTCAATTTTGGTAACATTTACGAAAGCCTACCTGTATTTTTTGACGTTGTATCATTTTTAGGTGATTTGACAGGTTAGTTGTACCGCCAGTATATGCAACATTTAAGTTGCAGGTTTTACAAATAGCCTTTTTCATCTTGGGTAGAAATACCGAAGTATTTCTACACATTTGATGTGTGCTTCGGTGAATTTCTGTGAAGTTGTTTTTCTTTGCAATGTATACAAATTGCAGACGATTCATTCAGTAAAGTTAACATCAGTTTCGAATTTCAAATAATATGGATTACTTACAATATCACTCGATTCTTAAGCTTTATAAACATTAAATCTATTAAATATAATATTCAAAAATTAATTACCAGAATGATTTTTGAAACGTAATGTACTTATCAATGATTTAAATTCGAATCTTTACTGACGCACAGCATTGCTAGCTCTACATGTTTGTCATATTTTACTTTCGGTTTTGTAAAAACAACTTTGTGTTTGAAAAACGTCCTTTATATTCACTTTCATTTCATTATATATATATATATATATATATATATATATATATATATATATATATATATATATATATATTTTTCATTTAAGTTTTATAGAAGTATTTAAGGTAGGTGTTTAAGAAAAGATCGCGATCCAGCGATCTTCGCCGTGGCGAATATTCGTACCCGATTTGCAGACAGAATTCGTGGATATCTGAGTACTCGGATACTTGCAGCAGCCCTAAGCATCAGTATGCAGTGCGTTGTTGAAGCGTTTGAGGTTGAATTCCTTTTGCTTCTAGTTACTATGGATGAGACTTGGGTGCATTATTATGAACCAGAAAATAAAGCCCAGAGTCGTCAGTGCGTAGGACACAAAAGGCGTTATTTTGTTGGACATTTTACCCAAGAGTAGTACAATAACCGGAGCATACTATGCAAACTTGCTAGACCAGTTGAGGAACGCCATCTGCGAGAAACGCCGTGGTAAACTCTCCAAAGGTGTTTTGCTGCAACAGGACAATGCAAGAGTCCACACTTGTAAAGTTGCAATGGATGCTGAGGAGCGAAATGGGTATGAATTAATACTGCACCCTGCCTACTCACCATACCTGGCTCCTAGCGACTTCTTCCTTTTTCCAAATTTGAAAAAAGGATATACGTGGACGTCATTTCCGATCTGACGAAGAAGTCGTGGCGGCAGTTGAGGAGTGGTTCCATGGAAAGGACCCTGACCTTCTTCACTTCTGGGCTGATGGCACTTGAACACCGTTGGTCCAAGTGCATAGCCCTGGAGGGAAATTATATTGAAAAAGAAGAGGTAGATCTAAACCCGAAATAGGTTAGACTGGTTATTTATTGACTCGCCCTCATATAAAGATCTACAAATTTGATATTTGGTACATAGCATCAGCTCATGTTGCCTCAACATCAGTGCAAAATTTTTGCCCCTGGGGTGACCAAGCCCATGGCCACACCCGGATTTTTATATAGAACTATATAGGGAATTCTTAAAAAAAAAAATGCTCTTCCAAAACTATAAGTCCATGGATTCTCACCATATTTTACTAAAATGATACTTATGTTAGCCTTAGGCTAATTGATAATTTTTCTGGAATTTCATGAAGAACTTTGGTTGCCTTGGCAACCAGAAAGCATAACTTCAAAATGCGTTTTCTCAGAAACATACAGACCTACAGATTTGATATTTGGTACATAGCATCAGCTTCTGGTGCCTCAACACTATAAACAAATATGTGCATCAGGGTTTACATGAGGACGTGACTTCGGATTTTCATGTGAGGAAGCCTTCCAGCTGGCTTGCGGTATGTCGGTGGTTCTACCCGGGTACCTCTGTGTACTCGGGGTCTTCCTCCACCTGTAATTAGCTGGACGTCGCTATATGATTGAAATACTATCACAGCAACGGTAAACCCCAATACAACAACTACATGAGGACGCTCCCGGGACAACCCAGATTTTGAATGGAACAATATAAAGAAAACAAAAAAATCTTTACTTCTGAAACCATTGGTTGGATCATAAAGAACTTTTGTTGCCTTGGCAACCAGAATGCATAACTATAAAATGCCTTCCCTTAGAAACATACAGACCTACAGCTTTGATATTTGGTATATAGTATCCTCTCATAGTTCCAGCCTTTCCACAATAAACCAAAGTCAGGTGAGCGATTTAGGGCCATCTTGGCCCTCTTGTCTTTGTTTTGTATAGTTGTGTTTTGAAATAACTTTGCATGAGTGATCCTTAGGACAAGATGATGTGTCACAAAGAAGAATTAATTTGCTAGTTTAAGGGTCAAGGTCAAAGTACTCTGTTGACCTAAAAATCTTGTCCCGGCTGAATCTTTGATGTGAATAAACATGTATTGAAAAAAACTTAGCAAAATGATCCCTAGGACAAGATTATGTATGGCAAACAAGAACCAAGTTGAGTTTAAAATTTGTGTAAGCAGCCCTGTCAAGGCTATACCTTTGTTGTGTAGTTTTGAAATAAAAAGGTGTCTCAAACAAGTAACAGGTTGCTAGCTTGATGGTCAAGGTCACAACAATTGGTTGAAGTCAGAGTCACAGCTCTCATTTGATTTTAAAATAATCTATATTTCCAGTCTCTCATAATGTTTACTGATAAAAAGATCAGTCTGTTTAACAGAATGGCGGGGGCATGCATGTCCTATGGACTCATTTCTAGTTTCCATCTTCATCTGGGGCTTCAAGCTTGCCTGACAAATCTCTAAATAAACCTAAACAGATCTTCATGAAACTTTGATAAAATGTATATGGGGACAATATGATGGAAGAGTTCATTGACAGCTAAATTTACGAAGCAGAACTGGGGGGATTGTCCTGTGTAAATGGAAATATACCTAAGTAAGTCAAGTCAAACCTCTAAGTATAGCCCTGCAAATGAAGTTTGAGAGGGGATATATAGGAGTCGGTCTGTAGGTTTGTCTGTCTGTTGGTTTGTCAGTCTGTCTATGACGCAAACTACTTCTAAATTTCTTAACAGATTAGGTTCAAATTTTGTGTGCGCATTGATAATCAGGTGGAGAGGTGCGTGACATTAATTTCACTTGAGTTATCTCAAGGATTACATAGTTATTGCCCCAGATTTGACTCTAAATATCTTGTGACGTTAACTTCTTCTACATTTCTTAACCGATTCTGTTCAAATTTTGTGTGTGCATTTATAATCAGGTGGAGAGGTGCATGACATAAATTTCACATATGTTATCTCAAAGATTACAGAGTTATTGCCCCTTGTTAACTCGAAATATCTTGTGACGCAAACTTCTTCTACATTTGTTAACCAATGCATAGTTCCATGACCCACCTATTAGCATATCTTAACAATAGATTACAGTTAGATTTTGTCCCACAAACAGGGTGTTAACAAAGGAGCACATGTCGTTGTTTGTGGATTTTGTCCCACAAACGGTGTTAACAAAGGAGCACATGTCGTTGTTTGTGGCCAAACCTATTTTTATTCAAATAAAAGTTAGGGTCAGGGAACTATCCATTCTGTTCAACTATATATCTACCTGGTCCCATTTTTTTAGCTCAGGGAGGTCAGGATTTATGCCCCTTTTAATATAAAAAAAATGCCATATTTCACTTCGTTTACACGCTAACATTTTCATCTTTTGAGCAATCATCTTTAAAATTTAAGACAATGTTTATGACCATAATGTCTCGATTGTTTGATTATGGCTGAGTTCTGTCAATTAGGTCAGGAGTTATGCCCCTTTTAATATAAAAAAAAACAAGATTTTACTTTGTTTACAGTCTAGCATCTTCATCTTTTGAGATGTCATCTTCAAACTTTATGACAATGTTTATGACCATAATGTCTTGATTAAGGTTGAATATGGTTGAGATCAGTTAATTAGGTCAGGAGATTAGCCCCTTTTATTTTACATTGTTTACACTTTAGCATCTTCATTTTTCAAGCAATTATCTTCAATTATATTACAATGTTTATGACCATAATATCTTGATTGAGTTTGATTAAAGCTGAGATCGTTTGATTAGGTCAGAGTTATGCCCTTTTTAATATCAAAATATGCCAGATTTCACTTTGTTTACACTCTAGCATCTTCAATTTTTTAGCAATCCTCTTCAAACTTTATGACATTGTTTATGACCATAATGTCTTATTTGAGTTCAATTGTGGCTAAGATGGGCCAATTAGGTCTGGAGTTATGCCCCTTTTAACATAAAAAAATGCAAGATTTTATTTTGTTTACTCTCTACCATCTTCATTTTTTTAAACAATCATTTTTAAACTTTAAGACAATGTTTATGACCATAAACTCGCAATCGGGTTCAATTATAACTGATATTGGCAAGTTAATTTAGGAGTTATTCCCCTTTCACCATATAAAAGCCAGATTTACCTTTGTTTATACTTTAGCATCATTATTTCTTAAGCAATCATCTTTCTCAGGTGAGTGATTAAGGGCCATGATGGCCCTCTTGTTTTTCATTATCTGCCTTCGTTAAATTGCTTTTTATACACCCATATAAATTTTGTGCGGACGTATTATGTTTTCACTCCTATTCAAATAGTTTTGATCCTATCCTCTGCAAACTTGCTGACAATGTTTATGGGCATAATATCTTGGACAAGTTTGATTTCCAGCCAAATCGCCCCAGGCATTCCTGGATTATGACCCTTGATTTGTTAAAAATAGGTGAAATTAACAGTGTCTGGACTCCTATTCAAACAATTTTGTTCAGATCCTCTTTAAACTTGCTGACAATATGTATTGGCATAATATCTCATACAAGTTTGATTTCCAGTCGAATTGCCCAAGCACTCCTGGATTATGGCCCTTGCTTTGTTGAAAATATATTATATTACCAGTGTCTGGACTGCTATGTAAAGTGTTTTTATTTGATTCTCTTCAAACTTACTGACAATGTGTATGGGCATAATATCTCAGACAAGTTCGATTACCAGCCAAATCACCCCAGGAACACCAGGATTATGGCCCTTGATTTGTTCGAACATGATGCATTTTAGGACAGCATATATTACGGGCGTATTATGCTTCCACTCTCGGAGCTCTTGTTTTTCTTGCCCTGAACATAACTTGAATATTGTAAATGTAATGTAAACAGATGGCGACTAGGAGAAGTGCAGTGTCCAAGAACTGTAACTCTACACTTTTAAAATGTGCCAAACAACCATAACTGACTCTCTATCCATTTAAAATAAAGACTTTACTTACTTATTACTTACTTACATACTATCATAACCAATATACTTTGTATACAGGTTCTTATCTATGCTCCACCTGGAGTCTGGCTTTTCCTGTATCAAAGCATTTTGCGGGGGTATTAATCACCTTCAGTGATAGCTCTAGTTCAAATAAACCAGAACATGTTTTCAAGAAACTTAGATAAAATGTTTAATTGGATACGATGATTTGGCATTCAGCAGAAGATTGGATTGTTTTTCAGAAAATCCCTTTGAGCGAGTCATGCCCTTTTGTATTGATTTTTTGATGAAACCAAATTTTATTTGGCACAAAAGGTCACCTCATAGCCCTGTACCATTGTTGTTTAAGCTTATTTGATCAATTGAAAAATGACGCCCCCAGATGGTTGACTTATTTTCTAACTTAGGAATTCTTTGTATCTTTTATTTATATCTGGTTGCAGATGAAGGTAACCAGGTAAAATTGAGTGTTTTAAGCTTTTAGAATGTATTCTGTTGAGCGACCTAGGGCCTCTGTGACCCTCTTTTTTTGATAAAAAAGAAATATTTACAGGAAGTACAGAAGAAGTGCCAACAGTGTATGGAAATTATTGTCAGTGCAAAGGATCGTCAGGCAGCTGAGGCATACAAGAATGCAACAGATCTTTTAGAGGAGCTTGACAAGGAGAGGAAGCATGAGGAAAATAAGAAGGCTGCAGCTGCCAAGAAAAGAGAGAAAAAGAAAAAGAAGAAGAAAGAAAAGCAAGTGACAAGAGAAAAGGAGCCCAGGTATAATGTAACAATTCATTTTCATGTTTGTTTGGTGTTGGAGGGTCTGATTGTAACTGGTGCATCAAAACCAAAAATATTCATAGAAGGTTTTAGCTCACCTGAGCTATTAGGATCACCCTCTGTCTGGCGTCCATCGTATGCTGTCAACAAGTTGCTTTAAACTTAGAACCCCTGAAACCACTGGACAGAATTTTATTGAACTTGGCAGGGATGATCCTTGGGTGAACCTCCACAAAAGTTGCTAAATTAAACTTGATCCATGTAGAACTCTGGTTGCCATGGCAACGAAAAAAAATAAAATGAAAACTATAACAATCATCTCCTTCAAAACTACTGGCCAGATTTCAAAATGTTTTAGTACAGATGTTCCTTGGGTAACCCTCTACCAAGATTGCTAACATTATTTAGATCCGTAAAAAAAAAACAAAAAAAAAAACATGGCCGCCAGGGGCTGGGCTAATTTGCCTTAAAAGTACATAGTGAAAACTAACAACATCGCCTGAAACCGCTGGACAGAATTTGATTATGATCCATGGATGAACCTTCACAAAAGTTTTTAAATAAACTTGGTCCATGTAGAAATCTAGTTGCCATGTCAACAGAAAGAAATGAATATGAAACCTTTAAAAAATCATTTCCTTTAAAACTTTGGCCAGATTTACAGATTAATGACTTCATTTATTATCTTGTCAAGGCTGACTTGATGTTTGACCACATCTCCAATTATGGCCCTTGAAGTATAAAAAATGTCATATTTAACTTTGTTTACATTCTAATATCAACATTTATAAAGCATTCTTGATCAGATGTAAACATAATGATAATAAACCAAGGATTATTATGCCTTGTATGGAAGTTATGGTCCATAATACTTCAGGTTGCCTTTAGAGCAGTGGTACTTAGGTGAGCAATATAGGGCCATCATGGCCCCCTTGTTGTAATATATTTATCATTGGAAGATGATTGGTGCCACCATTTATGATGGCAACACAAAATTGGGGCATCACAAATAATAACATTTTTTCATGCCCAAGAAATGTGGTTGGGGGGTGGGCGGGTGATGAATATGTTAAGGGGCATCAGACAATCAAGGTTAATAAATTTTCACATCTAAGAAATATTTTTTGCTTTTGACTTGAAAGTTTATTAGTATGTTCAGGGGCATCACAAAATCAAGGAGGATAATAATTTTGGCCCTTTTCCAACTTAGATATTTGGTGAAAGTTTTGCATGCACATAACTTATGTCTTTGTAACTAGATATGGGATTTATTTAAGACTTAATAAACATATTCAGGGTTATCGGACTTTCAAAGTAGATCATTTTTATGTCCCCACCAAAGAATGGGGTGGGGGGCATGTAAATTTGCCTTTGTCTGTCCATACGTGTGTATGTATGTTCGTCTGTACGGAAACTTTGTGACACGTAGAACTCCAAAAGTATTTGTACCACAGACTTTAACTTCATGGATATATAATTCAGGACATGAACATGCGCACCTGGGTATTTTCATCAAACCATTTTTGAAGTTGACAGAGTTATGGGCCTTTGTTTTTGAAAAAAAAAATGAAATTTTATGCTAGTGACGCACGTAACTCGGAAAGTATTTATACTACAGACTTGAAACTTCACAAATATATTATTCAGGAATTGAACCTGTGCACCTGGGTATTTTTATTGGATCACCATTGACATTGACAGAACTAAGGGCATTTGTTTAGGAAAAATATGGAATTTTATGAAGACCACAACTCCAAAAGTTTTAATATTACAAACTTGAAGGCTCATGAAAGGCTCATGAATATATTATTCAGGGCATACACTTGTTCATCTGGGCATTTTAATTGGCCTGTTTTCCCTTAGATAAGCTTTCACTTTTCTCTGGGAACACTGATTCCACTGCTTGGGCAGCAGTGAAAAATAACTAATAAAGGCATGAAACATGACTTGCGTGCCTTGGTGTTGGCCTTTGTTTTGTAAAATGTGTCGGGTGGGGGAATCTCTGTCCTCTGGCTACATTTCTAATTTTCTATTATTATTTACAGGGTTTGTAAAAGGCAAGATTTGAAATGGGTTTCATTTGATTTACCTACAAAGATTTCAAATAGTCAAGTGTGCTGTCCTCCTACAGATATTGTTGAAACATTTAAGCTATGAAATGATTCTGTATACACAGGTAGAATAGGCACTTTTTAATTCCAGATATTCAGGTTTAAAGAAGGTGTGCACCTTATATGATAATCTACAGGTTTTCAGGTGTTTTTTTTCTCCATTACTGAGCAGTGAAATTTACCAGTATACGATCTTTGAAAACAGATCTACTGAAAGCCAATTAATACGATAATATGCCATAAAGTCTATACAAATACATAATAAACAATAATAGGTTATTGCTTTGTTATTAATAGTTATCCTTCTGGTAAATTATATGATACAATAATTGCTAGGAAAAAACATGACCGAAGCTATTTTTGATACAAATAAGTTTATTATATGGGACTTCATGATGTACGGAGAAATTTGATAGGTGGCAGTTGTTACATAATGTCTGTTCATAATGACAGGTCATATTTAGAGACGTATTGTTTTTGTCAGAGTTGTCTGTCCGTCTGTCTCTCACACTTAACTAACTCAAAAAATATAAAAGCTATTAACTTGAAACTTCACAGTTGGATAGATCTCAAGGAGGAGAAGTGCCATGCACAAAAACTGCAATTTTGCAGTTATTATTGCTTTGTTGAATTTCATACTTAATTTTTGTCCAGAGCATTTTGGGACATATAACCTTGAAACTTTATAGAGAGAAAGCTAGACCTCATGAAGGAGAATTGCAGGACACAAGAACATTAACTCTGTACATCATATTTTCGAGTTCATACTAATCCTGTAAGAAAGTGTAGTTTGGAGTGTATAATCCATTTCACATGATTTCTTCCCCTTTTCTTTATTGTTGTGTCCTTAAGATAACTCCTGCTCTATTTATGCTATTGAAATGAAATTTCATTTATGGAAAATATTTGATGAGACCATATCTCTGGCCTCAGTATTTTTGGAGAAACTACACAATGAACGATTTCAATGGAAACCTTATATATAAGGTTGATTTTTTTTTTTATTATTATTATTGAATTTTTTTTTTCTTCAAATGCAGCAATTCTTTGGTAAGAGTAACTGGATACCTTTGGAACTAAATAGCTAAAATGGTTCAGGTCCACCAAAGAAGATAGCCACCACTGCAAAGAATAGAAAAAATCATTAAAAAAACATCTCCTAAACTGCTGAGCAGATTTTGATGTTATTCAACCAGAATGATGTCTTGGTGGTACTGTACAAAATCAGCTAAAATCTTTCAAGTCTGCCAAACAAGATGGCCACCAGAGCTGAAAATAGAAATAATTGAAATATCTTTGACATCTCCTCCTTAACCACTTGGCAGATTTTGATGAAACTCAATAGAACATGATTAATCAATATTAAGTCCAGTTGTCCATATCAACACATTTATTACAAAGTTTTGACCCTTTGCTTCTTAACTACTATGCATTATGTGCAGGGTTCAACATTAACTTTTTCAGTCACTGGACCAGTGGCCCAGTAGCTCAGAGAATTGACTAGACCTGACCTAATTTGAACTGGACCAAACTTTTTTGAGATAAACCCTGTAGTACAATATCTTAAACATTACTTAATAGTTATGCACCTGTTGTATACCATGTATATATTGAGGGATACACATTCATATAATAATGATAAAAATATTTGAATAAAAGATAACGATAAAATATGTAAATAACTTTTTTTCTTTCATTAAACTGTTTCAACTTTTATTAAAGAACACCATGGGCATCTTAGACTGCATATCAGCACTATGGGTACATGAACAATGTCATAGTGTAACTGCTTTTGTACTAAAAATCTAAAGTTGCTTCATTTTCAACATTGTTGAACACACAATATCCATCGTTAACTTTAACAGTCCATATAAAATCAGTCTCTGCACTGACTGGTCAACTTAATTTATTATAAGACCTCACATTGTGAGTGTTTATTTCTTATGTGCAATGTTAATTCATTTTGAATTTTATGTCATCAATTTTAAAGTTGTCAGTATGGTACCCTGAATAAATCTACCCACAGTCTCAAATTTCCTGCAAGGCAGACTGTAAAGAACATCACACTGTTTTTACCGTCGTGACCCAGCCACGCAAAATTGACGTTTGAGCTTTTGTTTTTCATACTCTTTTGATTCCTGATTTTCCTTACGTTTATTTGATATTTTGCTACTTGTATTTGTCGAAACCAAAATTTAAATAGGACCACACTAAATATAATTGAGAAACATACGTCTGCTCGATTGTAACATATTCAAATAAACAAGTAAAGAAAACATTTGGGAAATCACAATTGTCTCCTTTTAGATATAATTATTTTTTTTATGTACCATAACTATGCTCATTTAGACTCATAAGACAAAGGAAAGATAGTAATCACAGGCGACAAATTCAAACATTGCTTTTATTTCAACGATCAAACACATTTTCAATCATTTACAGCATGTCGCCATGCGACAGAGCAAGTGCCCATTCAAACGGCACCAACAGCCAATCAAAAGTCGTACTTAATTTATTAACGAAATGCTAAAAATAAACTTGGGTTTTCCAAACTTGGATAGCTCAAGCAAATGAAATTACATATAAAAATCGATTTTTTTTTCATCAGAAATAAATGTTGTTAATTAAATGCACGAATGGAAGGGGATTTTTTAACTAGACCAGTCAGACCAGTTACTCGTGGACTTTACAAGACCGGACCGACTGTCTACTTGACAATGTCGTTCGGTCGTAGGTTAATGTCGAACCCTGATGTGTGCATTTTTATCCATATTAAAGCATTTTCTCTCTAGCAGTGGAAATCAGGTGAGCGATTTAAGGTCATCATGGCGGTCTTGTTTTTAAATACCTGTTGTTTTTTTCTAGTCCAAACAGCAAGAACTCCTCACCTGAACCTGAATCAGAAGATTCACAACAGCAGGATATAGATTACAAGAAAGATGAAGAAGAAAAACTTGTGATGCAACCTCCAACTGCAACTACCACGTCAACTTTAGGTATGTATGTCATACAGGAGCACCTTAAAGTCCATGCAGAAAATTATTCTTCTATTAAATCAACACTCTGAATTTAATTAAATTCAGCACAAATGGTCACCTTATAAATAACCCTCTACTATAGTAGCTGAAATCATGTTGATTCCTTGAAAAATGAGTTCCGTAGGGGGTTGGCTAGTTTCTTTATATACTCTATATAGAAAGTTTTATAATTCTTAGTCTATGAAACCAAAGCTCAGAAGGTAAAGTTATTGGCTCAAATGGTCACTTCATAGCTTTAGACAAATTGTCACCCCATCGCTTTAGATAAATGGTCACCTTATTGGCCTCTACCAGACTTGGGAAAATAAAGTTTATCCTTGAACGGTTGGGCCTGTAGATAGCTTTCAAGTTTTCTTACATAATCTATGTAGAAACCAGGTAGAATCAAGTGTCTGAATTGTTTTAAGTAAGTTGATAATTTTAACCTTGGTGAGTACTGTAGGGCCACCATGGCCTTCTTGCTTTTGAATAGATGTATAGGAATTTTGAATAAAATGAACTATGCCTGACTTGTTTTACAGGACTGACACTGCCAACATCAGAGCCAGTGTATTGTAAGGCAAAGGGTCGAAGCAAACGTTCGAGTAAAATAGATCAAGCTGCTGTAAATGGTAAAGGGAGCGACAAACCACAAGATGAAAATCAAGATCCTCAACACAAAAAGGGTGAAATAGAGTCTAAGAAGAATAAAAGAAATCTTCAAGAGAAAGGGAAGGAAGTTGAAAGGGTGCCAAGCATTGAAAAGGCCCAGAAGATAGAAAATGATAAAAATTCAGGAGAATTTGTACAGGGGAAAAAACAGCGTTTTGATAAAGATAGCAGAGGTAAAGCCAAGTCAGGGAATAGGAAGAAAAAACTAGAAATGGAAA
>CM037778.1:35378966-35428966 GCA_021229015.1 Solen grandis
CGGTCTTGCAAAATCCATGAGTAACTGGCCCGACTGGTCTAGTTAAAAAAGATCCGGTAATAGCTTATTATCTTAATTTACAATTTTTTCATTCACGTAAAAATAAAAATGATAAAAAAAAATCGATCTCTTAACTCCTAACATTTAATTCTTATATTGATTACCGATGTTTTTTTTCATTCAAGTTTGGAAAACCCATTTTAAGCATCTCGCAACTTAATTTATGAACGTCATTTTGATTGGCTGCTGATGCGTCGCAAGCGGGCACCTGCACTATCGTATATTGCAGCATGTCTAACATATAGTAAACTGTTAAAATCATTCAAATATACATTAGATTTTTGGATTTTAATGTCGTTTCTCTTTTTTTTATAAATTCAAATTGAATTTTTATCGTAAAATAACAACATTTTTGGCAGGGTTCGACATTAAGGCCCGACCGAACGACATTCACTAGCAGATTGATGGTCCGTGCCAGCTAGGTCCTAGACTAACACAAACGACTGGTCGTGTTCTAAATTGGTCATTTATCTATTGACACATCAAAAGCACATAAATAACTGTAATGGCCATACTATTGACCCTTGTTGTAACAGTTTCTTGGAAAACACGTGTGTGCTATACTTAGCGGCATTTTCAGTGATAACCTTGACACACGTTCACTCATTGGTTAGTGTTTTCAGAACGAGGCTATTTCCCCAACGCATTGCCAAGTTCAATGTCGTAATACTAAGCTAAGAATGCTTATTTCTTTATCTAACTTTTCATTTTATAATGTTTACGAAATCTTCTTATCATAATGAATAAAATTTAGATATGCTAGAGATGCAAGTTAATGCATGTTTTATTATTCTGGGATCCCATGTATAACGACAATAGACCTTTTTACTATTTGTTTTTACCACAATGTGCAGCCGATACAAAAAATGTCAAATAGTCTTTTCATCCAACAAAAAAGACAATGTCAGTAAAGAACGTAAAAGGTAAAGAGGAATCAAAGAAACTGTATGAATAGATGGCAAGAAACAGATCGTTTTTCTTTAAATGGAATTGCTTGAAAATCATTAAACAATAGACATTATCTGGAACATATATGGGGATTCCATGAAGTACAATCAAGGTGTTCATGCATTGTTAATGAAAAGCATATAACACAAGAGTAATTCTAGTATTATCTTTGTAGACCTTTATTCATTTCTAAAGGTAAACATGAAAAAAAAAACAACTTTGTTAGGTATTCTGAAGTAAGTATATTGATCTAAGTATGACATATATGTGTTTTACACTTCGGTCTAGTTCAGTTAAGGTCAGGTCAAGTAGGTTTTCTAAGTTACTGGACCACTGGTCCAGCTCTCAAAAAAGTTAATGTTGAACCCTGGGGTTGTTCCAGGACTTGTTGATCTGTTGTCAGGATAATGTGACTGGTAGTGGTATCATGCCATTTTTTTCATATGGCATAAAATGGTAATGTAAAGAGGCAGTACTGTAAGTCTTCAGATGACTCAAATACTGAACAAACAAACAAATCCAAACAATCATCCTGATGATGATGATGATGATGATGATGATGTTGGTGATAAGCATGGCCTTTCCAGTTCAAAACCATCATGACTCCATAGTGTCACGTAATTTAATTACAAATGTCATAATCTTGTTGAAGCTTTGTAAATCCATTCTGCAAAATGAAACTGAACCAAAGTGTTTAAAACTATTTCCTGACATGCAAAGTCTCACTCACTATATCAATAAACAACAGGCTTGAAATCAGTGGATTTATACTGAAATGGGTAGTTGAAACAATTTAATGTTTAACCAGGGAGAAGAATCAATATCATCGAGGATTTAATAGTTAAATAGCTTTCAACAATGTCATCTGTGCATCAATCAAGACAGGCTTTTCAATATATTGGTCCGTCTCCTGAGAGAAAGTTCATGGTTTTTTGATAATAAATAATTTAACCTTACAGCACTCAGCAGCAAAATTTTAAGGGTTTGCTGAGGTCCAGTGGTAGGTAACATACATGGCTGTGATTCCAAAGGTTATGGGTCTGAACTCTGCTTGGAGCATTTATCTTAAATTTTTTAATGAATTCCTTTCCCAGTCACAAAAAAAGTACTGATCGAACCCAGGAATCATCGAGAGGGATTTGTAACAGTTGTAAGATTTTGTTTTTCAATTGATATAAAAAGAAGTAAGTTAATGTAATTTTTCAATGTGTCAGAACATTGAAAAACCAGATCAGACTGAAAGCATTTTTTGTTGTGGACACGTTTTGCATGTGGTTTCTTTTTAAACTGAAAGGTACTGATATTTAGTGTGCAAGTTGTCTACAAGCTGATCTGGTTTGATAATGGCTGCATAGGTCACTTTTTGGTTGGAGGTCAGTTGATGTCATTCTGCCTGAATAACTCAGAATTAGGTACATGTTTTTGTGGTATTATACATTGACTGGGTCTCATGTATGTAACATCCCCTGACTGGCTCTTATGAATATTTAAACAATATACGTAGTGTCAGACCATGCTTATGATTCTTTTAACGACTTCCTGTGAATGACTGGTCCTAGTGGTGGAATAGTTAGAGTGTGCCCTTCAACAAGGAGGCTTAGTATGTTTAGGTTTGATCTTAGACTTCAACATACCAAGTAGTTGAAATTGCCTAAGTGTCAGGCTCATGTCATGTGTCTACAGTGGGAAATGTGGCAGTGAGGCAGCTCTATATCTGCCTTGAGAAAACAAAATCTCCAAATGACAGGAATATATTGTCACTGGGACTTAAGAACCAAATTAAAAAATCATTGCTGTATAGATATGTGACCTTGACTTGGGGGGGTGGGGAACACTGCTATATAGGCATGCGACCTTTATACAAAGCACATGGTTGAGCTTCTTTTTTTTTTTTTTTTTCTGAACATAAGTTATCTTTATGAAACTTGTTCAGAATGTTTGTCTGAGTGTAAATATAGATCTCTTTGATGTCAAAAACAAAATATTGGAAATCAAGTTTGCATCAAATTTTTATCTTGACTATTCGAAGAATATGAGAGCTAATGTAGTCGCCCTGGCGTTGGCGTTGCAGTTTTTGGTTAAAGTTTTATCAACCTTATATCTCAATAACCATTTATGGTATTGACTTGAAAGTTTATAAATATGTTCAGGATCATCAGGCAACCAAGGTAGATAACTCTTGACTGAATTTGATATGAATTATGGCCCCTTTTTAACTTAGAAATTTTGGTTAAAGTTTTGCATGCAATAGAAAATTTGGTTAGTTTTGCATGCAAGCTACTATCTAGTTTGTATCTCAATAACCATTCATGGTATTGACTTGAAAGTTTATAAATATGTTAAGGGGCATCAGACAACTAAGATAGATAACTCTTGATGGAATATATTACAAATTATGGCCTCTTTTTAACTTAGAAATTTTGGTTAAAGTTTTGCATGCAAAATACTTTCATGCTTATATCTCAGTATCCAGTCATGGGATTGATTTGAAACATCTTTAATATGTTTAGGGGTATCATACTATAAAGGAAGATAACACTTGATGGAATATTTTAAAAATTATGACCCCCTTTTAACTTAGAATTTTAGTTAAATTTTTGCATTCAAGCTACTATCCAGCTTATATCTCAGAAATTGCTTATGGAATTGACTAGAAAGTTAAGGTCCGTGTCTTCAGGGGCATCAGAAAACTAAGGAGGATAACTTTTGGACTAAATTTTATGCAAATTATGGCCCTTTTCTAACTTGGATTTTTGGATTAAGTTTTGCATGCACAGTGTTATTGTGCTTATGTCTCAGTAACTAGGCATGGGATTTTAGACATCATAAAAATATTAAGGGGTATCAGACTATCAAAGTATATCATTTTTGACTATTATTATGTACAGGGTTTGTGAAGGGCAAGAATTGATATAGATTTCATTTGATTTACCAACAAGCATTTTGAATAGTCAAGTGTGCTGTCCTCTGACAGCTCATGTTTCTATTCTGGACATGAATTTTGCATATTAATGGCTCTGCAAATTTTCCATTGTCAGAATAAAAGATCTGGCTATTATGTGGTTTCCGCATTAATCTCATAAAAACAGAAAAAACGCAAAAGTATGAAAATGAATAAGGGTAAATTGCATAGGCATATACTACTCTTGTGAATAATCTATAACTGGGATTATTTAAAATGGAAATGCTATTTAATTCTAGTGTCAAATCACAGCTTGAAACAGGCAAGGTATTGCAACAACAGCAGAAAGTTGTGAAATCAAACTTCATCTCAATAAATTTTCCAGCAATAGATTGAGTCATACAAAGAGGGAAGTCGAAGGAAATTTAATCTATTTTAGCTTTTTTATCTCCTAATTTTAGTTGTACATGTATTCCCACTCTTTGTTTGTTACATGCTTCTTGGTTTTAAGGGAATCAAAGTGCACAGTGCACTGAGAGACTACATGATGAAATAGCTATAATTCTAATTCCAGCATTCAAGCAGGGTTGAACTTGATATAGAAGGAAAAGTCAAATGACACCAAAAACTCCACATGTTGAATTCCTGCAACTCTAGTTACTAGTAGTAACAAAGTCAGTTGAACTTGCTCTTTGTTTCATGATAACCCCTGCCAGCAGTCTCTTAATGCTTTAAGCACTTTGATTTTTTCATAATGATCAAGTACAGTACAACTCCGCTATATCGCGGTTCTTGGGGTCCAAGCCCAAATACTGCGATATAGTGGACCGTGTAGTAGGTTTGGGAATGCTATATGTGTCTTTGTGATAGTCGTAAATTCTTGAAAAACCCTAATATAAAGCAATAAACATTATTTTATTTATAGACTTATTTACTTATTTTAAATATTTCCATAATCATTGATTCTTTTTTTTTTTTTGCACTATAATTTCCGATGATTCAGATTCAGAGAGCAGTGTGTACGGTATGGTGATGTGAAGCGGTTAAGAAACTCTTCAGCATATCTCATTATAATAAATTATACGCCGTTCATTGTTTGTCAAAACAATGTCAGTGTGAAAATTGCCATTCCACTACAATTCATCGCTATTTCAAATTAAACTGAGGTGAACTTATTATGATGTATCGATATGAGGAGCCCTGTTAATGTTTAAATGAAACAAATTACCAGGTAACGCTGATCTAATTATCATTTATTGTTTACTTCCGGTGAAAAAGATTGGCTATTTTCCGGGACTTTTTAATCCATGGTAAAATTATGTAGCTAGCATAATAAACAAAAATACCATTACTAAGGTTTATGCAGTGGATTTTAGACAATGTTTGTGTATTTTATCGAGTATCTGCTTGGTATTGAATGTCCATACCAATTAAATGCTGATTACTGTGGTTGGATAATTATACCTACGAACCTGCATTGTTACCGATCATTAACACTCGATTGTATAATCATCAACTGCCCCCAAACACAATAGCTTACCACCTGGGGTGTTTAATTGTTATCACTTCCGCGTGTCAGTGCACTAGCATGTTAAATACTGACCGCGAAACTCTTTTAAATACACATAGATAAAGAAGGAGATAGATTAGTTTCGCAGTAAGCCTATGCAAATAACGCGATATATTTTTGGGGTCCATAGATCAACCGTGATATACTGGTCAACGCGAAATAGCAGTCCCAATATAGCGGAGCTGTACTGTATAAGGTATCATTCTATGGAGGTCATTACCCTACTTCAATATTTGTGAACCTGATGTACCATAAACACTCATGTATTGTGCGCATTTCTATGACTTCAATTTCGATTTCTGAGAAGGGGTGCGCACAATACATGAGAATTTAGTTTTTCCTTCATGTTTCTAAACTTTACCCCACCCACTAGGCTTGGAAACCATATCAGCGATTGGCAAAGTCTGTATGACTTGTATTCATATTTTAAATTGGTATTAAAGCTCTGTCGTATATACTTGCTAGAAAATTGTTTTCTGTTTGTGATTTCTTCAATATAATTGTGAAAGAATTGCTTACGAAACCATTGTTTTCGTTTCTTTACATATCGCTGTGAATCACCCAGAACTTGTTCAGTACTGTACTTTACTTTACATAATAACTCATTGACATGAAGCCAAATGTGATATTCACATCGTCATTACTGAGACAAACCATGACTGTGATATGATATGATTATACAATCAGCTGATTGTTTTTAGTACATTCAGATGATATTCTAGCTAGTTAGTTCCATTTTGGACACAACTGTTCGGTTAAGGATAATTGTGTACTTCATATTCCATTTGGAAAGGAACTTGCATCAAACAAGCAACAAGGTATCAACATTTGAAGACAATTACTCAAACTATTGGCCATAATGAACATTAACCGAACAATGCAAGCTGAATGTGGATACTAGAGTTGTGATTTATAATCATTGCATGACTGACTTTCGAAAGTAGTAGAACTTTTGTTACCTGTAGTTCAATCGAATATCCGCAAAACACCCACGGCTAAACGAAATGGCGGCCTCATCGATGTACGAAAAATGAGTGCGCATTATAGGAGGAAAATAGATTTTTACCAAGCTTTTGAACCTCAAACTCAGGATGCGCACTATACATGAGTGTGCACAATACATGAGTGTTTACGGTACACAATCACATTGAATTGATATGATAAGTCCTGAGTGTGGAGTGATGCAGTGAAGTGAAAAAATCTGCAGTGTTTGATATATTGCTGCGTAAGACTGTTGGCTACCACTAGTCCAAAAAATCATGCTGAGAATCTTAGCATTTTATACTGTGCAATCTGTAAAATTTCTTTCATTGATAGTGGTCATTGCCAAAGTCCAGTTTTTAAAATCAATATCTTGGACCTTCAAAGCTGGAAGAAACAAAAATCAATCTCATAGACATTTTTACCACTAGGCCTTCTGGGATATTGGCTAATGAAGCAAGGTCATTGATATATCAAATAGACCAACAGTCTTTCAATTGGGTCCCCAGAGCCATTGATCCATGCTATTAACCCTTTCCCTCATATAGACTCATTTTGACGCACTCAATAGGTACCACATAAAGCCTGATCTGCAGAAAACCACATTTAAACCTTACCAAATTTAATTATAAAGTCCTCATTTCCAGACCACTGAGGAGCAGCGAACAGCATAAGACCTGATCAGCCTGCGAGTTACTCGCAGGCTGATCCGGTTTTATGCTGTTCACATAGGTCTTTTCATGGTTTCCTCTATGAGGGAAAGGGTTAAAGGAGTAATGAAACTCAGCTTCTAATGATCAAGATCACCACATTTTAATACTACCGGTAATTGATTTTTGGATGGGTTTTTCAACGAAAAATTGTCCTTTAAATCGTTGATGTCCGGGTGGGCGTTGGTTGTCCACTCAGGTTGGCTTTTTTTTTAACTGCTATATTTGGACAGTTGCCTAATCAGATGGGCATTTACATTATGCAGTTGACCTTTTGACCTTGACATTTGACCTTCTTTTTATGGGGCGGGGGGGGGGAACAGCTTGAAAAAAACAAACCTGTCCACAATACCATCAGGTGTTGTTGGAACTATATTAGTGATGAGGATATTAAACTAGGTCAAGAATAGTAGACAAATTTTCCCTCCATGACCCATGATCTTTGAACTTACGTTAGTTATTACGACCTAGGAAGAATACATTGCATCCGTACCCACCATCTTCAAGATGGTTCTTTGAATTAGGTCAGGGATAATGACCTTTGAATCATTATAAACCTCAAAATATAATAGTCTTACTTTGTTTCTTCTCGGGTGACCTAAAAATTATGAACCTATAAGTGAGAGATATTGGTGCACTTTTCTCTTGGTGTATTATATATTGGAATTACAGTGAGAGCCTCTGGCAGTGTTTAACAGAATTATTGGTAAGAGTGAAGTGTGTGGATCACTTGGCCTTTTGGATTCCTGCCCATCCCATGCTGTCTGTCCTGTATGGAACCAGGAACCGTGGCAACCAGTCTGTCGGTCCTATGTACTATGATGAAACTAGTAATCCTGGAAATTTGGACTAGAGTGTAATCAATACTAGCTGCAGTTAGAAAAGTATATAAGCTGTTGATATTGTAGTAAATCATTAATTTGATGTGTTGGAAGATTTTGAATGATTTGTGTGAATTTATACAGAATGCTTTGAGATTTTATGGAGACTCTTCTCTGACTGTTTTAAGGAGACAGGAATTATGTGCGTGAGAGTTTTAATGGTTTATATTGGAAATATCTGGCCAAATGTGTTCTGTGGTTCTTGGATTACCTCATAAAGTAATGGAATTGATTTCTGTCTTGAAGAATTAAAAGAATATGAAACAATCATTTCAATAGTTGTCAGTCTTTCATTTTGAGTGAATGTCAAAAAATTCAGCGATATTTGGTTGAACATGGAAAGAAAATAAGTGGGGGTAAAAAAAGCTTTTAGACTGTCAGATCTCAAATGATTTTTTTAAGTCATCTGAAAATAGATGCTATTTCATCTGTGGACTCTATTTAAGTCATTCAACATTCCAGAAATAAATTTTGTCTAAGAACGAAATAACAGAAGTTTTTGTTGATAATGAAGATAATAACTGCTTTTCATGATTGAAGATTTTTTTTTTTTAAAAAAATATGGTGATTCAGATAACTTTCCTTAATGTTTTACAGTCTGACAAATAAATTCAGGAGAAATCCAAATAATAGCGATATAAAAATTGATGCCAATTTCAGATGTCTGGCACTGGCTGGTCTCTCTATCGAATTCTGGCCAATTCAAAGATTTATGATATCCACATATGATTTACAACTGACCAGCAGTAAGCAGGCATTCCATTAAATGAAGTCTGATTGTCTTTATGGACACTATTCACAGCTGTGTCAGAAGTTGGCTGGATCTTATGTCCTTGTGAACAACCAAAGAACATGTATCTCTTGTTACAAAAGATGTTTTAAATTATCTGTAATTCTTGGAATCTGTTTAACCCTTTCCCTCATATAGACTCATTTTGACGCACTCAATAGGTACCACATAAAGCCTGATCTGCAGAAAACCACAGATAAACCTTACCAAATTTAATTACAAAATCCTCATTTCCAGACCACTGAGGAGCAGCGAACAGCATAAAACCTGATCAGCCTGCGAGTTACTCGCAGGCTGATCTGGTTTTATGCTGTTCGCATAGGTCTTTTCATGGTGTCCTCTATGAGGGAAAGGGTTAAAAAAGTTATGTAGGGTAGAACTTCAGTTTGAAATAGCAATCTTATTGTTGTCATTGTTTTAAAATGGCTTTTCTGTTAAGTTTCAACTTGTTTATTTTAAGTCTGTTGGTAAACAAATTCTTACAATATACATTAATCCCTCAGGACTGTTAATGCCTTAGGTTGGACTTACATGCCTTTGAATGCCATGAAAAGTCTTCATCCCCAAAAATGGTGTTTGAACCCACAACCTTTAGATCTGCAGTCATACCACTGGATTATGGCACTTTTCTGTTGCATTAGATATAAGTTATAAAACTCCTGGGGTCATTGGATTTGCATTGTGAATTATTATGTATGGTCATATGATTGAAAGGTTGAACATTGATGGCATTTCAGTTAACGTCTGAAGCAGTCATTTGGGGGAAAAAAGACAGTGGCTGCTCAGCAAAAGTGGTTGTCTATTAAAAGTCAGAGATTTCATATAATCTGAAAATTGACTGCTTTAAACAGATTGACTGCATCCTACAGGTGGTCACTAGTACAGGTTTCACTAAAAGCATACAATTGATCCTGTTTAAGTAGCCAGTTTTAGTATTCCCAAACTGTCAGTCATTGAACATTGAGCCATCTTTGCTGAGTGACCACTTTTTCTACCTATACTTCACATGTAGTGAAGCAGGGGCTACATAGGAATCATGCTTGTCATGTGACATCCTGACATGTCCCCATTCTGTATTCTCATTGCATGTAACTGTTGTTGATAATGTCTTCATTGATTATTAAAGACCAATCAGCAGACACAAGATAACTGTGTCAAGGATTTTGTAAGAATTACAGCCATTTTTCTGTCTAATTAAGTGGTTTGTTTGGTATTACAGCCATTTTTCTGTATCATTAAGTGGTTTGTTGGGCAATAATCACCTTTAGTTATTTCCCTTGACCTGACACAAGAAAAGTTGACTCTTATTTCCTCAGATGAAGAAAACGCAATCAGAATCATATTGATCTTGAATATTTTTCTGCCATGTATACTTGGGATGACCAGACGGTATAACTTCTGGCTGCTACTAGCGCTAATTATTGATAAGCGTGAGAAAATTGTCTAATTGCATTAGGTGAAACCATATTGAACCAGCTGAAAAGTGCCACTGCACAAAAACCACCTTCAACGGCCTTCTGGCACACTGCATGCTGGAGAGTATGTGCATATAGCTCTCTCTCTCTTGTTCTGCTCCACTATGGATTATGGCGAGGAATAGTGCACTAGTGGTTTCCGTGGCAACGCATTGGCATTGACAATGCTGATATCGTTTGGAAATGGGAAGTGCCAGTATAGTTTCTGTTCATGATACAGGGATCTGTCACTGTCCTGCTCTCTTGGGCTTGTGTGGAGTTTTTGAAAACAGAGGAATCTAGACCCCACTTTAATGGTGATGAAATAAGCCCAGTTGTGGTTTGTGCAACACTTAAGAGTTAGTTATGTACTTTGGTACTCATGAGTTTCGTGCTTTGGTACTTGTGAGTTACAAATTTTAGTACCTGTGAGTTCTGTACTTCAGTGCTTGTGAGTTTTGTATTTTAGAACTTGTGATGAATGTACATAGTACTAATGAATTATTTACTTAAGTACTTACGAGTTTATGCACTTTAGTACTTGTGAGTTTTGTGCTCGGATACTGATAAGTACATGTACTTTGATACTTGTAAGTTATGTACTATGGTATCCATAAGTTATGTACGTACGTAAGTACTTGTGAGATATGTACTTTAGTACTCGTGAGTTATGTACTCTGGTACTCGTGAGTTATGTACTTTAGTACTTGTGAGTTATGTACTCTTGTATTCGTGAGTTATGTACTTTAGTACTCGGGTGCGGCAGCCTGCATGTGTTAACTGTGGATATAAAGCAAACATGCGGAAAGAGCACATAATCATGGGATGGCACGACAAGAGACCGGAAGAAAGTACGAGAACCAGTGAGGAAGGTGAGAACTGTCGCTAGTCTCTCTTATAATACTGTTTGATACATCATCCTGATCTTTTTCAGACTTTAGTCTTGACTCAGTAAAAATGTGTTTATTCATTTGTTCATTATCAGTATTCATTCATCTATAAGAGAATATAAATTTACTTATCAGGGGGGCAGTTTAACAGGTATATAATTCATTTTAACCAGTAAACTTTGCTATAAAATGGGTCATTGTGCAAACTTTATTACAATTGTCAAGTACCGTTATTTTTAATATCATATTTTTTTTCTCAGTCAGCTGTGGATTAAATGTATTGGTATAAAAGAATTAAATGCAATTTTAATAGATGTTTGACTTAAAATACTCCAGTATGAAGTCACATGACATGCTGTTTACAATCACTACCAAAAATGGCTGATTATAAGTGTAAACTAGAAGTGAGACTACATGCTTGTCAAAACCAAAAGCTGATATGCGGGAGCTTTTCGCTTTAAAGAAGCAAAAGACCGACGAAAGATTAAAGATTATGCTGCCATGTGCCGTCCCTGTTACAGTGTCAAATTCGCAAAATGCATGGAAAAAGTCTATATCAGTTAAATACTTAAAGCCTGCCATGGTTCAAATAAATACAATGTTATTTTTTTGTGTTAGTTATTCCATACCCTTCTAAATTTGCAGCACTTTGTAGTCTTTAAATTTGATTTGTGCTCCCAGGAGCTGTTAGATCTGGGTCTGCTCTGTTTGCGTTCATGAGACACCTCCTTCTAGGATCTGGATCTGTTCTGTTTGCCTGTATGCGTCAAAATAAGTTTATATGAAGTTTAGTGTTAAATTTGCATTCCCATTATGAAAAACAATGTATCTGCATTGTGCTTTGTAAGTTATTTTACTTCCAGTATAAGATAATCTGAAACTTCCTCCGTTTATGTGCATAGCTGCAAAACGCTAGCATTCTTGTTTGTAAGTGATATTTTCTAGTACAGATTAGCTTCAGGTACATGAATTTCCAGCCCTAACATGTAATTAAGGCAGGCAGATATGGCTATATTGAAGCTCAAAACTGCTCATTTGTGTGGTAATTACAAATAATTTTCTGTATGTTGTATAAAAATACATTGTCTCTTTGAGCAAGTGTTTCTACTTTAAAAGTTTTTTTTTGAAACCTTATGATGTATTCTTGTTACACAAAGGATCAATTCTTCATTGTCTTTGTCCATCCTACTGTCGGTCACTTTTTCTGTCCAGCTACCTTCAGCATCTACACATGTGTTCCAAGGAACACTTCTTGTTTTCTTGATTTCTTAGATAATTGGGTCTTTCTCCACTTAAAGACTAATTTTTATAGTCAGATCTTTAAAAGTAGAACCAAAACCTACTGCAAGCCAAGTAGAACCACAACCTACGACAAGCCTAGTAGAACCACAACCTACCGCAAGCCTAGTAGAACCACAACATCCTACAAGACTAGTAGAACCACAACCTACTGCAAGCCTAGTAGAACCACAACATCCTACAAGTCTAGTAGAACCACAACCTACTGCAAGCCTAGTAGAACCACAACATCCTACAAGTCTAGTTGAACCACAACCTACTGCAAGCCTAGTAGAACCACAACATCCTACAAGTCTAGTAGAACCACAACCTACTGCAAGCCTAGTAGAACCACAACATCCTACAAGTCTAGTAGAACCACAACCTACTGCAAGCCTAGTAGAACCACAACCTACTGCAAGCCTAGTAGAACCAAAGCCTACCACAAGCCTAGTAGAACCACAACCTACCACAAGCCTAGTAGAACCACAACCTACCACAAGCCTAGTAGAACCACAACCTACCACAAGCCTAGTAGAACCACAACCTACCACAAGCCTAGTAGAACCACAACCATCGCAAGCCTAGTAGAACCACAACATACTACAAGTCTAGTAGAATCACAACCTACCGCAAGCCTAGTAGAACACAACATACTACAAGTCTAGTAGAACCACAACCTACCGCAAGCCTAGTAGAACCACAACCTACCACAAGCCTAGTAGAACCACAACCTACCACAAGCCAAGTAGAACCACAACCTACTGCAAGCCTAGTAGAACCACAACCTTCTGCAAGCCATCACAACCTACTGCAAGCCTAGTAGAACCACAACCTACTGCAGGCCTAGTTGAAAACAACCTAAAGCAAGCCTAGTAGAACCACAACCTACTGCAAGCCTAGTAGAACCACAACCTACCGCAAGTCTAGTTGAATAACAACCTAAAGCAAGCCTAGTAGAACCACATCCTACTGCAAGCCTAGTAGAACCACAACCTACTGCAAGCCTAATAGAACCATAATCTACTGCAAGCCTAGTTGAACCACAACCTACTGCAAGCCTAGTAGAACCACAACCTATTGCAAAGCAAGTAGAACCACAAACTACTGCAAGCCTAGTAGAACCACAACCTACTGCAAGCCAAGTAGAACCACAACCTACTGCAAGCCAAGTAGAACCGCAACCTAGAAGTTTTAGATGTTAACAAGGACAAAATTGTATTGTGGGCGTAATAATCACCTCCATTTATAAAGTTCTTCTTTTAAGTAGCCTCGTCTTAAGCCCTTTGGGATAGAAATAATCCAAAACTGCTGAATCAGGAAGCAGTTAATCAGTAGTAAATCAATGGCCTTCAATTATAGTAGTCTAGAGATGTGTCTGTTGGCTCTTTAATACACCACTTGTTCACTGATTACTTGCTAAGTGTTGCATTATGAATTTTAAGAATATGTACACATTAGTAACTTATGAATAATTCCTGTAGAATTTGGACAGAAAAACAAAAATTGCTAACAAAATAAAACTAACAGATTCTCCACTCTCCTCCCAACCTACTATCACTTTGGTTGGATTTAGGGTATGTTGGAATTACTTAGTCCTGTTGGTAGGACAGTCTGTTTTGGGCAATCACAGGACATTAACTGGACATTGGCATACTATCTGCATGTATTTGGGTAAAAACCTTTTTTGTACCTATTTTTATTCCGGTTCTACATGGGAAACATGTTATAAAAAGTACATTTTGAGTTAAAGCAGTTCGTTCACATATGGTCATTGATTTCAAAGTATCTGTGTGTATTACATCTGTAGAGGCAATGCCACCCAATACAAGATTCTGTGATTGTAAAAAAATGTGGATGGTTTCTCCTTCACAGGCAATAGCATTAGTAACAGTATTAAATCTATATTTAAAATTGTAAATAATTTCCATGTGCTATCTCATGACCAATCATATTCACTCTTTGTGCATATGCTCACTTCAGTCTGAAATGTTTAATAACACTTGAGAGTTTGAAGACCCTATGTTGTGGAATGAGTTATGAAGTCCTTTAGTCTGCAAGCACTTGCTTCGGGGATACCTTAATACTTAATATTTAATCTAAATTCCTGAAGTTTGACTAATAATAGTGTTTTTACGTTCAGTGTGACCTACACTTGCTGAGATTATTTATCAGGTAAGAATGACTTCAATTCACCAATATTACCAAGGGAGATTAGGACAGATTTTTTTTTATCAGAACGTGAGCTGCTTTAAGAGGGCAAAGTGTGAGTATATTCATCACCTTTAATGAGAGCTCTAGCTTTTTCTTAGCATAAGAATCCTTGAACCTTTCAGCACTTGACCAAACAGATACTGCATTATACTCCCTGCAGGCTGATCAGGTTTTATACTGGTCTCTTGGATACTTTTTCTTGATATCTCCCTTGCAGTAATTAAGTGTTTTATGTAAATTTATCTCTAATATGTTATTTCCCTTGTGAGGGATGCCAGCTCCATTCTACTACAGCTATAATGCATATTATGGCTGGAAAATTGATTGTGTTGGAGTTTATTAAGAGATTTGTCTGAATTTATGGAATTCATGTATCTTCATTTAAAGTACATTTATTGAAATATTTTGAAAGTTAGGCTCCTGTGTAGGGCAGCCAACCCACTTGTTTCTCTATCGATACAGCCAAGCATTCCTGTGTGAGATACTCCTTTAATTGCATTGACATTCAGTTAAGGATCGTAAAATTATCATTTGATACATGTCATACATCAACAAATGTTTTTTAGTCTGTATATAATTTATTTATACTGGTGAATTGAATATGTTTCAGTTATTATTACTCGGGATCAAATGTGTGTCTTCTTGCTTGTGCTGATTTGCGTTCCTTATACCTTATAATATTATGTGCTTGTAGTAGTACTCTAGTGTTCTTTGATATCGTAAAATGTACCTGGACTTTGTGGTTTGGATGAGGGTCAAAGCCACTGTTACTAAGAATGGAAATCTGGAATTAATAGCTGATTGTATAGAGTTTGTGGTGTGAACTTGTGTTGTGGTCATATTTATCACCTCCTGTGGTGATACATATAGTTTTGATGAAATATTAAGAATATCTGATGGGGTTTTTCACTCAATTATTTAAGGTAAAGTCCTTGTAATGTTTCTGCTACATTTTGCTACATTGTGGCCTTTCACGGAGATAACCAAGGTTTCCTAATGTTTCATTAGGGTACATTGATTATCTTGGTAGAGGTGAAGTGGTCCAAGACCAAGTGGAACCATTACAGGGACTTAACCGTAAAGAATAAGGGGAACTATTCTATACTCACCCTGATGTTTGCATTGGCCACTCTGTAATGCTTAAATAATTGTTAAGTTGTTTGTACCACTTCACTTTTTCACTGAACCTTTTAACCCTTTCCCTCATAGAGGACACCATGAAAAGACGTATGCGAACAGCATAAAACCAGATCAGCCTGCGAGTAAGGCTGATCAGGTTTTATGCTGTTCGCTGCTCGTCAGTGGTCTGGAAATGAGGATTTATAATTAAATTTGGTAAGGTTCAACTGTAGTTTTCTGCAGATCAGGCTTTATGTGGTACCTATTGAGTGCGTCAAAATGAGTCTATTTGAGGGAAAGGGTTAAGGTATTGCTTTGAAATTTGGAATACTTGTTTATGAGCATCACCCCCATCTGTAGGCAAGAGTGAATAACTCTGTTATGGATTTTGACTAAATAATGCCACCTTTTCAACTAAGAATCTTAGTTAAGTTTTTCGTACCACCACACTTTTTACTGCTGTAAGCAAAGGTGACATTTAGGGATCACTTTTCTGTCGTTCGTCACATTTTTTCCATCACACTTCAGTAGGTGACACATGTGTTCCAGAGAACACTCTGTTTTTTTTTACTGATCCCTCTCGGGTATTGCTTTGGAACTTGGAATAATTATTTATGATTATCACTTCCACATGTAGGCAGGAGTCATACCTCTGTCATGGATGCCCCTTTTTCCACTCAGAATCTCAGTGGAGTTTTCTGTTCCATGTCACTTTAACTGAACCCTTGAGGTATCGCTGTCTTATGACAGCTCTTGTTTCTTAATTTCTAATTATATAGCAACAGAAGAGATATTTTATTGTACTTTTCTGATAATGTCTATTCCTTTGTGAATACTTGAATTAACAATTTGTAAAATACAATGATCATTGCCTTGATATATTAAGAAATATAATATTCACTAAACTTGAAGTGTTTATAGATTTTTTAGTTTGAGTCTAAAATAATAAGGAAATTGATTAATTGGGGCCTTTGTCCTTGAATGATATGCCATTTGAAAAGAGCAGGATATTCTGTCTGTGTAGACAGGATCCTCAAGTGACAATTTATTTTATAATACATCCAGAAGACTGGATTGTGGACGATAAACAACAGATGATGATTGTTAATGGGATGTAAAAACCATGCATACAAGCCTGTTCATTTGGCGAGAGCTAGACAGCAGTGAGGGACTTTTCCGTTATTTGGAAACATGACATTAAACTTTCTCACAGAGACAGGGTCAGCTCGACCTGTTGACATTCTTTCCTACACTTGTCTAGCTACAGATTCCTAATATGGAATATCTCCTGGGAAGCTAGATGGATAATGCAATATAGAGGTGCAGAAAGTAAATCTCTGATTTTATGGTAATGGTTTTCAAGAAAAGGCTGAAGGTCACAGTTGGATTTCAAACTATCTCTTTTTCTCTTAAATTGAATCTAGGTAAACAAATATTTCATAAATATGAGGCAGAAGCCCTTTGAATTTTAATTGTGTTTGACATAAAAAGGTTTGTTTGCAATTGATTTAATTTATATCTCTGTTTTTTTTTACCAGGTTTTCAACAAAAACCTTTATGATATATTAGAATGGGGTATGTCATTCGATGGGTGTCTCGGCACCAAACAGGTTACTCCTGTTAGAACAGAGATACAGTTTTCATACTTGGTAGATAGATACATTATGGGAAGATAGGGTGATATGATAGGTCAAGGTCACTGTTACTAAAAATATATTTTTTGTTTCTGCCAAATAATTTCTTTTAGGAGTGAGTTATGATGATCAGATTAAGTAGATAGATGCCTTATAGGAAGAGGAAGATTGGGATTGATTTTCAGGTCAGTAGAGTCAGTTTTGGTCACTGTTACTAAAAATAGTTATGCTTGCCTGGCATGACACTTGAAAACCTGATTTTACGTCATTTGACATGTTTCTTGTTAGCTCACATGAGCACAACATGCTCAAGGTGAGCTTTTCTGATCGCCTTTTGTCCGGCGTCCGTCGTCCGTGCGTGCGTCCGTGCGTGCGTCCGTGCGTGCGTCCGGCGTCAACAATTGCTTCAAACAACATCTCCTCCTAAACGGCTTGGCCAATTTGAAAAATATTTTGCAGGAATGTTCCTTGGATGAAGCTCTACTAAAGTTGTATAAATGGTTCTGGTCCATTGCATAATTAGGTCACAGGAGCTAAAAATAGATTTTAAAAATGCAAACTTTGAAAATCTTCTTCTGCAAAACTGCAAGGCCTAGAGCTTAGATATTTGGTATGTAGCATCATCTTATGGGCCACTACCAAGATTGTATAAATTATAGCCCTATGGTGATAAATGACACCGCACCAGGGGTCACTTGTTTTACATAGAGTTATATAGAAAAATCTTAAAAAATCTTCTTCTATGAAACCATAAGGCCTAGAGCTTAGATATTTGGTATGTAGCATCATCTTATGGGCCACTACCAAGATTGTACAAATCATAGCCCTATGGTGATAAATGACCCCGCACTTACATAGAGTGTTTTACATAGAGTTATATAGGAAAATCTTAAAAAATCTTCTTCCATTAATGCATAAGGCCTAGAGCTTAGATATTTGGTATGAAGCATCATCTTATGGGCCACTACCAAGATTGTACAAATCATAGCCCTATGGTGATAAATGACCCCGCACTTACATAGAGTTATATAGGAAAATCTTAAAAAATCTTCTTCCATGAATGCATAAGGCCTAGAGCTTAGATATTTGGTATGAAGCATCATCTTATGGGCCACTACCAAGATTGTACAAATCATAAGCCTATGGTGATAAATGACCCCGCACCAGGGGTCACTTGTTTTACATAGAGTTATATAGGAAAATCTTAAAAAATCTTCTTCCATGAATGCATAAGGCCTAGAGCTTAGATATTTGGTATGAAGCATCATCTTATGGGCCACTACCAAGATTGTACAAATCATAGCCCAATGGTGATAAATGACCCCACACCAGGGGTCACTTGTTTTACATAGAGTTAAATAGGAAAATCTTAAAAAATCTTCTTCTATGAATCAATAAGGCCTAGAGCTAAGATATTTGGTATGTAGCATCATCTTATGGGCCACTACCAAGATTGTACAAATCATAGCCCAATGGTGATAAATGACCCCACACCAGGGGTCACTTGTTTTACATAGAGTTAAATAGGAAAATCTTAAAAAATCTTCTTCTATGAATCAATAAGGCCTAGAGCTAAGATTTTTGGTATGTAGTAGCATCTAATGGTTCATTACAAAGATTTTCAAAGTCTTGGCCCTACGGTGATAAATGACCCTGCGCCCAAGTCTTCTCTGAAACCATATGGCCCATTGCTTAGATATTTGGTGTGTAGTATTGTCAGGGGTAAAATGTTTTAGATTAAGTTATATCAGAATCCTTGTCTGTTTAAAAACCTTGACATCAGTTGAAGCAATGGTACTCAGGTGAGCGATTCAGGGCCATCATGGCCCTCTTGTTTTATTTACAGTATGGTGACCTTAACCATAGCATTTTTATCTGAGCTCTGTTAATATACAGTAAACTCCAATGAAGTACAATTTCACTATTTTCAGAGACTTTTCCCAATATCTATTTAAACTGATAATCAGACCAACCACCTCATTATAGAATCCAGTTGATGATGTTTTTACTTAACAGTGGTCATGTAATAGAGGTTGTAGGTTTAAACACTGCGTCTCTATTATAACCCTGATCTATAATGATTCCTGCATTATATTGGACATGCACATTATAACTGTGTGCATGGTGCCCCTGAGTTTTGAAGTTTTTAGGGAACATGGTAAAAAATCCCTCAACTGTAAATGGTATATGAAAAATCAGATTTTTCTTTGCATGCTGTGTATAGAATCTGTGCTACAAAATTGCATGAGCCAACTGGGGAGACCTGATCAAACAGAAGTTAAGTAAAATGGGTCTGCTCTGTTTGTTATAGGTCACCAAAACTAGTCTATATGATGTAAAGTGTTTTAATGAATCTACAAATTATTAAGTTTTATAGTTGAATATATTCAATACAAAATCATGTTTCTAATGTTCCATATTAAGTTAAAAAGGAAAGGTGTTGTTACTTTATATTTTGGTCAAGGTTTAGGAATTTAGGAATGTACCTTCATGAACGAAAGTTAAAATGGGTCTTTATCCAATAGTTACATTACAGTAGAACTAGTTCATACAGTACACATCTGTTTAGTTCTGATTCAGTATTTGAGCTATTTAACATCTAGTAAGTAGCCACGAATGACAAATAATTCTTTTAACCGTAAATTAAAGCTGGACTTAAATTCTGTATAAATAGAGAGGTTCATTTACGCTGGTATAGCTCACTTGTTTGAAGATCAACACTTAAAAACCCTTCACCTCATATAGACACATTCTGATGCCTTGGCAAACAGACCTTCCAGGAGCTGTCTTGTCAGGGTCCCCTCTATTTGCGCATACAATGTTGTAGTTCAGATTCTACAATCTGCACGGCCTAAGAAAAATTCATTATTTCATATACCAAGTCAGTCATATCATATTCATCATTTAAGTCATAACTTGTGCATGAATATAATATTCATGGGATAAAAGGGATAATTTACCAATAATTTGTGAATCTTTATTTTATTAAGGACCCACATACATTTCCCTTTTTATTTAGCCTTTTCTTTTTCTTTCAAAATGGCTGAAGGATTTAAGCCAGATGTTAATTCCAAGTTAAAGACAAGGCTTCTGTTCCTGTCAAGGGAGACAGTCAAGATGAATGAAGATCTGATGTTCAAAGATGTCCAAATATATAATGAAGATAGTCCAGTAAAGCTCTCTAAATCAAACCCTTCCTCCTCTCACTTTGACAAGTCAGTATATCCCAGTATCTAAAAATGGCTGGATGTCATTAAGATGTCTTAAAGGGCAGGAAGGACTGTGTGTCTACCAACTCTGAAGATATTACAGACACGCACAATCTTATTTTGTCCTAAAGGGATATTGAATCCATTTAGGTGGGATTTGCTCCTTCAGTTTATACTCCAGTCAGATACAGGCTAAGGTGACATTTCATCTTTACCCTTTATCATTTCCTGTTGGATACACAATTTCATACACTACAGATATTAAACAGATGAGACTGATTACAGATAGATCCAAATGGTGACCTTTTGATCCTTTACCTCATGAATATTCATGAACATATTTATGGCTTGATGGATATCAATTGATGGAATTTAAAGGCATATGAAAAAATGGATTTTTATTTGCCATGCAGACTTTGTAGAATCTGAGCTACAATATATTGTATGAGCTAAGGCCGAGTCTGACCTACAATATTGTATTGGCTAACAGAGGAGACCCTTTCAGGATCTTGGTCTGCTCTGTTTGCCAAGACATCAAAACATCTTTATTAGGCAAAAGGTTAAGATTCAGAAATTCAAAAAGCTAACTGTGTGATGCAACCGAATATCAGTACACATATAGGGTATAATGATAGGAAAAGTTTAGGTCTTTTTTTACTAATATTGCATAACCACCCCAAGGGTAACGAGCAATAAGAGAGATACATTGTATAACGATCCTTCATCTATACATACAAATAAGAGGTCTCACGAGACAGAGGAGATATTAGATTATTATTGATGAACTGATCTCGGATACAGCTCAGGCTTATAGACTCAAGGGCAAACTGTAGAAAAAATGATGAAAAGTTCATATTTGAGATATATCAGAATATTTATCAGTAATTTCTCTCTGCATGTTTCCATTTTATCTCTACAATTAGATTTCAGAATAAGGGGAAAATACTCAGCTGTTTTTCAGGGATCATTTAATTGGTATTATTCTAGTTGCTTTGTGGGCTTAGATGTTGAAAAAAGTCAAATGATCACCCCCTTGTAATGCCTGATTAACCTTATTTACCTCAAGAATATTCACATACAAATTGATATTAATCTATTGTAAATGTACTGATCTTAAAACAGTAGATGGAGCCGTCTGACTTGGGTCTGCTTTGTTTGCCAACACTTCAGAACACATCTTAGTGAGGTAAAGAGACAAATGCAAATCTAATATAATCATTATTTTGATACAAATTACTTGTGTCTACCTCAGGAGCAGGAGGTCGGGGGTTCGATCCCTTGCTGTGACATAACAAAGTTTTAAAAAATGGTACTGTTATAAATCCCTTGCTTGGTGCTCAGCATATAAGGGTAGTTCCAGGTCACTGGTTGACCCTGTGTCAGGATAATTTTTCTGGATGTGGTTTCATGCCACATGTCTATGGCATGATACTGTAGTGTGGCAGCACTTTATCTGTCTCAAGTAGACATAGTCTCCAAATGACTGAAATACTGTCGGTGGGACGTTAAACCCAACAAACAAGTTACTTACACACAATTACATATAGCAGAAAAGTTGTTAAAAAGCCACTAAAAAGAAAGGAACTACCGTATACACTGGCAGATAATAGGCACACAGTTTTTCCAGATAATTCAGGTTTAAAGAAGGAGTGCGCCTTATACGATGATATACAGTTTTTCAGATTTCTTTTTTCAATCACTGAGAAGTGAAATTTACCAGTATACGATCTCAGAAAATTGATATACTGAAAGCCAATTGATATATAACGATAATATGCCATAAAGTCTATACGAAACCATGATAAACAATACCAGGTTATTGCTTTTGTTCTTATTAGTTATCGTACTGGTATATTTTATGATAAAATGATCGTGAGAAACTGAAACAACTTAATGGAAGCCATTTTCAATATAAACAAATAAGAAATTTTTTTTTATGGGAGATCATGATGTACAGGAGAAACTTGACAGGTGGCAGTTGTTACATAATGTTTGTTAGTTGGGAGAGTTTTGACAGGTTACATTGATCCCCAGTGTTATTATGCTTCCTGAAGGGAGAGCATATAGTTGCTGCTTTGTCTGTCCGTCCGTCATAATTTTGTCCGGAGCATAGCACAAAACCTATATGAGGTATCAACATAATTAGGTTAATACATATGAGGTAATATCTTATTGATGAAAAGTGCAGAGCACAAGAACCATAACTCTTGGTTGCATAATTTATGAGTAATTGCCCTTTGTTATTTTTCATACTTAAGATTTTGTCCGGAGCAGAACTTGAAAACTAGAAGAGGTATCAACATGAAATTTCATGGGTAGATATATCTTATTGACAAAAAGTGCAGTACATAAAACCCATAACTCTTGGTCACATAATTTAAAAGTTATTGCCTCTTGTTATTTTTCATACTTAAATTTTGTCCGGAGCTCATAATATAGTATAATAAAGTACCCATTAAATGACAAAGCACAGTTTCTACTGGCACATGTTTAGAATGCAGGGACATGGTTGAGTTAAATGCCATGTTATGAGAATGTGTAATCCTTTATCCTACCCCTCCTTAACGTAACCGTCTTAATGGTAATCTTATGCCATATAAATAAAACGGTTCACCGTATGATTAGCCACGTTGACGTACAGATAGCTTTCAGTCTGTCAAAATGTACGATGGCACAAATTTCCAAAAATATTTCACCGTATATGATACGATAAGTGATTTTTTTTTCAAATAAGTTACCCTGAAAATTAAGATGTGCCTTATATGCTGCTGTGCCTAATATGTCCGTTTGTATGTATGAAAGTAAAACTAAAATATCATTTTATTGGTGATGGTGAAAATATCCATAATTCAAATATAGACAGGAGATTATTTAGACTCAACCTCTTCATTGTTTTAAGTGTATAAAAATTTTAAAAATTGGAAATATGAAGTTGGTCTTGTATGTATTAATGAATCAAATTCATATCATTAAATACTGGTATTGGAGGAACAGAGAAGCTGTGTATTTGCATAATTACTCAAATGAAAATGGACAAATATCCAATTATTTTTTTATACGCCCATGGGGCGTGTTATGTGAACACTCACGGCGGGCGGGCGGGCGTGGAACATTTGTTGTCTGGGCTCTAACTTCAATACCATTAGCCCAATCATTTTCAAACTTTCCACACATGTGCATGGCCATAATATCTCGGATGAGTTCGATATCCAGCATTATCGCGTGAATGACTTAGAAGTTATGGCCCTTGACGTACACAAAATACTTGAAATTGTGATTGTCTGGGCTCTAACTTCAATACCGTTAGTCCAATCCTTTTCAGACTTTTCACACATGTGCATTGTCATAATATCGCGGATGAGTTCGATATCCAGCATTATTGCGTGAATGACTTAGAAGTTATGGCCCTTGACGAACACAAAATACTTGAAATTGTGATTGTCCAGGCTCTAACTTCAATACCGTTAGCCCAATCCTTTTCAAACTTTTCACACATGTGCATGGCCATAATATCACGAATGAATTCAATATCCAGCATTATCGCGTGAAAGACTTAAAAGTTATGGCCCCTGACGTACACAAAATACTTGAAATTGTGATTGTCCGGGCTCTAACTTCAATACAGTTTGCCCATTTCTTTTCAAAGTTTTCACACATGTGCATGTCCATAATATCGCGGATGAGTTCAATATCTAGCATTATCGTGTGAATGACTTAGAAGTTATGGCCCTTGAACACTTGAATAAGTCAAAAGAGACATTTTCCTTCAAATTAATGGAAATGTTTCAACATGATTGTTTTAATAAGTAACATTCATTAACTAATGGGATTTAGGAGACAATAGCTTGTTTCTCTGAGCTATTTCTGAGAGTCCCCATACTGTGATGGGCGTATTTTGTGGCAGTCCTGACCCTTGTTATTGATGGGTAAACAAATGCTATTTAAAGCTAGGAGACTGTAATTGATTCTGTAAGCTTTGCATTAGTTACATCAGATACCTAGTAAAGGTAGTACTGCTATGATTTCTGAAAACTAAAGTAGTAGATCTAATCCTGCTCCCTCACAGTATCAGTGTCATAAATGTATGTAAGACACAGTGTCATATCAAATTAAAATTGAATGGATAACATTATCTTAATTCCTCAATTATTATAGTTCGAATACTCAGATCTATTAGAACATTCAATGACCCTGACAATGCTTTGGTCTCTATTTGGACTGGCTATGCAAGCAGAATAGACCACGATCAGCCTGCTCATCTATGCAGTCTGATCACTCATTGTCTGCACTGTTTGCTATTCAGTCAATAAATTTTCAGTGGCACAAATGAAGAAAAGACAAGTCCACTTAAGAAATAGATAAGCATGGAAAAGGTTACGAAGATGGTTATACACAGTATGTACAATTCCACGGCGAGAATGATAGAACATTCCCAAAACTTAGAAACAGGGGAGACCCTCATGATCACCAGTCTGATCTGGGTCTGCTCTGTTTCTTAATGCATCAAAATGAGTTTCTATATGAGGTAAAGTGTTAAGATGCTGACCCTGTCCCATTTATAGTGTAATATATCTCCCTTTTCATGTTTTACTTTATCTTCACTTCACCGACTTGGGGGATATAGAATTGACACTGTCACATCCAGTGTCCCGTCACGTCCTGTCCCATCCTTAAACTCACATTACAACATTAGGTGAAGGCAAGGCGGGATCACCTTTGGTGATAGTTCTTGTTTTTGTGTTTGTATGTATACTGCAGGTGACACAAAATATGTCTAACAAAAAAATCAGCTTTAAAGGACACATGTAAATGATACCTTTGCATGTTTGAAAATTGTTTATTTTCATATCAATTTCTTTCTTAGTGCCCTTTTGACAGAACATTTGATCATTCATGACACCGACACATAATCTAATTGAACAGAGTTTCATTTGATTACTGAAAATTTGATTGCTTTCTGTCTAGACTGCAAATGAATTTGCTGCCTTGCAAACTGTTTGTTCTTTGTCTAGTGCCTATGTGGCATGTTGAAGGATGCCTTAGGAAGTCCAGTAAATACAGTAACAGGGAAGTAGAGATATCTTATGAATATGCAGACATTGTATGCATACAGGTAATAACTTTATCATTGGTAAGAAACTGCCATCTATTCTTTTCGTATTTATTTATTTAGTAGTTTGAAAGTGAATCAGATTTTTTTTTAAATATTTATTTTTTGAGGCTGCAATATACCCGGTATGCCAACTTATTAATTCACTACAACATTTGACACTAGGTTTTTAGACAGGTATCCTGACTGAACACCTGCTTTGAAATTCAGGATTTCCTTCTGAATATTAGAAGTCCCTGTTGCATCATTTGGATATATATGACAGCATATTTGCATTACCAATGGCCAAAAAAGTTGCAATTAGCAAAGAGGGTTACTAATTAAAATATTTTATGAAGATGATTTCATCAATTTGCAATGAATGTGGCTGTTAATTGTATATTTTTTAATCATAAAAGTAAGTGTCCTGACCGAACAGTCCTGGCATTTCAATTCTGGAGTCCCTTTCCAATTTTTGGTCTCCTTGGGATCACCGGTCAATGTAAGTGTGCTAACAGCTACACTATTGGTATCAACTTATTATAATATATAGTACTCTATAATGTTTGGTGTTCACCAGTTAAATACAAGCTCTTTCTTCGTTTTTAATGTAAACATTGTTTAAACAGTTTAATTGTTTTGATACAGAGAATTGAGAATATATCCGAATTATTATGGACTCATTGGTAGTTTTCACAAAATTTGCAAAAAAAAGTTGTATTGCAACATGTAACTGCCTTTTTGCATCAATATATGGTACTCTAGTAAGACATAATTGAAAGAAATCTTAGTTGTCACCATAGTTGCTTGATACTTTGTATTTGTGAGAGTTGGGGTCAAGCTCAAGGTCACTGTTATTAAAAATAACAAACTGGAATTAATAGTTATAGTGTTAGCTGGGACAAAGTCCCAGCGATGTTGACTAACTGCAGGTCAACATCCTGTAGAAAGATGGCCAACAGGTTTGTATAAAAGGCTACACATAATGCCTATAGCCCTTTTGTCATACTGGGACAATTGCAAGCAGTTTTGCAGGAATATTAATGACCTTCATTGATAGTGTTATTGTGACTTATGCCAATAGATATTTTCAGCATGCTTTTATCTGATTCACATTTATGTCAGGTAATGATTAACCAGTGGCATTGTTGATACTGTTCCCAATGATTTTAATGGATTTAGTGCAGGAAAGCTTAGATCAAATCAGTTGTATCGCCGCATTGGATTTTCCGACCCTGATGGAATTGCAGTTGATTGGTTTGTTGTTCTGACTATTGGAAAAACAAAAAGCTTTTTATCAGATGTCTTCCCATGCTGATAATTGTGAATATAAGGTTCTTAGAATTGGCATGGAAAATTCTATGAATTCTTATAAAGGATGTGCAGGTTTTTCTGTGTCATGCGTAACCTGTGGTGAATTTGTAATCAAGGGCCCAGTATGAAATGATGATTGGTGCTGTGAATCTGTTATTGCTAATGGAAAAGACACCTTTGTGACATCATAGCCTGCTGGAGCTGGAGATTATTACTAAATGAAGTAACATTGAAAAGACATTTTGTTCTATTGAAATGTGCACGACCATGGCCTTTATCAATGCCATTCATTTGTCTAAAAATAAAAAGGAAAAAGATAGAATTATTACATTATGTCACAATTTGTTGTTAAACAGTTACGACAATGCTGCTATTGTGGTATGTTTATCAATTATGTTGATAGCCCTAGTTTTGTCTGTGACATGTAAAATAACTTCAGCTTAAAGAATAATAGTCTATCTTATAGTAAGTAAAGTCAAAATAAATGTAAAGTTATCTGAGTAATGTCAAAACTAAGGTCAGGTGATCTAATTAAGGTCAGATGATCTGAATGAAGTCAAAATTAAGGTCAGGTGATCTGAGTTAAGTCAAAACTAAGGCCAAGTGATCTGAGTTAAGTCAAAATTAAGGTCAGGTGATCTCACCTAGGTAATAGTTAAGGTAGGTGATATAAGCAAGGTAAATTTAAGGTTGGCTACAAGGTCACATTACTGTGAAGTTTGTAATATCATTATAACAATGGCTCTAGCTGATCAATAATACAGTAAATATTTTTTCATTACCTGACAATTGTGTATATTTTTTTTTATTAACCAGGTTTTCCGAAGGAAAACTCTGGATATTAGATTGGGGTATGTCGGCAGGCGGGCGGGCAGGTAGATGGGAGTAAACAATTTCTTCTGTGCGCAACTCCTCCTACATTTTTCAACGGATTTCGCCCAAACTTTTACAGAAGCATTATTACATAGTTGCCTGGCGCATATTGTCAGGGTTTTGTGGTTCGACTATTTTTGATGCAGTTATGGCCCTTTGCCCTTAACGGATGTAATATAAAGGGAAATATTCTTTCGTGCACAACTTCTACATTTCTTAATAAATTTTGTCCATACTTTAACAGAAGTACCTTCTCTAAGTCACCCTGGAGAATATTACCTGTATTTTGCAGTTTGACCATTTTTGATGGAGTTATGCCCCTTTGATAAAATTCCTTGTCCGGAGCATAACTCCTACATTATAAGAGGTATTGACGAAACTTTATAGGTGATACATCTCATTGAGGTGGAATGCAGTGCATAGGAACCTCACTCTGTAGTTCATAATTTTGGAGTTACATGTTTGCCCCTTCGAAAAAAATCCTAATATGGAGCATAACTCCTTAATTTTAAAATATATACATGTAGTAATGATTGGTTTTGCAGTTTGACCATTTTCGATGGAGCTATGGCCCTTAGTTATTTTTTTGCATTAGATTTAATAGACATTGTGCACAAAATTATCTGACTGATACAAATAATCTGTACTTGGACGAAACATTGTGAAAAGAAAACCTGGTTTTGTGACAATTCCTGTCACTTGTTTAGCCTTCTTTTAGTCAGCAAAATTACCTCTCATTTATACAGTGATCATACCATAGAAAAACCATATCAGATTTGTTTACTTTTAGTGCCCTACCGGTGTTTACACCAAAAGGGACTATAGGCTTGCCCTCCATCTGTCTGTTCGTCCGGATGTCAGGAAATCTGGATCCTATGCTAACTGTTTAAGATAATATTATGTAACTTGGTTTATGAATAGATTGCATTATATGGAGATTCTGCACGTCACTTTGTTGTTGTTTTTCTCCGACCAAAATTCTGGTTGGAAATATCATGCACCTCACTGGTAGGGGACTCACGTGTTGCATGCAACACCAGTTACTTGTTTAACATCAATTGGGAAGGTCATGAAAAATCCTTGACCCCAAGGGGTTTGAAACTACGACCTTCAGATCTGCAGTCAGGTATATTATCATTGCACCACTGCATCATATTAGATTAAAAGTGATCATCTTTATAACAGGTCCAATGTTATGACAAATATCATGCAAATAGTATAAACCTGATGAGCTTGCAAGTAATTACTCACAGATTGATCTGGTAGTTGCATAGGTCATTTCCTTCATAACTCTTGAGTGGGAATCAAAGGTTTAAACAGACAGACCGTGCATTTTGTAATCTCTAGACATCTATAATGGTGGAAGCCATCATTGATTGGGATGGACATTGATACTTAATATGATGTCTGCATTGCTCCTCTGGTCTGTCTGAAACATACATCAAAATTGCACAATGGCTGAATTTTGTTAACAATAGAAGATGCTATCCCTCTGACTGACCTACACAAAAAAAATGGTCAAATTTCTTATTGTTTTATGTTGACATGAAAAGTTCATGGTGAACACATTGTAAGGGACAACTTTAGCCAAGGGACTAGAGATATGAAATTACATATTTTTCTGTTCTATAGAAATGCATTAAGCATGCAGTATTGCTTAATATGGTAACTTATAATGAATTATGTTAGAAAGGGTAATGAGACACAATTGAGGAGGCACATCCTGAAAAGCAAGCATGGTCTATAGACCGGACATTAGTGGATAGATTCTTGGGACAGGTGAAGAGATAGAAGGTATCCATATAAAAATATGCATTCCTGAAATTTCTGGAAATGACATGTTAAATAGATATATAATGAATATACATGGAGTTAATTAACCCTTTACCTCATGAATATTTATGTACAAATTCATGACTATGGGAATAATATTTTACTGACCTTAAAATGATATATGAAGGAAGGAATGTTTTTTAGCTTTGCTGACTGTTTAGATTCTGAGCTAAAAATAATTGTATGAGTCAAAAGGAGTCTACATGAAGCAAAGGTTTATTTTAAGCCATATTAAAATGCTAGTGTAAGACATTAATACTGGTGAGGCCTTGTTTTTTTTAGAGAGTTTTACCATTAGATATTAACCCCCATGAGAATTATTCATTTCATAGACTTTTCTTGTACCGGTACTTGAATGGCCTCCCCCACCCCCCACCCACCTTATCTCTTTGGGGACATATTCCATGAATTTAAATTTAAAGTATATGCATTGTTCAGTCTTATTTGCGAACCTTTTTATTATGAGTTTAATTTTTGTTAATTGGGGTATCATCACCTTCAGTGATTACATGTAGCTCTTGTTGTGTTCAGAGTATATAAGATCATTTGTAAGCATTGATTGCCTTGGAATAAAGCTTGTGTTATTGTTTATCTTTGTTGTATATAGCACAGGATATTGCTCCCCTAACTGAAGTTTTCCTGCAATATTAAGTTTGCAGACGGCTCCTAGTTGTTCAATTGATACTACAGTATTCTCCCTTATAAGAGAGTCTAAATGACCCCATATTTCATATAGACCTGTTTTGACACTTCGGCAAACAGAGCAGATCCAGATCAGACTTCTCCAAATTTTTATACCCTGGCAGTGATAGATCGGGGGCATACTGTTTTTGATTTGTCTGTTTCTCACAAAACTTTAACCTTGACCATAACATGGAAGTCCTTCCACCTACAGCCTCCAAACTTCACAGGTGCATGCACCTTGATGAGCTCTACCCATTAGGTAACATTGACCTACAAATGACCTTGACCTTCAAGGTCTAAGGCGCCCCCCCCCCCCCCCCCCCCCCCCCCCTTGGGGACATGACATTCACTCAAACGTTGCTTGTTCATATTCCATTTAAATTAGAGTAAATTAAAATTCATCAAGTCTTTATATTTAATGAGGTAAATATTCATGGGGTAAAGGGATAAATAAACACAACTCTTTTAAATGTGGTCAAAGTGTCTCAAATTTAAATACAAGAAGAGTGATCAATTCAAAACACTTCAATTCCATTCAAAATTTTCATAATTCAATATTTTTAGATATTCTTAGATTATTTAACATTTTACTTTATAAAGATTCATTTTTATGCATTGGCAAGCACTTGAGCAGACCCAGATCTGACAACTCCTGCAGGGTGTACCTGATCTTGGTCTTCACAATGTTTGCTTATACATGTACAATATTGAAACTCAGATTCTACACTAACAGTCTGCATAGCAAATCACAATCCATTATTTCATATGTCATTTAAAGTTCAGTAAATTTATATTCATCAAGTCAATATAAATGTGTAAATGAATATTCATGGGGTAAAGGGTTAAGAAGTGGAAGGTATGCAATTTATAGAGATTATTGTGTGGACTAATTTCTTTATCCATGGAATTTTAAGGTAACCCTGGAATTTCATATATGGAATTTAGGACCCTGGGGACATTTTTTAGAAAGTGTATGGTATAAACAGAGTATTTTCCTGATAGCAGACAAGATCCTATAGATATTTGTTTCAACATAATGTTTGAAATTAAACGGAGATGAAAGGAAATTAGAACAATTGTTTTTGACAAATATTACATTTGAGAGTCATTAAGATGAGTGCATGATAATACATTTTGAAGGAATTGGTTTGGACAGTTGATGTAAAATGTTGCATTTTCTGTAGAGTGAAGTATCTGTAGAGTGAAGTATCTAATTGGTGGCTAAGTAGAAATTACAAATTTTGAAGGGAACATGTTGAAAAGCAGGGGCTTAGAGAATAGTTAAAGCTTGGCAACATGATTGTGCTAGTTTCTTTTAAGCTTTTTTTTTTTTTTTTTTTTAAATGCCCTCACCAAAAAGTGGGGGTGTTGGCATATAGATTTGCCTTTGTCCATATGTCCAGAAACTTTGTGACACACATAACTCCGAAAGTATTTGTACTTCAGACTTAAAACTTCATAAATATATTCTCAGGACATGAACTTGCGCACCTGGGTATTTTCATCGAACCACTGTTGAAGCAGACAGTATGGATCTTTGTTTTTGAAAAAAAATGAAATTTTATGATTGTGATATATGTAACTCTGAAAGATTTGAATTACAGACTTGAAACTTCATGGATATATTATTCAGGACATGAACTTGTGCACCTGGGTATTTTTATTGAACCTTCATTGAAGTTGACAGAGTTATGGGCCTTTGTTTTTGAAAAATATCGATTTTTTTTTTCTTGTGACACATGTAACTCTGAAAGTATTTGTACAACAGACTTTAAACTTCATGGATATATAACTCAGGACATGACTTTGGCACCTGGATGTTGGCCTTTGTTTTGGAAAATGCGACAGGTGGGGGCATCTTTGTCCTCACATTTCCAGTTTTACTAAAAGTTGTAATGTTATTTTGTGGGTTGAAAAACTGATGAGGTGTTTGTGTGAAATGTTTAATACTAAAACTTTTTGTCATCATGAACTGCATAGATTATGACTTAACATATATAATTTTATAGAAATTTTCATGGTATGATTATGAAACAATGAATGTTTCCTTATACCATGCAGACTTTGTAGATTGCAGTAGGTCGGTGGTTCAATCGGGTACCTCTGTGTACTCGGGGTCTTCCTCCACCTGTAATTAGCTGGACGTCGCTCTATGATTGAAATACAATCACAGCGATGGTATACCCCAATACAACAACAAAAAAAGCAGACTTTGTAGAACCTGAGCTACAATATTGTATTAACAAACAGAGGAGACCCTGATCAGAAAACTTCAGGAATCAATACTAGCTTGGTACAGACAAATACTGGACCTTTTTTTTTTTTTTTTTTTTTTTTTTATTAAAAAAATTAAGCTACGTGATATTTAAATTTAAAAGGAATTTTTTAACAAATCTTCCCATTGTCAAAAATTCAAAATTTAAAAGGTATGAATCATCTACCAGAACAGTGAAAAAAAATCTGTTATTTATTTTGCAAAAACTACTTTTACAAAACTTTAAAGGTCCCAAATGCAGACTGAATTTGCACTTTTAGTTAATGCTGTAATGAGATCGATCCTTGCTGCAATTGACTGTTCTGTGAGTGAGTCAAGATTCCTCGTTGTATTCAACTGTGGAATATAATATTGCATTAATAATTGAAAAAGCCTAAAAGAAGTAATTCCTAAAAAAAATATGGTGGAACTAAAACATGATTTATTGGAACTAATTAGAACCTCTCACTGCCTTGTTAATTTGTCTTGGAAATAATTATATATTGGTCCTCGGCTTTCCTGTTAATGAAAATCGCTTACTCAACATTTTTTTGTATATGGGTGTCCTTGGGGCATTGGCAGAAGAGCAATTAACTGTTTCAAAGCACATGCTGCAAAACTTGGAAAGAGAAGAGAGAAAATAAGCCGCAAGTCCAAAGTTTGAAAAAGATGTATCTCCATTATTACTATAGTAGAGATATGGTTGTACTGCAGGGAGACTTGAGTGCACAGAAAAAAAGGCAGACAAAAATTCAATTTGGCCAGTAACCTAGCTTTTGACCTTCGCCAAGACCCAAATTATTGTCTTTCGACTTGACTATTTGAGTTTACCGTCGCTTCGACAGTATTTCAGTCATAAAGTTACATCCAGCTAATTACAGGTGGAGGAAGACCCCGAATGCACTGAGGCATCCGGGTAGAACCACCAACCTACCGCAAGCCAGCTGGAAGGCTTCCTCACATGAAAATCCGAATGACCCTTCCAGGATTCGAACCCACGCGGTGAGGGGCTGAGTGAGTGTTAAAGTCAGCGACTTTACCCTCTTGGCCACGGAGGCCCCTATTGTCTTTCGGGATATATAATGTTTTGTATGTGAAAAGCAATTTTCTGAATTAGAATAATATTATTGATCTTCAGATAAAAAGTACGGCATTGTTCATCAGGAGGCTAGATATTTATTAGAAAGGCATGTTTTGTTACTGTCATTAATAATTAAATTATGGTTTATAATTTTGTCGAACATCAATTTTCATCACATACTAGTACATTTTCATTTCTTGACACTCAGCATAATTATATAAGGGTAGTGCCAGCACTGGATGAGTCATCGTCAAAATATTGTGACGACAGAGTCTGGTGTCGTACCTCGTTTTATATCACAGTGAGGCTTGTGTGAGCATTATACATCTGTCATATAAGAGGAGCCATGTGACGTCTGCAGTGTCGGATGTTTTACCCTAACCAAAGAAAAAAACTTGCTAACCCTTTACCTCATGAATATTCATGTGCAGTTTATGACTTTATTAATAAACTTTAAATAGCGTATGGAACAATAAATTTTTCTGTGCAATGCAGACTTGTAGAATGAGCTACAATATTATATTAACAAACAGAGAAGACCCAGATCAGATGAAATTTTATTGATTTATCTTCTCATCTCAGAATGATTCATGAATAACAAAAAAAAATTAAACCTGATCAGCCTGCAAGTTAGTTGCAGGCTTATCTGACTTTATACTTGTAGAAGACATTGGATGATCTTTCTAACAAATTGTGTGATGTAGTACCAGGAAAATGACCAGGATGAACAACCAAAAAAAACAAACAGAAACCATCAACAGAGAAGCCTGAAAATAGTTCAGCCTCATAAGGATTTATAATGTTCATTTATACACATAAATATATTAATTTGAGATCAGTTATGAACTTGTTCAGGCTGAGAATTTCTCTTTCCAATGTTTGCAATATATTCAAATGAAGTTATCAGACTATCCAATAACTGCACTGGGATGTCATGTGATTATGTAATGAGGACTGGATGTAAGCAAAAGAATATGTGTGCTTGTTTGAACACTGTTTGTTAGTGATGAATGAGTCATGAAAATTATCCCTAAATAGTTTTTGAAAGATCCTTCGTTTTTGGTCCAATCTGGGTTTTCTGGGATATACTGTTGTATATTGTGAATTTACAGAGTGGTAAAAATGGCTATACTTCCCATAGATACATTGAAGCTAAAAAAAACAACAACAACAAAACTTGATAAATGTTAGTAGACATTCAGGACTTAAATGTCTGCACCTAGAGATATTGCGCAATAAATATGAATGATTCTCCTCGCTTCAGAATAGTCATAAATATCCCTTACTTTCACATATTTCTTGATTTGTATCTGTAAAACGAGTATAAATCATTAATCACCTGTGCTGTTAGATTACTGGAATTACTGTAAAGCATTTTGTCAAATATGTCTGGAGAATTTCCTTGTATAATGTGGCATAATAATGTGTTTCTCACACTTAAATGGTTTTGTAACCCTGCACAGAGAAAATTTCAGATTTAAAGGATTTTCCCCCACAGAGGTCTGCATTTAGAGTGGGATACAGAGTCAGATTGAAGAAAATGATTCATTAAAGGCAAACATGCGAAATGAATGTTAAAAGTTCATATGAACTTGGTACTTCCCTCATGAAAATCTAAGTTTAAAAAAGAATTAAGACATTTGCTGTGTTTTACTTAAACTTGGCAAATAATTGCATTATTTTTATGGATTTTCATCATTACATTTGGAGGGTTGACAGTAAAACTCTTATAAGTGGATATAGAAATAGAAAGAGATAATGCAGGATTGCAGTCAGGCCTTGATTTTCTGATCAGATTGTAAGTCCTTTTGAATACAAACAGTAGTTGCTTATATTTTTTTTGGTTTGTTTAAGATCCAGAATTCAGTCATTTGAGTAGTGTGATTTTGCGGGGACTCAGCCTAGCAATATTTCATCTGTTTATAATACATTGAACGGGTTCATGATTGATAGTATTTATAGAAATCAGAGTAATGCATCATTTATTCATGTTATAGTATAAAATAATAATTATGAGTAATAAAGCCGAATGGATAGAGTGCTGCCCTGGTATCGAGAGGTTGTGGGTTTGATCCCGGGCCAAAAAATATCACTGTAAAAAATGGTACAGGTATAGCTCCTTGCTTGGCGCTCAGCAAATAAGGGTAGTTCCAGGACTGGTTGGCCCGGTGTCAGGATATGTGACTGGGTGTGGTATCATGCCACATGTCTACAGCCTGATACTACAGTGTGGCAGCACTATATATCTGTCTCAAGTAGACATAGTCTTCAAATAATTGAAATGTTGGTGGGATGTTAAACCCAACAAATAAACAAACAAAATTGGCTCTAAGGTCTACCCAGACATTTTATTAGCACTGTTAAGTGATTTTTCTGATGGTTTTTAAAACTTCTTCAAAACCCTGATGATAGGAGGAGGAGAAAAAAACTGAACAAAAACAACAACTCCCTTTCCCTCAATTTTCTTGTTTGTTGTTGTTTGCTTTCTTTTGGATATTAAAGTTTTATGACACAAAAAAAGTTTTAACAAACATTGATATAATAAAGCAAAAGAAAAGAGAAAAATGTTGTCAGAATTTCAAAAAATACTGGTCTGGCCAGAATAATACATTTTAAGTAATTTTGTGAAAGTTTCTGTATGAAACTTGCTTGTCTGAATGCAAATTCAGTTACTGTTTCAACAATCACCAAAAATAATTTAGCAATTCTGTGTTTTTAACCCTTTTCCTCATGAATATTCAAGTACAGTTTTATGATTTGATGAATATTAATTTACTGGAACTGTAAATGTAGATGATATATGAAACAATTTATTTTCATTACTGAACAGACTGTGTGAAATCTTAGCTTCAGTGTTGTTTTGGCTTACAGAGGAGACCCTGATCAGACAGTTCCTGAAAGGAGCTTACCATTTCTAAATTGAAAAAAATGACCAAAGGCAATTATATGACCGGTATGCCAATAAAAAAAAGATTGAAATGCTAATCTGGGTCTCCCTGTGTGCCGGTCTATATAATTATGATGTAAAAGGTTAAATGAAAAATGTTAGTGAAATAAAAGAAAGACAAAAAGGAAATAATGTTATTTTAAGCAACAGTATGAAATGGAGGTTACATATGAACCATGCATGTTGTCTCGCGATATTGTGTCCTTCTGTACAAAAAGTCAGGATAATGCAAGGAGCTAGCTAGGGTATTCATTTCTATCAGTGATAGCTCTAGTTTGAGGTGAGTCCTGTGGAAGTTGATGAATCTTACAAATTTTGTCCTAAGATAGTTATTGGTATTGTCAGCTTGTCTATATGTTTGGTTTGATTTTTATTTTTCAGGCCAGGCATCCATTGTTGAGTTCCGGGCCCTACAGAAGGTGCTGGCAGAGAAGACGGCCCAGCGGGATGAGACGTTACTACTCAACAAGGTGAGGACAGGCTAATTGCCTCTGACGGGAAGAGAGGGTTTACCCTAAGAGTAGGGATGAGAAAGATACTTGGTTACAAAATGTGTTCTGAGTGTTCTGAATTTTAGTCCTTGAACTTATCATATTTCTACTTCAAAGAAGGAATTATGCCATGTCCCATCATTTCCCATCTTGTCCCATCATTTCCCATCTTGTCACATCATTTCCCATCTTGTCATATCATTTCCCATCTTGTCACATCATTTCCCATCTTGTCACATCATTTCCCATCTTGTCACATCATTTCCCATCTTGTCCCATCATTTCCCATCTTGTCCATCATTTCCCATCTTGTCCCATCATTTCCCATCTTGTCACATCATTTCCCATCTTGTCACATCATTTCCATCTTGTCATCTTGTCATCATTCATTTGTCCTCATCTTTCCTATCATTTCCCATCTTGTCACATCATTTCCCATCTTGTCATATCATTTCCCATCTTGTCACATCATTTTCCATCTTGTCACATCATGTCCCTCCCTACACTTGCATTACAATCACAACCTTTGGAGGGGCATCTGTGGCCAAGAAGGTAAAGTCGCTGACTTAAGCACTCACTCAGCCCCTCACCGCGTGGGTTCAAAACCTGGCAGGGTCATTCGGATTTTCATGTGAGGAAGCCTTCCATCTGGCTTGTGGTAGGTCGGTGATTCTACCCGGATGCCTCCGTGCATTCAGGGTCTTCCTCCACCTGTAATTAGCTGGACGTCACTATACGACTGAACTACTGCCGAAGCAACAGTAAACTCAAATAGTCAAGTCAAGTCAAGTCAAGTCAAGTCACAACCTTTGGAAAGTACTTGTATAGGCTTTAAGCTTGTTGTCCAATCCTTTCCTTTAAAGAATAAAATCTGTTATAATTTAATCTTCATGCCTATATTCAGGGAACTCTATCACTGGACCATGTGGATCTTAGTGATAATTTTACAAAACTTTTGTTGGAGAGACAGGGGAGTTATTAAAAATCATTTTGTTGTGTATCTTACCAATAGATTGACATATGATTTCCTTTGACATAAGACTATCATCAATTCATGATTATCATGTCTGCAACACAACGTGGCTAAGCACTGTACATATGACAGGGTCTGGAAACAGTAGAGCCATTAGTCTTCATGATTTAAACTCATGCCTGTCTTCCATTAGTGATTGGAGTTATTGCTATGTTTCAATTAATTCCTGATGTGTAATAGCTGTGTGTAATGCAGTGTAGAACCATTACTACATGGCAATATGTTACAGCCTGTACCATAGACCCCATATCAGTAATTTGTTAAACCCATATTACCTCATGAATATTCATTGACTGAACTTTAGTGGTTTATGAAACACTAGATTTTTTTCTTTGTCGTGCAGGCACTGTAGAATTTGAGCTTCGTAATGTTGTATGAGCAAAGAGAGAAGACCCTGATCAGACAGCTGTTTTAAAGAGCTGTCTGATCAGGGTGTACTGTGTTTGCCAATGCTAAATGATCTATCTTGGAACCTAAAACCTATGCGAAGCCGAGTAACTCGCAGGCTGATCAGGTTTTATGCTGTTCGCTGCTCCTCAGTGGTCTGGAAATGAGGATTTTATAATTAAATTTGGTAAGGTTTAACTGTGGTTTTCTGCAGATCAGGCTTTATGTGGTACCTACTGAGTGCGTCAAAATGAGTCTATATTAGGGAAAGGGTTAAGCAAGGGGTTGCTATCCAACATAACATGGTACTTTGTGGGATCCCCAGAACAGCACTATGAGAGATCTGCACTATAATTATTGCAGGTTCATTATTTTGTATTCTAAAACTTATATCAGATAGAAGATTTAGAGTGTTCATCCCGCAACTGGAAGTTCTTTGGTTCGATCCTTGGCTGCAACATGCGATAGTAAAAAACCAAGCTTGGTGTTATCATATAATGGTAGTTCCAGGTCTGGATGGCCCAGGGTAAGGATTTTATGATCTGTTGTGGTATTATGCCATTTGTTTTTTAGTGTGATATCACTGAGGCAGCCGTTTTTGTGGAGAAAGTCCTAAAAATTGATGAAAAACTATTGGTTTCATGTTTAAATTGATTGTTTCATTTGGGGATGAGATTATTCCAGACTTATCATATGCACAGTACCAGTCAACCCCTAGAACTGTTGAAAAACAACAAAAGAACTTTTTTCCTCATTTGATGTACACAGAGTTTTAAGGACAAGATCCGGCAGTACAAGTCACGGCTGGACCGTCAGGAGGCGACAAAGAGGCAGCAGTTGAAGATCCTGAGAAAGACACATGAGGTCCAGGTCCAAGAGAAGGAGCAGTTGATAGAAAGCCTGCAGTCCCTAGTCACAGAGCTGGAGGAGAGGGTAAAGGAATTGGAGGAAAATGGAGGTGAGTAGTGGTTCTGAGTAATGTCAAGGAGTAGGCAGTGTGGGTGGTTAGTGTCAGAGAAATGCAGGACCATGGATGTTTAGTGGCACTGAGTAGTGTCAGGGGAGGGCGGGGGTATGCCATGTTGGTGATTAGTGTTTGAGGAATGCAGGACCATGGATGATAAGAGGCACCAAATAATGTCCCTGGTGAGGGGGAGGGTTAGCTGACTTATTTTTACACCACCAGCAAAGTTTGACAAGGTTAGTTCATCCCATCAATCTGCCTGTCTGTCCTTTGATTCCCCCTATCTGTTTGACTGTGGCCGAGTGGTTAACCCTTTCCCTCATAGAGGAAACCATGGAAAGACCTATGCGAACAACATAAAACCAGATCAGCCTGCGAGTAACTCGCAGGCTGATCAGGTTTTATACTGTTCGCTACTCCTCAGTGGTCTAGAAATTAGGACTTTATAATTAAATTTGGTAAAGTTTAACTGTGGTTTTCTGCAGATCAGGCTTTATGTGGTACCTATTGAGTGCGTCAAAATGAGTCTATATGAGGGAAAGGGTTAAAGCATCTCTCAGGAGCGGGAGATCGTGGGTTCGATCCCAGGCCTTGACATACCAAAGTTGTAATGGTACTGGTATAGCTCCCTTGCTTGGCACTCAGCATATAAGGGTAGTTCCAGGATTGGTTGGCACGGTGTCAGGATAATGTGACTGGATGTGGTATCATGCCACATGTCTACAGCGTGATACTGCAGTGTGGCAGCACTATATCTGTCTCAAGTAGACATTGTCTCCAAATGACTGAAATACTGTTGGTGGGACATTAAACCCAGGAAACAAACTAATCTGTTTGATTGATTTCAAGATAACAGTGTGCAATACATGTGTTTATAAAAATGTCCATGAAACAGATTATTTTCCCTGATGTTTCCAAGGGAGGTAATTTTGTAGAATCTTACCTTAGATTCCCAATATCAAAGCAGAGTGTCAGGGAGGGGTATCCATTAATCATTCTCAATGATAGCTCCAGCTAGAGAAAGTTCCGGAAATTCTTTTCTTGAATAATCTGGCATAAAGAAATGATTAGTATGAAATATAATATTTCTAGTTATGAAATCAATTAATCAGCTAGGTTCTCTTAAATATGAGACAGTTAATCAGGAGGATTTGGAGGTTTTTGAAATATTGTTATGATTTTATTGAAATATATATGTGTGCAATTATAAATTTGGAAGAACTTTTTATATATAGAGGAGCTGGTTGTAATAAATACAGGTTTGCCAGAATAACTAATTAAATTTTAGTTGTCTTGAAAGGGATGGGGAGAATTAGAGCTACTGTTGCTATAGAGACGTGGAATTACATGGAGACAATGGAGCATTAGCTTTGTTAATAATTCAGTTACAGTTCATTTTGTCTGAAGAAAATATGAGGGAATTTGTTAGGAAAATAATTACTGTCACCAAACAATGGTTTGGGCTGTTATTCATTGGAGACGTTATATTGAATTGTTATTATCGTTTTTTTTTTAAGGGTTAGTTTGCATGGTTAACATTGGAAGTTGTTTTATTACCGTATACACGGTCAGATAAGGTGCAGCTATGTATAAGGCGCACCGTAATTTCCATGGTTACTTACATGAAAAAAAGATAAATCGCATATAGCATCATATAAGGCACAGTTGTGTTTTGAAATTTGTGCCGTTGGACATTTTGACCGCGCAGCTTAAAGCTAAAGTAACAGAAATTTTCATTGGCTACTGAGACAGTGTATAGTTTTATTTTCATGTCATAAAATTAGATTGTAAGACAAGAACGAAGACTGTGTGACAATTGCGAGGTTCTCATACGAGATGACTTGTTCAAGAAATTTACGCCCTATTTATTGAAATCTGAATTGTTGACACATTCTCATTAGATAGCATTACTCAATCGTGTCCCCGCATTTCAAACAGCACTAACAGACTGGGGGTACACAGGGACTTGAAAATGTCACCTGTCAAAATTCTCCCAACTAGCAGATGTTATGCAACAAGAGCCACCTGTCAACTCTTTCCCGTCTCCCCATAGTCTAGCAGAACAACTATTTCAAAATATCAAAATATACCACTATATTTATTTGTATTATAGATAGACTTTTCTAATAACAAAACATATTTGAATACAATTTTTAAATACTTCAACTCACCCTTAATCAATACTGAAGTCATCATGAGGTTCCGTAAAATAAACTTTGTTTTATATGTAACAAAAATGGCTTCCATCATATTTTCTCAGAACGTGCGAAGAACAAATAAGAACAGAAGCAGTAACCTGGTATTGTTTATTATGGTTTGGTATATACTTTACTGCATATTATCGTATTTTCTGGCTGTCAGTATTCCTGCCACAAGATAACGTTTTTCTGTAGTCTGGCTGAGATCATATACCTGAAAATTTCAATGATTTGATGGGGGAGAAAAATATGAAAACCTGTAAATCATCGTATAAGGCGCACCCACTCCATAAAAATGAATTATCTGGAAAAAAAGGTGCGCCTAATCTGACGGTGTATACGGTACTGGTGATCATGTGACTCAAACATTTGCTGCATCTTTAGTTATATGAAGTTACTACAGTTTTGCTACAAGTCCTCAAAATGCTTCTCATGATTCCACAACTTTCACAATTTGATTGCAATAAAAAGGTCCATATATATGGGCAGTAGTATCAAATAATCATACAGATTTACAATATTTATAAATCGAATTTCATCTGGCTCTAAACTTTTTGATGGACAAAATGTTCCATTTTCAAAAATCCTTTTTGTGATAGTTAAAATTCTAGTTCTGACATCTGTACTTGAATATTAAGGTTGTGGATTCGGTCCGTAGCAACAGCATGCCAAAGTTGATAAAAAAACAGTACTTGTATAGCGCCCTAGCTTGTCACTCAGCATATATACAGGGTTAGCTCCAGAATTGGTTGTCATGAATATGTCTGGTTAATGTAATTGGGTGTGGTGTCATGCCACGTGTCTATGACATAATATTGCAATGTAGCAGCACTATATCTGTCTCAACTCAGTCAAGAAAACATGGTCTCCAAATGATTGACTTATGATGTTTAACTCAACAAACAAATAAGGAAATTTGTTTAATTTGGAATTTGTTGCAAACACTGTTTCTACTAAAATTATGGAATTATGAGTGTGGTATGCCTTCCTTGTTTTCAAACATACATTAGGCACCAAGCTAAAAGGATGAAACACTTATAGGCACCACATAATATTTTAGACTGACAAGGTAAAATCATATCTAGCTCCACTAACAAAATTACCAGTGATAGTGCAGTGCATTATAATTTGAATTTCTGTTTCTTGATTTGCACTTAAAGATTTTGCTTGACTGTCAGGGAGTGTGTACTTTTGTTAATGACCAAGGAATCTAGCATTTAGTGAATTCCTTACATAAACTTGTGTACAGTTTTAAATCTCCAGAACTTTGTGGCACTTTCTAATGCTTAATGTCATGGTGGCCCAGACCTTTAGACATTTCAAATTACTGAAGTCTTTACCCTGTGTTTAACGTCTTAGAGAACAGAGCAGACCCAGATTAAACATCTCCTTCCAGGGTCTCCTCTATTTTTTCAGATAATATTGTTCTTGGATCCTACACAGTGTGTTTCATATACCACATAAAGTTTTGTGTATTAACATTTATTTAATCATAAATTTGTACATGAATTTCATGATATAAAGGATTAACACACTGAGGAGCAGCGAACAGCATAAAACCTGATCAGCCTGCGAGTTACTCACAGGCTGATCTGGTTTTATGCTGTTCGCATAGGTCTTTTCATGGTGTCCTCTATGAGGGAAAGGGTTAAGCTATCAGGCAGATATGTTGAAATACAGTAGGACTTCTATGTGTTACACTTTGATGAGTCGAATTTCTCGCTTTGCCGAAGTTCAGTGAAATTCCTGACAATTTCCCGCATATATTCATTAGAAAAACGCATTTATGAGTCAAACTTTTATGTGTCGAATTTTTCAATGCATCAAAGTTTTTCTGTGGTCTGTACATACTAATTTGAGTACATTTAATCATTAATAAGGCGAAGCTCTTTGGCTCTTTATACAACATCGACTGTGAGATAATGTTTTTCACACCTTTACGGCTGCCCCGGCTGCAACGAAATTGGCAATTTTACCTGTATGACATGTGCTATTTACACGAAAGCTGCGTTTTTAACAGTAATGCATGTACATTTGTATTTGATTACATTTACGACCGAAAGTTGATGCAACAAAGCCTTATCTAGATTTTAATTCAAAGACTTGACAGTTCGAGCATTGAGTTAGCCCCATACATAAGTTGAGGTCCTGATGTCTCGAACTTTCTAGGTCAGTCCCTTCAACATCGACTTATCGAAGTTCTACTGTACTTGACTATTTTCTTTTGCATTTTATGCCATGCCAATTTAGAATTTGAATTCCTGTGTTAAATTTTGTTTCCAAATAATGATTTCCCTTTTGAATAAAAAAACAACTATTTGTATAGTTTTGAAAGGTCTTGTGTCAGGTCTTGACTTTGTTTTATGAATTCGACCTTTCACAATGTAGTTATTCTTCCAATTACTTTCTGCAAACTAAGTGGAATCACACTTGAGGGAGTTTGTTTTGAAATACGAGAAGAGAAAAAATGAGTTCAAAGAGAAGACAGGGAGCAACCTGGTAGAATAAAGTATAATTTGTCAAAAATTTATCATAAGGGCTTTATATCCTCCAATTTGTCAATTTTTTGGCGCATTTCCCACAAGAGATGTGAAATTTCTAGGAATTCTTGTTTTAATTTGATGTTAAGTTTTGTGATGCAACCTTTTAAGCTTTTCTGAGCACAAGTGTTCAGGGAGAGTTATATTATCTTTTCTCAATCTATTGAACTTTTAGGGGCCATATTTTTAGCTTAATCTTCATGAAACTTGGTCAAACTGTTTGTCTGCAAATTAATTATTGGATCAGAAGCTTGAATATGTGTTTGTAGGATCCTGAAACTTATTAAATAGAGTGAATCATGTGAACACTTTATAAGATCCAATTTTTTGTCAAATCTTTATGAAAATTTTCAATTCATTAATTTGCCTGTATAATCTCCAATACGTAAAAAATAAAGTCATAAAACTAGGTTACGTGAGCAAATCCTAGAAATACATTGTGAACACTCTTAGAGACAACGTTTTCAGACCACTTGTTATAGAATGTCCTCTCAGTTTGAATACATTCCATTATAGAGATAATTCTTGTCTCAAACATTCTTGGTAGTTGCCATAATGAGTGATTAATAAATTTAATTTCTAGTTTCAGTTGTATATATTATATTATTGTATGTATTACTCTAAGTTGTATTCAGTTCAACATTTATCTCAGCCAGTCTTGACAGAAAGTTGTATGTTGAAACACTGTTTGAAAATATAGCGTGCAACTGTAATGTTTCAAGAAAGGTCAAAAGATTGAATTTGATAAAGTTATATGAATAGGAAAACCTTAAAAAAAATACTGACATAGTAGCTGCTGACAAAAACACACAGAGATTACCTAATATAGTTGGAAACAATTTAATTGCTTTCAGAAACGTTCTGAATGTCATGAATGTTAATATGACAACAAACAAGCTGCATGTATTTCTTGACCATTTACATTTAGCTGTAGGGGACTGACATTAAACATGCTTGTTTACCTAAGGCAACCATGCAGAGTTCCAGTTCCTTGTATTTCTTGGGTAGTGTCTAATAACTTCAACAAAGGAAAGCATGAATGCCTCCAGTTCCTAATGCCTATTTTGTGATTTCAAAACTTGATACAAAGGGAATATTAGTTTTTAAGTATCAAAAACTCTTAAAATTATTCAGTATAGTGTAACCTCTGAAATCCGAACACCTGTGGGACCGGCCAAAAAGATTTGGATTTTGGAAGTTTCTGGAATTCAGAAGTCTGGAATGAATTGGACCAGTACATATGTACTGATGTTTACTAATTGTTGTGAATAGTGTCATTCTTGTTTATATGTGTAACATTGTTTGCTAAGTGTAATTATCATCAAATTCTTTATTTATATTTTGTTTGCAAAATGGTTATGTTAATGTGATTTCCCATAATCAGTTACATGTATCTTACTTCTCTTTCTCTCTCTCTTCCTCCCTCTTTCTTCTCTCTCTCTATTTGCCTTTTATTTCTCTCTCTCTTTCTCTATTTGCCATTTTTATGTCAAAATGGGTGATGTTAATGTTGATTCCAAGCATTATTTGTCTTTTTTCTTTCTTTCTTTCTCTCAACATTAATTGTTCTCTCTCAAACAAGAAGTAAATGAAGACATTGTAGTCTAATTAATTACGCTTCTAACATTACCGCAATTACACTTAAACTGTTGAGGATGTTTGTTGCAAAAATACCAATTAGTCCACTTATCACCGGCTCATCACCACTTTAATAATTTAACATGTGTCTCTATCTAATTGCCCATGTATTCGCCAGCACAAATATGGAGGCGCAAACCTGTTGTGATTCTTACGTGTGTCAAAATAATAGACAGATTGTAATTCTAACGCATTTCAAAATAACGATCACTGCTGATTAATAAACAATCAATCAGGGAGAAAATGAGGGGAAAAATTGCCGCAGGGCTTACGATTTCCGGTCTGATTACCTGTCAAGCTAGTGGCACTGTCTGGATTTCAGAGGTAAAATAGTGTTGATATAACCCTATACATACAAAATAATTGTACGGAATTCAGAATTCAGAAGTATTATTTACATATAAACATAAGGGGAAATTTTGGGACCAAGAAAATCATTCGTATTTCAGAAGTTTCCGTATTTTAGAGTATCCGGATTTCGGAGGTTACACTGTATATTATGGAAATAGCCCTACGGGCCTCAATATGTCTTCTCTATTTTTGGCATTTCTCCCTTACATAGAACTTGCATTTTTGTTGCTGTCAGAATATTGTTCAGTCTTTTTGCATCGGTGACCTTTTGCCCTGCAAACTTACGGAATGTATGCATAAATAATTACCAGAGATCTTTTCCGAAATTGGTGGTCATCTTTCCGCAAACTCCGGTGACAAGTTATACTGGTGTCACTGGCAGTTTTGTACAAGGTGAGCTTTTGTGATCGCCCTTCGTCCTGCGTCCGTCGTCGTCCGTCATCAACAATTTGCTTTAAATGACATCTCCTCTGAAACCGTTGGACAGAATTTGATTAAACTTGGCAGGGATGATCCTTGGGTTAACCTTCACAAAAATTGCTTAAATAAACTTGATCCATGTAGAACTCTGGTTGCCATGGCTACAAAAAGAAAGAAAAAAATGAAAACTTTAAAAATCATCTTCTTCAAAACTACTGGCCAGATTTTAAAATAAATTGGTACAGATGTTCCTTGGGTCAACCTCTACCAAAGTTGCTAAAAAATTTCCGATCCGTAAAAAACATGGCGCCAGGGGCGGGGTTAAACAACATTTCCTCTGAAACCACTGGACAGAATTTGATTAAATTTGGCAGGAATGATCCTTGGGTCAACCTCCACAAAAGTTCCTAAAATAAACTTGATCCATGTAGAACTCTGGTTGCCATGGCAACAAAAAGAAGAAAAAAAATGAAAACTTTAAAAATCATCTTCTTCAAAACTACTGGCCAGATTTTAAAATAAATTGGTACAGATGTTCCTTGGGTCAACCTATTTATCTCAGGTGAGCGATTTAGGGCCATCATGGGCCTCTTGTTACGCAGATATCATTGTAGACCTGTAATGCTCTAAAAATATGAAGAATTTTTATGTCTAATATTTATTTGGAAAATGAGCCAAATACATCTTTAATCTTTAATAAATATCATAGTAGAGAAGAATTGAATTCCTTCGGTCATGCCTTAAATAGTTCTTGTATTAAAATTAAATTAACGAAAGAAATAAGTATATCATCAGTTAACACTACTATTGGTAAATATATGTATGGAACACTCAGCAATACAGTATTCTTCATCTTTTCCATCACTTGCACAAAATAATGAAGACATTTATAAAAACAAGCACAAATGAAAGGATGTGATTAAACATATAGCAGAAAAACTTGCCATGATCATTCATAACCTTAATTAAAATCAAACCAGACTTACTGAAAATAACAATATGGATCCCATAAATTATAATGAAACCCGGGATACCACAGTTCGAAGTAAGACCGAAGTTGATTACCACCCCAGCAACATAAAAACATGGCTCAAAACATTAGAAGATGGAAATTACCAACATTGATGTAATAGCATCGAAAATTGTGACATTTTTATTACTTTTTTTTTTTTTTTTTAAATTTTTTCTTCACATTTTTTGTTCTTTTATTTGTATACTTATTAAATTTATGAATTTACCTATTGACGTCACTGTTTACTTATAACAACTGTCGCCATGACGATTTCTATTTCTAGACACAGTGACATCATTCAAGGTACCTAAATTTCTTTATTTCAGTGTATCAATCAAATCTGTTTTTAACCCTGGTAAAGACCTAATGTATGGTCGAAACGTTCGACAATAAATTCTGTCATCAACCCATTGTCTTGAGATTGTTATACCTACTTACCTGTTTTTATTTTATCTTTAATCATTCTACATGATTTTTCTCCCATTTAGCAGAATTGGATTTTAAGCTAAAAGAAAGGTTAAGCTCTCAAAATCTTGCTCCAAAATGATCCATGCCATTGTCTTGGTTAGAGGACTGATAGAATTTCCAGAGATTATAATTCCACAGGTTACTTGTCGGTGGTTCTGGTCCCAAACTCATCATACAAGTTCTTTGATTGATTAGTCTTTGAGGGAAAATGTTTTCTTATAGTTCATTTATCTTATTTCCAGGTGGCACACCTAGAAAAAAAGGTCGCCCTGCTGCTAAATCTCCAACAGATAGTGCAAGCAAGTTGATTGAGGAGATAAAGCGACTGCAGACGGAGAAGTCAACACTCACGACACAGCTCAATGAGACTCAGTTTGAGCTTAACAATGTACGAGAGGATGCATCACGTGAGATCGAATCTCTGAAAGAAGTTTTGCTGCAACAGGAAAAAGGTCATCCGGTTGATACATCTAGTGTCCGATTAAACCAGGTACGCTGGGAGTAACATTTATGAGAATCCTCAGGGTTTTCATTTGGTTTTTAGCTAGTCATCTGTCTGTCTGCCACACTTATGCTGTTGCTCTTTTTCTGTCATGCTTCAGCAGGTGACACATGTGCTCCAAGGAAATTTTTTTTCATCTCATTTATCAAAGATTTCTTTGAAACTTGAAACACTTATTCACCATCATAAGTTTCCTCTAGGATGCAAGAACCATAACTCCAACTTACTTTTTGCAAGAATTATGGCACTTTTACACTTTGAAGATATGAGATTTTTCTGTGCTAGTGGGGTCCAGGGGCATGCTCTCCCTAAAAAAAAGGATGGTATCTAGGGGAAAAGTGAGTAGTTTTTTTTTTATCCATTCTAAACTTTGAGTGACATAATCAAACTTTTTGCATAAGTGTATACCTGAGCAAAGTCATATTATTAAATGTTTATATATATTTGATTTGGTTTGAACTATTTTTGGTACTACGGTTGTATTTACCTATAGATAAACACATATGTGTCCATGTTTAAACTGGCACAATAGCTGAATTGGTAATCACACTTTGCTCTCATTTTTGCAGTGTGCTGCAAGGCTAGTGTCTGATAAAATTAAATCTGGACAGGTACTTTGTTATAAATTGAGATATTTTAAAATAACTATAATACAATTGTTTATCATAATGAGACCTTGTACAAGTGTTTGACGCAGGTTTGTAGCTCAAAGGTCAAGGTCACACTTAAAAATTCAAGATGAAAAAATGGGTACATTACTTTCATAAAGAAAACTTGTTTTTTGTGTAGTTTTTCCATTGCTTGTCTTGATTCCTTGATAGGTAATGGGTTTAACATTTCAACATATCAAAATGGACTTTTCAGTGTGTTGTCATGTGAGTTATGAATGAAGGGCTCTTTATAACTTAAAACTACAAAAGAAATTAACTATGAAGGTAACTTTATTAGAGAATCAAGAATGATAGTTTTTGCTCCTAAATAGTTTGAGTATTACTTAGTGCTAAGTATTGTTGTAGGAATTCAAGCCAGGTGCCACGCCCTCAAAATAGGTTAACCCTTTCCCTCATAGAAGAAACCATGAAAAGGCCTATGCGAACAGCATAAAACCAGATCAGCCTGCGAGTAACTCGCAGGCTGATCAGGTTTTATGCTGTTTGCTGATCCTCAGTGGTCTGGAAATGAGGATTTTGTAAATAAATTTGGTAAGGTTTAACTGTGGTTTTCTGCAGATCAGGCTTTATGTGGTACCTATTGAGTGCGTCAAAATGAGTCTATATGAGG
>CM037778.1:35429066-35479066 GCA_021229015.1 Solen grandis
CGATTGTAAATTACAGGCAGCAGTGTTGTTTGAGATTTGGTTTTTGTTAACCTTTACTCGGGTCAAAAGATAAAAAACATGGAATATATAGATGTTGACATTTAAGTTACAGATCATCAAAATTGTTTATTTGATGTCATGTTATTAAATTATTAAATAATTGCTTGTGTCAGACTATATAATATTTCTTCTCACCTTAATCCAAGGTGCAGAATTAATTTCTGTTTTGCACCTATGATCAGCCCATAGTCCTATACAGTTATTGCTTAAGTGGTCTTGACCCCTTAAGGATTGAGTCCTGCAGATGGTTGTTTAGTTTGTTAGTGTTAATTCATATTTATTTATCATTATTAATAAAAGGGGAAAAATTATTAATATTTTTCATACTTTACTATATATATATATATATATAAAAACAGATTAATATGTAACAAGAGGGCCATGATGGCCCTGAAGTTGCTTACCTGAGAAACAAGTTAATATGTTGTAGCATAATTATATAGAATAAATTACTCAAGGTTTAATTTCATGAATTTCACAAACAAAATTGTACCTGTGCTCCAAATTGAAGGTTATAGCTCCCTAGATAAGCCTATGTAAAAAAACAAGTAAATATTGGGCATGGCCAAGTTTGACCTTAGGACAGGATTTTAACAAACTTGGTATCAAAGTTAGATATAAATAATACAATGGAATTATTAAAAGAGGTTACTGAATTTACACTTTATTGGTTTTGGTAACAAGATGAATTATCAACAACCAGTACATTTTGTAAGAATAAGTAGATAGGTATAACAAACAATTAGTTCAAATCTGAGTCAAATGGTAGGTCACCAGCGTAGGTCACCAGATCTTTCTTACTATTGAGGGCATTGTCATTTTTATTTGATACTTTTTTTTTTCAGCTCAACAGAACATATGTGCTCAGGATGAGCCATTAGGATTGTTGAGTGTCCATCATACAATGTCTGTCTGTTGTCCACAGTTAGTTTGCTTCCATGCTAGCATCTTCATTTCCTAATCCAAACTTCATGATAATGTAAATACCAAGTAGCCATAATCTCTCAGTCAAGTTTGATTATGGTTGATATTGGCCATTTTAGGTCCAGGAGTCATGGCCCTTTTAGAATAAAGATATGCCAGATATTACTTTGTTTCAATCTAGCATATAAATTATCTAAGCAATCTTCTTCAAAGTTTACAACAATGTTTATAGCCATAAAATCTCAGCTAGGTTGGATTATGACTGATATAAGCTAATTAGGTCAGGAGTTATGTCCCTTTCCATGTTAAAAAGCCAGATTTCACTTTGCTTCCACTCTAGCATCTTCATTTCATAAGCAATCATCTTCAAACTTCATGACAATATTTATAGCCATAAGATATCAGCCTTATGGTTTTGGCTTATATCAACCAGTTAGGTCAGGAATTAAGGCACTTTTAATAGAAAAACATGCCAGATTTCACTTTGTTTCCACTCTAGCGTCTTCATTTCATAATCAATCTTTCGTTTTCTTTTATTGTAATGGCTAGCAATCATTTTCTGATTATAATGGCCATACTTTAGACCTTACGGTTAAGGATTTCCCACGTGTGGGTCCTGTTTTTGGCTGAAGAGACAGTAGTTGGTTACAAGGGAGTCCAGGTGTGATACTCTAGCTCATTTTGCAAATAGCCCCTTGGTTCTTTTACATGCCCAGTGTATAGCATTGATACACGGGAGACAAGTTCCTGGGTAGAACCAGTACTGAGTACTCCGAGTTCCCATAGCAACCCCATTTTGTGGAGTGCCAGGCAAGGGTGCATCTGGTACTAATTTTATATGTCTTTGGTTTGCACCGACTGGGATTCGAACCCCATACCTCCCAAATGCAAAGTGGACACTCTACCACTGAGCTATTGCACTGGTTATTGTGCAATTATCTTCAAACTTCATGACAATGATTATAGCAATAAAAACTTGGCCAAGTTCGATTATGGCTGATAACGGCCATAAGGACAGGAGTTATAGTCCTTTTAGTATGAAAACTTGCCAGATTTAACTTCGTTTACACTGTAGTATCTTTATTTCTCAAGCAATCATCGTCAAACTTCATGGCAATGTATATGTTCAAACTCAACTGAGTTTCATTATAGCTGTTATTGGCTAATTAGGTCAGGAGTTATGGCCTCTGAATTATAAAACAATCCAAGATTATAACTTTGTTTACACTCTTACATCAGCAGTTATTAAGCAATCATCATTGAACTTATACTTAATGATAATGGCAACAATATCTTAGCAGAGTTCAATTATGGCTGATATTGGACTTATAGAATGCTACATTTTAGGCCCTTGAAATATCAGAATATCACACAGTTTTGCCATTAATACCATCAAACAGCTTCATTTCTTAAGTAGTACAGGCAATCAAGGCAATGGTGTTCAGGTGAGTGACTCCAGGGCCATCTTGGACCTCTTGTTTCAATTTCATGAAGAAGCATATGTTTGAGAGGGAACTGCCTCAGGTTTACCTTTGATTTTAAGCTTTTTTCTATAGAGAGAACTTAACATCATCATGAAAATTAATACAAGTTTTTATCAAGATATAAACTTTAAAAAAAAAAAGCAATCAATCCTTGGTTCTGACCAACAAGAGCCATGTCGCCAGCTTGAATGTCAAGTCACAGCACTGTAACTTTATGAATTACTTGGCACAAGTGAACCTTAGGACAAGACAATGTGTTGTGAACAAGAACCCGGTCATAGCTTGAAGGTCAAGATCACAGCACTCAGTTGACCTTAAAGCAGGACGTTCACAGATGATTAGTAGAAATTTAAAAAAAAAAAAAATTCTACTCTCCCTCATTAATGTTGGTGAAGTCTTGGTTTCCTAACAAATAAACTCTAAAAGTGTAGGTCAACACATTGCACAGGAAAACAATATTTTTGTAAACACATCAACAAAATCATTAAATATAGAATTTGAAATATCGTTTGAAATATGATATTTCCCAAAGCAGGTGTCTGTGGTACCACGTGACACATTCTGCAACAAAGAGTCTCCCCCAGTTCAAAGTAGCAATTTTGTAAGTTCAGCCTATGAAATAAGCATATTCGCTATAAAAGATTTGAGTTTAAATATAGGTTTCACCATTCTTAATATATTTTTAATACCGTCTGTGACAGTATTGCTTGTGTTGGGGAAGCCAACCATTTTATTACGATCACAGATGGTTGCACTGGGTGACTGTGCGTCTGTAGATGGGTATTGATAGAAGTAATACACATACATAGTTAAAAATCAAATTCTTAGTCACTAACCATCTGTGAATGATCTGCTTTAAAGTTGTGCCCCAGCTGCAACATTTTTATGAATGCACATGTAACATAACATGGCACAGTGATCCAAAGGACAAGAAGATTTGTTGCAAATAAGAACCATGTTGCTAGCTTGAAGTTCACAGCACTAGGTTGACCCTAAAATCTTGTCCCATCTGTAACATTGTTGGGAATAAACATGTTTTAAAATTATATAGCACAAATGATTCCTAGGACAAGATGATGTACATGTATCACAAACAAGGCACAAGCTTGTAGGTTCAAGGTCAAGATTACAGCAGTTATTTGTGCAAACAGTCCTGTGCATGTTATATCTTTGTTGTGTATTGTCATTTTTAGCTCACCTGAGCACAAAGTGCTCAAGGTGAGCTTTTGTGATCGCCCGTTGTCCGTCGTCCATCGTCCGTGCGTGCGTGCGTCCGTCGTCAACTTTTCGTTCAAACGACTTCTCCTCCTAAACCACTGGATGGATTTTGACCAAACTTCACAGGAATCATCCTTATCATGACCTCTATCAAATTTGTTCAAATTATTTTGATTGGGTGAATAAGTAGGTCACAGGAGCTAAAAATAGATTTTTAAAATGCAATCTTAGAAAATCTTCTCCTGCAAAACTGTAAGGCCTAGAGCTTTAATAATTGGTATGTAGAATTGTCTTATGAACATCTACAAAAGTTGTTCAGATCATGACCCTGGGGTCAAAATTGGCCCTGCCCCAGGGGTCATTTTATTTTTCATAGGTTTATATAGTGAAAAACTTTAAAAATCTTCTTCTATGAAACAATAAGGCCTAGAGCTAAGATATTTGGCATGTAGCATTGTCTTATGAATCTCTACAAAAGTTGTTCAAATTATGACCCTGGGGTTAGAATTGGCCCTGCCCCGGGGGTCACTTGTTTTACATAGACTTATATAGGAAAAACTTTAAAAATCTTCTCCTATGAAACCATAAGGCCTAGAGCTAAGATATTTGGTATGTAGCATCATCTAATGGTTCATTACCAAGATTGTTCAAATCATAGCCCTATGGTGATAAATGACCCCGCACCAGGGGTTACTTGTTTTACATAGAGTTATATAGGAAAATCTTAAAAATCTTCTTTTATGAATCCATAAGGCCTAGAGCTTAGATAATTAGCTCACCTGAGCACAACGTGCTCATGGTGAGATTTTATGATTGCCTTTTGTCCGGCGTCTGTCGTCCGTCCATCTGTCTGTGCGTGCGTGCGTCTTGCTTCAACTTTTTCCATTAAACAACATCTCCTCCTAATCCGCTGAAGGGATTTTGACAAAATTTCACAGGAATCATCCTTATGATGTCCTCTAACAAAATTGTACAAATTATTATGATTGGTTGAAAAAGTAGGTCACAGGAGCTAAAAATAGATTTTAAAATGCAATCTTAGAAAATCTTCTCCTGCAAAACTGTAAGGCCTCTACAGCATGTAGAATTGTCTTATAAACCTTTACAAAAATTGTTCAAATCATGGCCCTAGGGTCAAATTTTGCCCTGCCTCAGGGTCACTTTATTTTACATAGGCTTATATAGGGAAAACCTAGAAAAATCTTCTCATCAGAAACCACATGGCCTGGTGCTTAGATATAAGGCTTGTACCATTGTCTAGTGGATCTCTACCAAAGTTGTTCAAATCATGGCCCTTGGTTCCAAATTGGGTCCGCCCCAGGTGTCACTTGATTTTACATAGGCTTATATAGAGGAAAAAAGGAAAATCTTCTTCTCAGAAACCACAAGGTCAAGAGTTAAGATATTTAGTGTGTAGCATTGTTAAGTACATCTCTATCAAGTTTTTTTTTCAAATCATGGCCCTGTGTCAAAATTGGTCCCACTTTAAGTATGTTCATATTATAAACCATTGAAAGCAATATTTCTCAGGCGAGCGATTAAGGACCATCATGGCCCTCTTGTTTTAAATAACTTACCACAAGGGATCTTTAGGAAAAAACAATGTTCAGCGAATAAGTACCAGGTAGCTGGCTTGAAGGTCAAGGTCACTTCATTGGTTGAGGTTTGGGTCACAGCGCTCATTTGATTTTTAGCTCAACTATGTGATCGCCTTTTGTCCGTCGTGCGTCCATCCGTGCATCCGGGTAAACAATTTCCTTTAAACAACATCTCCTCCTAAATCGCTGAATGGATTTTGACCAAACTTACAGGAATCATCTTTATGATGCCCTCTATCAAGATTGTTCAAATTATGTTGATTGATTGGAAAAGTAGGTCACAGAAGCTAAAAATAGATTTTAAAAATGCAAACTTTGAAGATCTTCTTCTGCAAAACTGCAAGGCCTAGAGCTTAGATATTTGGTGTGTAGCAATGTCTAGTGCACCTCTACAAAGTTTGTTCAAATCATGACCCTGGGGTCAAAATTGGCCCCGCCCCAGGGGTCACTTGATTTTACATAGACTTAAATAAGAAAAACTAGAAAAATCTTCTTGTCAGAAACCACAAGGCCTGGAGTTTAGATATTTGGTGTGTAACATAGCCTAGTAGGCCTCAACCAATTTTGTTCAAATCATGGCCCTGGATTCAAAATTGGACCCACCCCAGGGGTCACTTGACTTAACATAGACTTACATAAATCATGAAAGATTTTTAGCTCACCTGAGCACGAAGTGCTCAAGGTGAGCTATTGTGATCACCCTTCGTCCGTCGTCGTGCGTCGTCAACAATTTTCTTTAAACGACATCTCCTCTGAAACCGCTGGACAGAATTTAATGAAACTTGGCAGGAATGTTCCTTGGGTGAGGCTCTACAAAAGTTGCTAAAATAAAGTTGATCCATGAAGAACTCTGGTTGCCATGGCAACAAAAAAAAAATAATTTGAAAACTTTAAAAATCATCTCCTTGAAAACTACTAGCCAGATTTCAAAATAATTTGGTACAGATGTTCCTTGGGTCAACCTCTACCAAAGTTGCTAAAATTATTCCGATCCTTAAAAAAACATGGCCGCCAGGGGCGGGGCTTATTTGCCTTATATGTATATAGAGAAACCTTTAAACAACATCTCCTCTGAAACAACTGGACAGAATTTGATTAAACTTGGCTGGGATGATCCTTAGGTCAACCTTCACAAAAGTTGCTAAAATAAAGTTGATCCATGAAGAACTCTGGTTGCCATGACTACAAAAAGAAAAATAATTTGAAAACTTTAAAAATCATCTCTTCTGAAACAACTGGACAGAATTTGATTAAACTTGGCTGGGATGATCCTTAGGTCAACCTTCACAAAAGTTGCTAAAATAAAGTTGATCCATGAAGAACTCTGGTTGCCATGACTACAAAAAGAAAAATAATTTGAAAACTTTAAAAATCATCTCCTTCAAAACTACTGTCCAGATTTCAAAATAATTTGGTACAGATGTTCCCTGGGTCAACCTCTACCAAAGTTGCTAAAATTATTCCGATCCGTAAAAAAACATGGCCGCCAGGGGCGGGGCTTATTTGCCTCTTAGTATTTAGAGAAACCTTTAAACGACATCTCCTCTGAAACCGCTGGACAGAATTTAATGAAACTTGGCAGGAATGATCCTTAGGTCAACCTTCACAAAAGTTGCTAAAATAAAGTTGATCCATGAAGAACTCTGGTTGCCATGGCAACATATGAAAATTTTAAAAATCATCTTCTTCAAAACTACTGGCCAGATTTCAAAATAATTTGGTACAGATGTTCCTTGAGTCAACCTCTACCAAAGTTGCTAAATTTATTCCGATCCGTAAAAAAACATGGCCGCCAGGGACAGGGCTAATTTGCCTTATATGTATATAGGAAAACCTTTAAACGACATCTCCTCTGAAACCACTGGACAGAATTTAATGAAACTTGGCAGGAATGTTCCTTGGATGAGGCTCTACAAAAGTTTCTAAAATAAAGTTGATCCATGAAGAACTCTGGTTGCCATGGTTACAAAAAGAAAAATAATTTGAAAACTTTAAAAATCATCTTCTTCAAAACTACTGGCCAGATTTTAAAATAAATTGGTACAGATGTTCCTTGGGTCAACCTCTACCAAAGTTGCTAAAATTATTCCGATCCGTAAAAAAACATGGCCGCCAGGGGCGGGGCTTATTTGCCTTATATGTATATAGAGAAACCTTTAAACGACATCTCCTCTGAAACCACTGGACAGAATTTAATGAAACTTGGCAGGAATGTTCCTTAGGTCAACCTTCACAAAAGTTGCTAAAATAAAGTTGATCCATGAAGAACGCTGGTTGCCATGGCAACAAAAAGAGAAAAAAATGAAAATTTAAAAAATCATCTTCTTCAAAACTACTGGCCAGATTTCAAAATAATTTGGTACAGATGTTCCTTGGGTCAACCTCTACCAAAGTTCCGAAAATTATTCCGATCCAATTAAAAAACATGGCCGCCAGGGGCGGGGCTTATTTGCCTTTTATGTATATAGGGAAAACTTTACAGGGATCATCTCCTTTAAAACTACTGGCCAGATTTCAAAATGTTTTAATACAGACTGATGTTCCTTGGGTAACCGTATACTCAGGTGAGCGATTCAGGGCCATCTTGGCCCTCTTGTTAAATCATCTTTTATATTTCCAGTTTCTCATCATATTTACTGACAAAAATGTCAATCTAATAAACAAAATGGTAGTGGCATCCATGTCCTATGGACACATTTCTAGTTTAAAAAGCAAAGTAGATTTTTGTTAAGTTATACCTGGTGTGTATATTCTTTTGTGCATGTTTTAGCTACAAAACTTTTATCATAATGTTACTGAAGATTTTCTTTTCATTCCTTTGTGTATTGATCATTAAATATTACCTGGATGTATTTTGCAGCTTTTGTAAATACTTATATCCTCTTCAATTTATTTTTTTGCAAACACATCATATTGCGTATACATTGAGCACTGTGATAACATTCATTTTGCTCTGTTTCATGATAGTGTTGTGTCATGTGCAAGTGCTTTAATTAATGTAATGGTAGGGGTGATATGAATATTGTATTCATTGTCTGACAATGCAAATCAATCAGATAAATGGTATGTATCTTAAAGAATAAAATTTAATTAAAATGCTGAGTTTGTTGTGGCTTATTGTCTGCATGAAATTGGCCTATTATTTTACAGCAAAGCACAATTGTGGAATTGCCAGTACCTTTTGTGTACAGTAAAACCTCATTATTAAAACCACCATTGGTTACAGCAAAAAGTAGTCTTAATATAGTCTTAATATAGAGGTGGTCCAAATAGTGAATTTAACCAATATATTCAAAACAGGAATGAAAATATTTTGTTCCAAAAATGAGTCATCTTATTAGTGAGGTGGTCTTAATAGTGAGATGGTCTTAATGTCAAGGTGGTCTTAAAGCAAGGTTTTACTGTATTTTTAAAAAAAATTGTCTGGTGTGTCGTCCAAAAAATATCACCCTGCCAATGGATGATCGTTCACTAAGTCAGTGTGGCAGTTGTGTATGTGTGAGCAAGAAATAGAGCTGTGGCATCTCCCTCGGAATGATGGCATCGACTTTTTTTTTTACTTGGGGGGGGGGGGGGGATTGAAAAACAACTGCTTATTTTATGGATAGTTATTTTTTCTTCAATTATAGCTTTTAATAAATAAACATGATCATAGGATATACTTGATTCCGAGGCTGTACAGTTGGCTTGTGATATGTCAGGGGTTCTATCCAGTCCGCAGAACAAGATGGCTGCCAGAGCTAAAAATAGAAATAGGTCGTACACAGTTTGTTTACACACTAGCACCTTAGTTTCTAAAGCAGTATTCTTTTAACTTGGTTAGAGTGTTTATGACAAAAATATCTTGCACTAGTTTGATTATTACTGCCCCAGGGGTCATTTTATTTTTCATAGGTTTATATAGTGAAAAACTTTAAAAATCTTCTTCTATGAAACAATAAGGCCTAGAGCTAAGATATTTGGCATGTAGCATTGTCTTATGAATCTCTACAAAAGTTGTTCAAATTATGACCCTGGGGTTAGAATTGGCCCTGCCCCGGGGGTCACTTGTTTTACATAGACTTATATAGGAAAAACTTTAAAAATCTTCTCCTATGAAACCATAAGGCCTAGAGCTAAGATATTTGGTATGTAGCATCATCTAATGGTTCATTACCAAGATTGTTCAAATGGTGATAAAGAGTTATATAGGAAAATCTTAAAAATCTTCTTTTATGAATCCATAAGGCCTAGAGCTTAGATAATTAGCTCACCTGAGCACAACGTGCTCATGGTGAGATTTTATGATTGCCTTTTGTCCGGCGTCTGTCGTCCGTCCATCTGTCTGTGCGTGCGTGCGTCTTGCTTCAACTTTTTCCATTAAACAACATCTCCTCCTAATCCGCTGAAGGGATTTTGACAAAATTTCACAGGAATCATCCTTATGATGTCCTCTAACAAAATTGTACAAATTATTATGATTGGTTGAAAAAGTAGGTCACAGGAGCTAAAAATAGATTTTAAAATGCAATCTTAGAAAATCTTCTCCTGCAAAACTGTAAGGCCTCTACAGCATGTAGAATTGTCTTATAAACCTTTACAAAAATTGTTCAAATCATGGCCCTAGGGTCAAATTTTGCCCTGCCTCAGGGGTCACTTTATTTTGGTTAAAATATTGGGTATGTAGTATTGTCTGGTGGATCTCTACTTAAGTTGTTCAAATCATGGCCCTTGGGTGAAAATTGGCCCTGCCCTAGGGGTCACTTGATTTTACATAGGAAAAATAGAAAAATCATCTGAAATACTGCAAGGCTTAGAGCTTGGATATTTGGTATGTAGAATTGTCTTGTGAACTACTACAAAAGTTGTTAAAATAATGACCTCTGGGTCAAAATTGCCCTCGCTCCAGAGCTCATTTTATTTTACAAAGGCTTATATAGGGAAAAACTAGAAAAATCTTCTTATCAGACACCACATGGCCTAGAGCTTAGATATAAGGCTTGTACCATTGTCTAGTGGATCTCTACCAAAGTTGTTCAAATCATGGCCCTTGGTTCCAAATTGGGTCCGCCCCAGGTGTCACTTGATTTTACATAGGCTTATATAGAGGAAAAAAGGAAAATCTTCTTCTCAGAAACCACAAGGTCAAGAGTTAAGATATTTAGTGTGTAGCATTGTTAAGTACATCTCTATCAAGTTTTTTTTTCAAATCATGGCCCTGTGTCAAAATTGGTCCCACTTTAAGTATGTTCATATTATAAACCATTGAAAGCAATATTTCTCAGGCGAGCGATTAAGGGCCATCATGGCCCTCTTGTTTTAAATAACTTACCACAAGGGATCTTTAGGAAAAAACAATGTTCAGCGAATAAGTACCAGGTAGCTGGCTTGAAGGTCAAGGTCACTTTCATTGGTTGAGGTTTGGGTCACAGCGCTCATTTGATTTTTAGCTCAACTATGTGATCGCCTTTTGTCCGTCGTGCGTCCATCCGTGCATCCGGGTAAACAATTTCCTTTAAACAACATCTCCTCCTAAATCGCTGAATGGATTTTGACCAAACTTCACAGGAATCATCTTTATGATGCCCTCTATCAAGATTGTTCAAATTATGTTGATTGATTGGAAAAGTAGGTCACAGAAGCTAAAAATAGATTTTAAAAATGCAAACTTTGAAGATCTTCTTCTGCAAAACTGCAAGGCCTAGAGCTTAGATATTTGGTGTGTAGCAATGTCTAGTGCACCTCTACAAAGTTTGTTCAAATCATGACCCTGGGGTCAAAATTGGCCCCGCCCCAGGGGTCACTTGATTTTACATAGACTTAAATAAGAAAAACTAGAAAAATCTTCTTGTCAGAAACCACAAGGCCTGGAGTTTAGATATTTGGTGTGTAACATAGCCTAGTAGGCCTCAACCAATTTTGTTCAAATCATGGCCCTGGATTCAAAATTGGACCCACCCCAGGGGTCACTTGACTTAACATAGACTTACATAAATCATGAAAGATTTTTAGCTCACCTGAGCACGAAGTGCTCAAGGTGAGCTATTGTGATCACCCTTCGTCCGTCGTCGTGCGTCGTCAACAATTTTCTTTAAACGACATCTCCTCTGAAACCGCTGGACAGAATTTAATGAAACTTGGCAGGAATGTTCCTTGGGTGAGGCTCTACAAAAGTTGCTAAAATAAAGTTGATCCATGAAGAACTCTGGTTGCCATGGCAACAAAAAAAAATAATTTGAAAACTTTAAAAATCATCTCCTTGAAAACTACTAGCCAGATTTCAAAATAATTTGGTACAGATGTTCCTTGGGTCAACCTCTACCAAAGTTGCTAAAATTATTCCGATCCTTAAAAAAACATGGCCGCCAGGGGCGGGGCTTATTTGCCTTATATGTTTATAGAGAAACCTTTAAACAACATCTCCTCTGAAACAACTGAACAGAATTTGATTAAACTTGGCTGGGATGATCCTTAGGTCAACCTTCACAAAAGTTGCTAAAATAAAGTTGATCCATGAAGAACTCTGGTTGCCATGACTACAAAAAGAAAAATAATTTGAAAACTTTAAAAATCATCTCTTCTGAAACAACTGGACAGAATTTGATTAAACTTGGCTGGGATGATCCTTAGGTCAACCTTCACAAAAGTTGCTAAAATAAAGTTGATCCATGAAGAACTCTGGTTGCCATGACTACAAAAAGAAAAATAATTTGAAAACTTTAAAAATCATCTCCTTCAAAACTACTGGCCAGATTTCAAAATAATTTGGTACAGATGTTCCCTGGGTCAACCTCTACCAAAGTTGCTAAAATTATTCCGATCCGTAAAAAAACATGGCCGCCAGGGGCGGGGCTTATTTGCCTCTTATGTATTTAGAGAAACCTTTAAACGACATCTCCTCTGAAACCGCTGGACAGAATTTAATGAAACTTGGCAGGAATGATCCTTAGGTCAACCTTCACAAAAGTTGCTAAAATAAAGTTGATCCATGAAGAACTCTGGTTGCCATGGCAACAAAAAGAAAAAAAATATGAAAATTTTAAAAATCATCTTCTTCAAAACTACTGGCCAGATTTCAAAATAATTTGGTACAGATGTTCCTTGAGTCAACCTCTACCAAAGTTGCTAAATTTATTCCGATCCGTAAAAAAACATGGCCGCCAGGGACAGGGCTAATTTGCCTTATATGTATATAGGAAAACCTTTAAACGACATCTCCTCTGAAACCGCTGGACAGAATTTAATGAAACTTGGCAGGAATGTTCCTTGGATGAGGCTCTACAAAAGTTTCTAAAATAAAGTTGATCCATGAAGAACTCTGGTTGCCATGGTTACAAAAAGAAAAATAATTTGAAAACTTTAAAAATCATCTTCTTCAAAACTACTGGCCAGATTTTAAAATAAATTGGTACAGATGTTCCTTGGGTCAACCTCTACCAAAGTTGCTAAAATTATTCCGATCCGTAAAAAAACATGGCCGCCAGGGGCGGGGCTTATTTGCCTTATATGTATATAGAGAAACCTTTAAACGACATCTCCTCTGAAACCACTGGACAGAATTTAATGAAACTTGGCAGGAATGTTCCTTAGGTCAACCTTCACAAAAGTTGCTAAAATAAAGTTGATCCATGAAGAACGCTGGTTGCCATGGCAACAAAAAGAGAAAAAAATGAAAATTTAAAAAATCATCTTCTTCAAAACTACTGGCCAGATTTCAAAATAATTTGGTACAGATGTTCCTTGGGTCAACCTCTACCAAAGTTCCGAAAATTATTCCGATCCAATTAAAAAACATGGCCGCCAGGGGCGGGGCTTATTTGCCTTTTATGTATATAGGGAAAACTTTACAGGGATCATCTCCTTTAAAACTACTGGCCAGATTTCAAAATGTTTTAATACAGACTGATGTTCCTTGGGTAACCGTATACTCAGGTGAGCGATTCAGGGCCATCTTGGCCCTCTTGTTAAATCATCTTTTATATTTCCAGTTTCTCATCATATTTACTGACAAAAATGTCAATCTAATAAACAAAATGGTAGTGGCATCCATGTCCTATGGACACATTTCTAGTTTAAAAAGCAAAGTAGATTTTTGTTAAGTTATACCTGGTGTGTATATTCTTTTGTGCATGTTTTAGCTACAAAACTTTTATCATAATGTTACTGAAGATTTTCTTTTCATTCCTTTGTGTATTGATCATTAAATATTACCTGGATGTATTTTGCAGCTTTTGTAAATACTTATATCCTCTTCAATTTATTTTTTTGCAAACACATCATATTGCGTATACATTGAGCACTGTGATAACATTCATTTTGCTCTGTTTCATGATAGTGTTGTGTCATGTGCAAGTGCTTTAATTAATGTAATGGTAGGGGTGATATGAATATTGTATTCATTGTCTGACAATGCAAATCAATCAGATAAATGGTATGTATCTTAAAGAATAAAATTTAATTAAAATGCTGAGTTTGTTGTGGCTTATTGTCTGCATGAAATTGGCCTATTATTTTACAGCAAAGCACAATTGTGGAATTGCCAGTACCTTTTGTGTACAGTAAAACCTCATTATTAAAACCACCATTGGTTACAGCAAAAAGTAGTCTTAATATAGTCTTAATATAGAGGTGGTCCAAATAGTGAATTTAACCAATATTTAAAATAATAGTGTTAAAAAAAGCAAGGTTTTACTGTATTTTTAAAAAAAATTGTCTGGTGTGTCGTCCAAAAAATATCACCCTGCCAATGGATGATCGTTCACTAAGTCAGTGTGGCAGTTGTGTATGTGTGAGCAAGAAATAGAGCTGTGGCATCTCCCTCGGAATGATGGCATCGACTTTTTTTTTTACTTGGGGGGGGGGGGATTGAAAAAAAACTGCTTATTTTATGGATAGTTATTTTTTCTTCAATTATAGCTTTTAATAAATAAACATGATCATAGGATATACTTGATTCCGAGGCTGTACAGTTGGCTTGTGATATGTCAGGGGTTCTATCCAGTCCGCAGAACAAGATGGCTGCCAGAGCTAAAAACAGAAATAGGTCGTACACAGTTTGTTTACACACTAGCACCTTAGTTTCTAAAGCAGTATTCTTTTAACTTGGTTAGAGTGTTTATGACAAAAATATCTTGCACTAGTTTGATTATTACTGCCCCAGGGGTCATTTTATTTTTCATAGGTTTATATAGTGAAAAACTTTAAAAATCTTCTTCTATGAAACAATAAGGCCTAGAGCTAAGATATTTGGCATGTAGCATTGTCTTATGAATCTCTACAAAAGTTGTTCAAATTATGACCCTGGGGTTAGAATTGGCCCTGCCCCGGGGGTCACTTGTTTTACATAGACTTATATAGGAAAAACTTTAAAAATCTTCTCCTATGAAACCATAAGGCCTAGAGCTAAGATATTTGGTATGTAGCATCATCTAATGGTTCATTACCAAGATTGTTCAAATCATAGCCCTATGGTGATAAATGACCCCGCACCAGGGGTTACTTGTTTTACATAGAGTTATATAGGAAAATCTTAAAAATCTTCTTTATCCATAAGGCCTAGAGCTTAGATAATTAGCTCACCTGAGCACAACGTGCTCATGGTGAGATTTTATGATTGCCTTTTGTCCGGCGTCTGTCGTCCGTCCATCTGTCTGTGCGTGCGTGCGTCTTGCTTCAACTTTTTCCATTAAACAACATCTCCTCCTAATCCGCTGAAGGGATTTTGACAAAATTTCACAGGAATCATCCTTATGATGTCCTCTAACAAAATTGTACAAATTATTATGATTGGTTGAAAAAGTAGGTCACAGGAGCTAAAAATAGATTTTAAAATGCAATCTTAGAAAATCTTCTCCTGCAAAACTGTAAGGCCTCTACAGCATGTAGAATTGTCTTATAAACCTTTACAAAAATTGTTCAAATCATGGCCCTAGGGTCAAATTTTGCCCTGCCTCAGGGGTCACTTTATTTTACATAGGCTTATATAGGGAAAACCTAGAAAAATCTTCTCATCAGAAACCACATGGCCTGGTGTTAAGATATTTCACTTGATTTTACATAGGAAAAATAGAAAAATCATCTGAAATACTGCAAGGCTTAGAGCTTGGATATTTGGTATGTAGAATTGTCTTGTGAACTACTACAAAAGTTGTTAAAATAATGACCTCTGGGTCAAAATTGCCCTCGCTCCAGAGCTCATTTTATTTTACAAAGGCTTATATAGGGAAAAACTAGAAAAATCTTCTTATCAGACACCACATGGCCTAGAGCTTAGATATAAGGCTTGTACCATTGTCTAGTGGATCTCTACCAAAGTTGTTCAAATCATGGCCCTTGGTTCCAAATTGGGTCCGCCCCAGGTGTCACTTGATTTTACATAGGCTTATATAGAGGAAAAAAGGAAAATCTTCTTCTCAGAAACCACAAGGTCAAGAGTTAAGATATTTAGTGTGTAGCATTGTTAAGTACATCTCTATCAAGTTTTTTTTTCAAATCATGGCCCTGTGTCAAAATTGGTCCCACTTTAAGTATGTTCATATTATAAACCATTGAAAGCAATATTTCTCAGGCGAGCGATTAAGGGCCATCATGGCCCTCTTGTTTTAAATAACTTACCACAAGGGATCTTTAGGAAAAAACAATGTTCAGCGAATAAGTACCAGGTAGCTGGCTTGAAGGTCAAGGTCACTTCATTGGTTGAGGTTTGGGTCACAGCGCTCATTTGATTTTTAGCTCAACTATGTGATCGCCTTTTGTCCGTCGTGCGTCCATCCGTGCATCCGGGTAAACAATTTCCTTTAAACAACATCTCCTCCTAAATCGCTGAATGGATTTTGACCAAACTTCACAGGAATCATCTTTATGATGCCCTCTATCAAGATTGTTCAAATTATGTTGATTGATTGGAAAAGTAGGTCACAGAAGCTAAAAATAGATTTTAAAAATGCAAACTTTGAAGATCTTCTTCTGCAAAACTGCAAGGCCTAGAGCTTAGATATTTGGTGTGTAGCAATGTCTAGTGCACCTCTACAAAGTTTGTTAAATCATGACCCTGGGGTCAAAATTGGCCCCGCCCCAGGGGTCACTTGATTTTACATAGACTTAAATAAGAAAAACTAGAAAAATCTTCTTGTCAGAAACCACAAGGCCTGGAGTTTAGATATTTGGTGTGTAACATAGCCTAGTAGGCCTCAACCAATTTTGTTCAAATCATGGCCCTGGATTCAAAATTGGACCCACCCCAGGGGTCACTTGACTTAACATAGACTTACATAAATCATGAAAGATTTTTAGCTCACCTGAGCACGAAGTGCTCAAGGTGAGCTATTGTGATCACCCTTCGTCCGTCGTCGTGCGTCGTCAACAATTTTCTTTAAACGACATCTCCTCTGAAACCGCTGGACAGAATTTAATGAAACTTGGCAGGAATGTTCCTTGGGTGAGGCTCTACAAAAGTTGCTAAAATAAAGTTGATCCATGAAGAACTCTGGTTGCCATGGCAACAAAAAAAAAATAATTTGAAAACTTTAAAAATCATCTCCTTGAAAACTACTAGCCAGATTTCAAAATAATTTGGTACAGATGTTCCTTGGGTCAACCTCTACCAAAGTTGCTAAAATTATTCCGATCCTTAAAAAAACATGGCCGCCAGGGGCGGGGCTTATTTGCCTTATATGTTTATAGAGAAACCTTTAAACAACATCTCCTCTGAAACAACTGAACAGAATTTGATTAAACTTGGCTGGGATGATCCTTAGGTCAACCTTCACAAAAGTTGCTAAAATAAAGTTGATCCATGAAGAACTCTGGTTGCCATGACTACAAAAAGAAAAATAATTTGAAAACTTTAAAAATCATCTCTTCTGAAACAACTGGACAGAATTTGATTAAACTTGGCTGGGATGATCCTTAGGTCAACCTTAAAATTAAAATAAAGTTGATCCAGAAAAATAATTTGAAAACTTTAAAAATCATCTCCTTCAAAACTACTGGCCAGATTTCAAAATAATTTGGTACAGATGTTCCCTGGGTCAACCTCTACCAAAGTTGCTAAAATTATTCCGATCCGTAAAAAAACATGGCCGCCAGGGGCGGGGCTTATTTGCCTCTTACGTATTTAGAGAAACCTTTAAACGACATCTCCTCTGAAACCGCTGGACAGAATTTAATGAAACTTGGCAGGAATGATCCTTAGGTCAACCTTCACAAAAGTTGCTAAAATAAAGTTGATCCATGAAGAACTCTGGTTGCCATGGCAACAAAAAGAAAAAAAAATATGAAAATTTTAAAAATCATCTTCTTCAAAACTACTGGCCAGATTTCAAAATAATTTGGTACAGATGTTCCTTGAGTCAACCTCTACCAAAGTTGCTAAATTTATTCCGATCCGTAAAAAAACATGGCCGCCAGGGACAGGGCTAATTTGCCTTATATGTATATAGGAAAACCTTTAAACGACATCTCCTCTGAAACCGCTGGACAGAATTTAATGAAACTTGGCAGGAATGTTCCTTGGATGAGGCTCTACAAAAGTTTCTAAAATAAAGTTGATCCATGAAGAACTCTGGTTGCCATGGTTACAAAAAGAAAAATAATTTGAAAACTTTAAAAATCATCTTCTTCAAAACTACTGGCCAGATTTTAAAATAAATTGGTACAGATGTTCCTTGGGTCAACCTCTACCAAAGTTGCTAAAATTATTCCGATCCGTAAAAAAACATGGCCGCCAGGGGCGGGGCTTATTTGCCTTATATGTATATAGAGAAACCTTTAAACGACATCTCCTCTGAAACCACTGGACAGAATTTAATGAAACTTGGCAGGAATGTTCCTTAGGTCAACCTTCACAAAAGTTGCTAAAATAAAGTTGATCCATGAAGAACGCTGGTTGCCATGGCAACAAAAAGAGAAAAAAATGAAAATTTAAAAAATCATCTTCTTCAAAACTACTGGCCAGATTTCAAAATAATTTGGTACAGATGTTCCTTGGGTCAACCTCTACCAAAGTTCCGAAAATTATTCCGATCCAATTAAAAAACATGGCCGCCAGGGGCGGGGCTTATTTGCCTTTTATGTATATAGGGAAAACTTTACAGGGATCATCTCCTTTAAAACTACTGGCCAGATTTCAAAATGTTTTATAATACTAACCGTACTGAATGTTCCTTGGTCGTAAACCGATCATAGTATGGTGAGCGGATATAGTTTCATGGGCCATATCTTGGCCCTCTTTGCTGATTAAATCATTTTCTTTTATATTTTCACAGTTTCTCAATCCATAGTTTGTAACTGTACAATAAAAATGTCAATCTAATAAACAAAATGGTAGTGGCATCCATGTCCTATGGACACATTTCTAGTTTAAAAAGCAAAGTAGATTTTTGTTAAGTTATACCTGGTGTGTATATTCTTTTGTGCATGTTTTAGCTACAAAACTTTTATCATAATGTTACTGAAGATTTTCTTTTCATTCCTTTGTGTATTGATCATTAAATATTACCTGGATGTATTTTGCAGCTTTTGTAAATACTTATATCCTCTTCAATTTATTTTTTTGCAAACACATCATATTGCGTATACATTGAGCACTGTGATAACATTCATTTTGCTCTGTTTCATGATAGTGTTGTGTCATGTGCAAGTGCTTTAATTAATGTAATGGTAGGGGTGATATGAATATTGTATTCATTGTCTGACAATGCAAATCAATCAGATAAATGGTATGTATCTTAAAGAATAAAATTTAATTAAAATGCTGAGTTTGTTGTGGCTTATTGTCTGCATGAAATTGGCCTATTATTTTACAGCAAAGCACAATTGTGGAATTGCCAGTACCTTTTGTGTACAGTAAAACCTCATTATTAAAACCACCATTGGTTACAGCAAAAAGTAGTCTTAATATAGTCTTAATATAGAGGTGGTCCAAATAGTGAATTTAACCAATATATTTAAAACAGGAATGAAAATATTTTGTTCCAAAAATGAGTCATCTTATTAGTGAGGTGGTCTTAATAGTGAGATGGTCTTAATGTCAAGGTGGTCTTAAAGCAAGGTTTTACTGTATTTTTAAAAAAAATTGTCTGGTGTGTCGTCCAAAAAATATCACCCTGCCAATGGATGATCGTTCACTAAGTCAGTGTGGCAGTTGTGTATGTGTGAGCAAGAAATAGAGCTGTGGCATCTCCCTCGGAATGATGGCATCGACTTTTTTTTTTACTTGGGGGGGGGGGGGGATTGAAAAACAACTGCTTATTTTATGGATAGTTATTTTTTCTTCAATTATAGCTTTTAATAAATAAACATGATCATAGGATATACTTGATTCCGAGGCTGTACAGTTGGCTTGTGATATGTCAGGGGTTCTATCCAGTCCGCAGAACAAGATGGCTGCCAGAGCTAAAAATAGAAATAGGTCGTACACAGTTTGTTTACACACTAGCACCTTAGTTTCTAAAGCAGTATTCTTTTAACTTGGTTAGAGTGTTTATGACAAAAATATCTTGCACTAGTTTGATTATTACTGATATTTCCCCATTTTAGGAGTTATGGTCCTTGAATTATCAAAAATAGTCAAAATTTAATTATAATTCCCTTGCAAAATGAGGCCTCTAGACAGTCAGGTAGTTTCCTTAAATATGCTTTTTCTTTGAAGCCAATGGACAGAATTTAGCACATATAGCACAATGGTCACCTCATGGCTGTCTGCCACAATTGCTAAAATGAAGTTGTTCCCTTGAAAAATGAGGTCCCTATGGGTTTGGCTAGTTTGCTTATAACTCTGTGTAGAAAATTTTAAAAATATTCTTCTGTGAAACCAATGGCCAGAATTTAATTTCATTTGGCACAAATGGTCACCACATGAATGTCTACCATAATTTGCTAAAATGAAGTTGATCCCATGAAAATTAAGGCCCCTAGGGGGTCAGCTAGTTTCCTTATATACTCAATATAGAAAATTTCAAAATTATTCTTCTGTGAAACCAATGGTCAGAATTTTATTTTATTTGGCTTGAATGGTCACCTCATGGCTGACTACATAATTGCTAAATTAAAGTTGATCCCTTGATAAATGAGGCCCATAGGGGGTCAGCTAGTTTCCTTGTATACTCAATATTGAGAATTTCAAAATTCTTCTTCTATGAAACAAATGGTTATAATTAGTCTCCTACTGGTGTTTACACCAGAGGGGACTATAGGTTTGCCCTTCATCTGTTTGTCCATTCGTCCAGATGTCCGGAAATCTGGATCTCGCGATAACTTAAAAACCATTTAAGATAATATTAAGAAACATGGTATTTGAACAGATGACAGTATGGAGATTCACTTTTTTTTTAGGACCAAAATTATGGTTTCTATGGTAACAGAAATATTATGCATCTCACTGGTAGGGGGCTCATGTGTTGCTTGCAACACCAGTTACTTGTTCAATTTTATTTGGCACAAATGGACTCATTGCTGACAACCATAATTGCTAAATAGAAAATTAGAAAATTTCAAAAATCTTCTCTGGATTTAATTTTCAGCCTAAATTCTTGTTTTGCACTAATGATAACCTCAAAGTTTCATACCATAATTGCTTAATCATTTTTGATCCCTTGAAAATTGAAGCCTCCAGATGATTGACTATCTTAAGAATTCTTTGTATCTGAAACCTGAATCACAGTTGCTGCCAGAAAAAAACAGGTAAAATCAGTTGAATCGTTTTGAATAAGCTTATGTACTCTGGTGAGTAGTCTAGGGCCATATGACCCTCTTCTTCAGCTACATTTGGACAGATTTTGATATAACTTCACAGCATTTATCAACATTTGTTTCAAATGATATCTCCTCTGAAACCACTGGGCCAAATGAAACTTGCCTATGAAGTTCCTTGCATGAAGCTCTACCAAATTTTTCAAATAGTTCTGGTTCATTGCATATCTGGGTCATATAAGCTTAAAATATATTTTTAAAGTGAAAACTTTAAAGAATTTCTTCTCCAGAACCACAAGGCCTAGAGCTTAGATATTTTGTGTGTGGCATTGTCTTATGGACCTATACCAAGTTTGTTCAAATCATGACCCCCGCGTCAAAACTAAACCGAACGCAGGGGTCACTTTAATTTACATAGAATTATATAGGAAAAAATAGAAAAATCTTCTTGTCAGAAACTACAAGGCCTGGGGTGTAACATGGCCCACATTTCTACATTGGACACAAGTTCAGGGCTATATTTAGACACTTACATTTCCCTCTTATTAAGATAAGGTTTTGTTTTCTTTCTTATCACTTGGTGATGTTACTTGTTATGTTTTTTGTTGTTGTTTTCTTTAGCTTACCTGAGCACAGCGTGCTCAAGGTGAGCTTTTGTGTTGCCCTTTGCCTGTAGTCAACAATTTGACTTATTAACACTCTAGAGGCCATATATTTAGGCCAATCTTCATGAAATTTGGTCAGAATCTTTGTCTCCATAAAATGTTGGACAAGCTTGAAATTGGGTCATGTGGGGTCAAAAAGTAGGCCATGAGGTCAAATCTTATAAAAACCTTGTTAACACTCTGGAGGCCACATTTTTGGCCCAATCTTCATGAAACTTGGTCAGAATGTTTCTCTCCATAAAATCTTGGACAAGTTCGAATTTGGGTCATGTGGGGTCAAAAAGTAGGTCACGAGGTCAAATCTTAGTAAAACCTTGTTTACACTCTTGAGGCCACATTTTTGGCCCAATATTCATGAAACTTGGTCAGAATGTTTGTTTCCATAAGTCCTGGCCAAGTTTGAATTTGAGTCATATGAGGTAAAAAAGTAGGTCATGAGGTCAAATCTTAGAAAACCTTGTTTACACTCTTGAGGCCACATTTTTGGCCCAATTTTCATTAAACTTGGTCAGAATGTTTGTTTCCATAAAATCTTGGCCAAGTTTGAATTTGGGTCATGTGGGGTCAAAAAGTAGATCATGAGGTCAAATCTTAGAAAACCTTGTTAACACTCTAGAGGCCACATTTTTGGCCATATCTTCATGAAACTTGGTTGGAATGTATGTTTCCATAAAAGCTTGGACAAGTTCGAAAGTGGGTCATGTGGGGTCAAAAAGTAGGTCAATATAAAAAATCCAACATATGTTGCTCATTTATAATCAGGTGAGCGATTCAGGGCCATCATGGCCCTCTTGTTTTAAATATGGCTGCCTGGCATTGATTTTGGAAGTCAAAACTGAATTGAAATATGTTATGGTTGATACCGGATATATCATGGTAAATAAATTGTAACAAGAAATGTTTGTAAAACATACATGCCCCCCCTCATAATGTTTATATAGCTATATTATATGTATGTTTGACTAAGCAAGTCAAAAATTGGTCCAGAACTTATCTTGGTGAAAGTTTATTACTGAAAATTATGAACACTGCTTAAAAAAATGAAATTAAATCTTCACTGAAATGAATGAATTGGAGATGATTTACATTAGTGTATACATTTTTTAAGTAAAGAAACTTTGATAGTAATATACAACCAAAATATTATGAAATATTATAAGTGATTCATGGTTTATTTTAAGAAGAACAAGTCAGTAGTGCTACTGGAGATCATCAGCACATAAGTAGTGGGGTGACAATTGGCCAAAATGTTTGCCAATGTCTGTACTATATGAAACTGCCGGCATGAATTGCCAACACCTGGTGCAGACTCGGAAATCCAAGATGGCATCCAACAGGGTTTTCCTTGACGCAGAAATCCTGCGTCATTGTCGCATTTTTTCTTCAAATGACCCCCAAAATAAATTCTTATGCGTCCAAGTGGACGCAAGTTTGCTCAGATTCAGTCTGTTTACATCTACGGCTTTCCGAAAATCTACTTTCACTTTTAGACCGACTGGTATGCCTTTTTTGAAGATTCCTATCGCTTACATGGCAAACGTAATGAAAACCAGTCTGTAGGTAAGACGGGTTTACATTTTATCAAGCCCTTTTCTTTAAATTGATTGTCACGGCGAAGTTCCAGTCTGATTTTAGACTGTGTTTCATACAATCAATCTATTAAGTTTGAATTTCATTTCATCTATGAAAACCAGTCTGTAAATTAGTAAAATATGGTCCAAACTAAGCTGACACAGTTTCTTTCGTCTGCAAATAATAAACGTATCGAACAATCTGAAAGTAGCAACTCTGAATCTTCCGAAGCACAATGCTCCGTGAAAAAAAGAAGTCGTGCGTTCAGTTCTAAATGGTTAAAAACATTTTCTTGGCTCGAACTTGTTGACAGTCAGATGTTTTGCGACCCTTGTCGAAAAACAAATAAATGTAATCCTTTCACCGACGGCTGCACAAACTTCCGAATTTCCACATTAGAGCGACATGAAAAGTCAAAATCACATTTAGAAGCATTAAAGCAGATAGAGTTGCGGTCTCAATTTACTCGAAGTGTTCAAAAAGCAAACGATTTGCAGCGGTTGCATTCTGACGATGACGAACGAACGAAACGTCATATGATTCAGTTAAGAACAGTTTACATGATGTCGGTCAATGGCATTTCATCAAACGACTTTATTGATTTAATGGAATTACAAAATGAAAATGGCTGTAAGTTTGCCGACAGTTTTTACAGAAAACCTGAAATTGTAACTGAAATGGAAACGGTTCTTTTTGAGCAAATACAGGATTCATTGCTTAAAGATATTGGCAATAGCCCTTTCTTTGGATTGATGCTTGATGAAACTTGTGATATCACTGTGGAAAAAAAACTTGTTATCTACATTAGATATATTAAAGATGGAAAACCAGTTGTATGTTATCTTGGCAACCAACGTATTCAGGATTGCACAGCAGAGGGGATTAAGGTAGCATTGTGTGACTTTCTTAGGGAAAAGAATATTGTTAAGGACAATGATTTTTCTAAGATGATCGCTTTGGGTACAGATGGTGCATCTGTTATGGTAGGATGTAGAAATGGCTTGGGTGTTAAGCTTAAGGAACTAAACAACTGTTTGGTGCAAGTGCACTGTATTGCACATAGGTTAAATTTAGCAGCATCTCAAGCTAGCAAGGGCCTTGATTACTTTGAAGACTATAAACGCTTCATACATCAGTTGTACAGATTCTACTCGGATTCAAGTGTCAGATATGACAAGCTTAGGGAGTTACAGGAACTTTTGCATGGAAAAGTTCAACAAGTACCTGAAGGTACCTCTGTGCGATGGCTTTCTGTAGAAAGTGCGGTAAAAATGGTATTTAAGAATATTGATGCTATCATCTTATCTCTTGAGGATGATAAGGATAAAACAGGGAAAGCTTCAGGACTTTGGCATTACTTTTGTACCACACTGTTTCTGCTAATCACTGCGTTAATGATTGACATTTTAACTGTCATTGGAATTCTGAGCCTAACATTTCAGAGAGACTCAGTAAACCTTGCATCAATTCGCCACAATGTCAGTTCATCAATTGAAACACTACAAAACATGAAGACTGGTTCCCATACTGTTGATGAAGTTTTACATGAACTTGGTGATGTTGGTGAAGGACCTGCAGTATACAAGGCTGTACAGCTGACTGACAACAACAGCCTCAGAGCTAGGTTTACAAGACTGAGAGAGAGGTACATAAACCAACTCATTGAAAATCTGGAAGATCGATTCCCAAAAGATGATTTAGACTTGCTAGAATGCTTCGATATGATTTTCAATCCCAAGCGGTACCCTGAAGCACATGGAGAACTTGGATTATATGGCAATGAGCAGTTTGAAAGACTTTGTCAGTTTTATGGTGCTTTGCTAGACTGTGACCGTATAAAAGGACAATTTTTACCTTTTAAGCACCTTGCTGTTTCATACAGACAATTAAACAACTTTGAAAAACACATTGAAATGCTGTTGAATGATTATGCAGATGTGTACCCAGACTTTGTAAAGCTTGCTTCAGTTGCGATTATAATCCCCGTTTCCAGTGCCCCATGTGAAAGGGGATTTTCACACCAAAATGTGCTCAAAACCAAGGTCAGAAATAGGCTTAACCCGGAACATCTCAACAGACTCCTTATGATCAGACTTGTCGGTCCTCCAGGGTCAGAGATGGACTTTCGAGCTGCTGCAAGGGCATTCGGTAGCCTCAAAAATCGCAAAAAGTAACAAACTAATTTTAAGGTATTTGCATCATGGGGACTATAAAATACTAAATTGTAGTTGTTATAATGCTATTTTGATTTTTTTTTAGTTTCAATTTAAAAAAAAGTTGTAACCCCTAAAGTGACTTTATGATGCATGAAAGGGATTCAGAATAAAAACAAACTGAACAAAGCATTTTTGACTTTATTTACTCATAATCATTTTTTTTTCATACTGAAATCACCTTGTGCATATGTCAACTGTAATAGCTTTTATTGAAACAATTTTATGGCTTGAATACTTTATGTTTTTTTGTGGTGTAGTAGCCAGGTACTCATCTAACACTAACAACATATGTGCAGATTACACTGAAACCTTACCATTTTACAAAATTAAGTAAATTCTGTCTTGCTGTAAGTGACTGTTTTTTTTGGTTTGTTTTTTTATTGGTTAATATGACCCTTTTTAACATATCAATAACATGTTACATATTAAATGTATTATGTTTATACCTGCTCACATAGCAGTCATTCTAGGCATGCACTATCATTTAAACTAAAATAATTTTAAACCAGCCTTAATTTGCCATTTCTTCTTTTTAGTTCTATTTAAAACAAGATTGCTAAAATGGAAATGTTTCAGTATAAAGTGCACCTCATATGATTAGAATCAACCAAAGGTAAGAATGAACTGAAGTAAAAGAAACACACAGCACAAGTAATGACAATATATGATTTCAATCTAATTGAAAACAATACAATATAACATGTTGGAGTGCATTAGGAACTATATTTGTGCATCCCTTGATTTATCAATTTTTGGTAGTTTTTAATAGATGACCCCCAAAAATTTAGTATGACCCCCACTTAAGAAAGTAAGGGGGTCCAAATGACCCTCATCTCTGGAAAACAAGGGAAAACCCTGCATCCAAGATAGACGCCATAAATCCCAAGTTCAGTGAAATATTTTATTTGTTTGATAAAGTTTTATTTACAGAGATAGTTCAAAGTATTTGCATGATTATTACTCCTTCCATAATGTACATCAAATTGATACACAACAATGACAAACTCAAGGTCAAGGTCATTTCATGGTCAAAGTACAAAAAATACCCCAAAATTTAATATCTCCTACCTACTTTTTCTCATTTTATGCATTTTTTATACTCAAATGGATTACTTTTTGTGTTAGAAATATTGTTATGTGTGTATTATTTCATTTAAAACTGTTTTGTATGATATCTGTGTTTAGATTATGTATAATCTTCGGTAGTTTACGCACATATACATTATCCAAGATGGCCGCCATTCATTTGCTTTATCAATGGTCATTGGATGTTTCATTGATAAATACCATATATAAAGGTCAATCTTTAGTGTTTGAAAGAAATTACTTTATTTTTGTATGTATGCAAAACTTACAAATTTGATTGACCTTTCAAAGTAAAGTTCAAGGTCATTCCAAGGTCAAAAGACATGAAATACCCCAAAAATTGTTATTTCCTCTCTAATATTTCTTTTTATGCATTTATATGCTGAAATTGATCCCATCTGGTACAGAAATATTGCTTTATGTATACCTGTTCAACTAAAAAAGTTTTTTTTTTATACAATATTGTTTAGATTATGCATCTATATGTATGGTTTCACAAATAGATTCTGTCCACGATGGCAGCAATATTTCAATATACGTTCCAATTGATCACTGAAATATTTTTTGATAAATGTTACATGTAAGGCTAAAAAGATAAATACCAAAATGGATTTTATTATCTTTAGCCTGTATGTGTAATTACAGATTTCAATGGCCAATTAACAGTCATGTTCAAGGTTATCTCATGCATAGTCAAAATACATAAATGCCCAAAATTTGATACTTCTGTTATTACCTTTTTCACTTTAAACATTAAGTTCATAATCAAACTATAGTATAATCTGAAATAATAGAAAAATAGCTAAATATGTATCATTTAATTTTTACTTATTGTATTATTTTATATTGCTTAAAAACAACATATTTTATACATTCAGCTGTTGTCCAGAATTGCCACCATTCACTGGCTTTTTCAGAGGTCATAGGGCATTTGATCATTATTATTCAATATGATGTTTGCTTGTGTTATTTTTTATTTATTTTTTCAGAGGAGGGGGTGGGGGTGAGGTTGTTGTGTTTTATGATTCACAATGCAGCAACTTTATAATTTCAACCAATTTCATTATCTATTAAAGTGACTAAACTGAGCTTTGAGATGCCCATTCTTTTTCTCTTTTTTTATTCAGTCAAAAAGGACTTCAAAATTTACATAGCAGCTAAAATTAGAAGATTAGAATGCCTGTCTTGCATGTTCTTCCACTTTCCTGACCTCTGACTGGATCATTGCTTGTCTCTCTTTCTGGGCTCACCTTCTCCACAGTAATGTCTTTGTGGTGCCGATACCTTGACATCCAACTGCAGTCATCCCAACAATGTCTTTATGCTTGAGTGAGCTCTTTACCTGGTTCACCATCTCTGTTGCTGACCATTACCTGCTAGTACGAGTTACAATCCCTGCATCATGGATAATTTTGTACGGAGAAGAGTGTTAATTTTCCTAATTAAAATCTAAGTTTGAAATCATGACTAGTCCTTAATGTCAATTCTGACCCACCCTTTGGTCTTATGAATTGAATCAACAATTCAAATATTAGTGCCCTAATTATCTAAAACCTAATTATACCTAAGAATGAAAATTCTTTATATATTCATTACCTTTACACAATACAACTATCCTATTTAATACAAAAATAATACTTTACTGAAAAGTATTTTTTTTGTTGGTTATACATTTACCTCTTGATTATGATTGTAGAAACATATATGACTGGCTTTTAAAAGTATGAAAAATGCTTGTATTCAAACAATCTAAGTACATTTTATGAAGTGAAACAGAAAATATACACATTGCAAGCAATGTTTCTATTTCTTTACTGTCTGAGTATATAACAGTGTTTATAGTAAGATAAAAGATATAAAAATTAAATCACTTTGAACATGATTTTAAATGGTTAATCAAATATGTACATTTCACAAGCATGTTGAAATAAATGAAAATCAAATAAAACATTTACAATTGAAATTATGACTCATAACATTTGTTAATAACAATTGAAATGTTCCTTGAAATATATTGTGGCCATCTTTAACAGTATGCTTTTGTGTAAACCATTTCTATAATGCATAATCTAAATAACATTATCAAACAAAACATTTTAAAATTGAAATGTTATGTATACATTTAGCCATATCCAATTCTATAAAGAAACATATCTCTATATAAAAAGCATGAATGCAGAGAAAAGAGTGGTGGGGATATCTTTTTTTTTCCGGGGTTATTAAACTATGCATATCAACAATGAAATGACCTTGAACTTGCTCTTTAAGAGGCTATAGTTGAAGCTCTAAATTTACAAACCTAAATGATTCTAAAAGAGGATAATCTATTCAAAGATTTTTTAACATCCATAAAATAAACTTCCAGTGATCATTGAAACATACATTGAAATATCATATGATGACTGACTTCAAATAATAAGAATATAAAAGTACACATATTTCTACATTATATGAAAAACAATATTTCATATAAAAAGGCCTTTAGCCCTTTCCCTCATATACTCATTTTGACGCCCTCAATAGGTATCACATAAAGCCTGATCTGCAGAAAACCACAGTTGAACCTTACCAAATTTAATTACAAAATCCTCATTTCCAGACCACTGAGGAGCAGCAAACAGCATAAAACCTGATCAGCCTGCGAGTTACTCGCAGGCCGATCTGGTTTTATGCTGTTCGCATAGGTCTTTTCATGGTGTCCTCTATGAGGGAAAGGGTTAATTATAAACTTCATGATATTCTTTTACTAAATAAATCAATTCAAAATGAAAATACTTAAAATGAGAACAATTGGGGCAGACAAATCAAATTTTGGGGATAATTTATGTATTTTGACCCCTGAATGACCTTGAACTTGACTTTGAAAGGTCAAAAAATGTCAAATTTTTAAGTTTTGCATATATACAAAAATAAGTAATTTCTTTCTTAAGATTGACCTTTATATATGTTATTTATCAATGTAACATCCAATGACCATTGATAAAGCAAATGAATGGTGGCCATCTTGGTTAATGTGTATGTGTGTAAACTACCAAAGATTATACATAATCTAAACACAGATATCATACAAAACAGTTTCAAATGAAACAATACACACATAACAATATTTCTATCACTAAAAGTAATCCATTTGAGTAAAAAAAAATGCATAAAATGAGAAAAAATAGGTGGGAGATAACAAATTTAGGGGGATTTTTGTACTTTGACCCTGAAGTGACCTTGACCTTGAGTTTGTTATTGTGTATGAATTTGATGTACATTATGGAAGGAGAAATAAACATGCAAATACTTTGAACTATCTCTGTAAATAAACCTTTATCAAACAAATAAAATAGTTTCACTGAACTTGGGATTTATGGCGGCCATCATGGACGCCATCTTGGATTTCGCACCAGGTGTTGGCAATTCATGCCGGCAGTTTCATATAGTGCAGACATTGGCGAACATTATGGTATATAACATTGCTTGTTCTACCTTTATGGCCACCCCAACTCCCAAAACCTATTGATTTTCACCCTGAGTTATAAATAAGTCGGACAAAACATACTTAACACAGTGTTTGTGAGAATTCAACTTACTTGAACTTTGAAGTACCTACCCCAAAATCAAGAGGGGGTTCCTATTACTTATAAGCAAGAAAGATCAATATTTGATACAAAAGAGAGTTATCAGTTGGACAATGCTTTCTTAACATAATGTTTAATTTATGACCTTGTGACCTTGACCAGTGAGGTAAAGACCTCAAAATCAGTAGGGTTCTTCTACCAGTTTTATGTAACAATTGTATAATGTTTGAGACATAGGAGTCAATTAGGTTTTACAAAAAAAGATGAAGATAATCATAGTTTATTTTGAATAATGTGTTGATATTAATTAATTAATTGCATTAATAAGCCTTACATAAGCCATAAAATAAACTACATACAAACGTGTTTGAATATTTAAACTTATCTTGCAGTCAAACAATAAAGCAAAGAAAAAATATAGGGTGATATTCTTGTACTACACTTTAACAATTTTTATCATATTCATATACGGTAGAAAAAACAAACATAAGGGAAAAATATTCTCATATCAAACATGTGCATTTGAATGTGCGCAATGCGTGAAATAGATGGGTATGTATAATAGGACAAAAGCTAAAACGTTTGTTTCTATAAATACTTGATTACATCAGAATTCAATGACATGAATTAAACAAGTATCTCTATTTCATACCTATATACTGAATGCGTTAAAAATGAACATAAAGGAGAAAATTGGAAAAACGAAAGCTGTGTATTTCAATTAGTTTTGTATATGGTTCACAAATTAAACATTAGTTTTACCGAATGTCAGATTCTAAATACAGAAAATATTGCACAATAAAAAAGATGAAGACAATCATAGTTGATTAATAATAATGTGTTGATATAACCTCATTGTATTGTAGCGAAAGTAATATTTGTCACCTTAATATTTTCTAATATACGCTATAATGATTAAGAAATGGACAATTCGCATCCAATTGTTTCGTACTTAGTTACGTTTATACCGGACTGTGAATTACTAAACGCTTGATTCTGTCTCTATCAACAAATGCTTTATAATTGGTTCCCACAGTTGGCTCCCGTTTTAACCTATATAAGCCAGTTGAGATGCAAATTGGATTAGTCTGTACCTGACTGTCGTCGAGTTAGCATCATATGAATGTTACAGAACGCCTTATATTATTAATAAAGGTTTTCTGTTTCCTGTACGCGGAGGGCTCACTGCAAGCATTGCGTTTGCTAGGAGCTACTAAACTGCAGGAAAAAGGGATACCCTATTCGTGGAGGGTTCGCTGCAAGCATTGTGTTTGCTGGGAACTACTAAACAATAGGGTTCGATAGGACAAGTTATCCACATAGTTGTTAAGCAGGGATAGGCTCAACTAATTCTATATTTATCGAAGTGATAGGAAATCACACCTGTTATTATACATTAATTAAAACTGATTCTACTACTACATTTTATAATAGAAATCATTTGCTTATACATATATTTTGTAATTCTTAATTGATTATTGGTTCTTCAAATCATTTCATTAATCATTGGTCCCTAATCAAACGGCAAGATAGCCAGGAGGAAAATTATTTATTCTATATGACCTAAAGTACGACCGGTGCACGTTACAAATTTGGCACCCAACGTGGGACAGATAAATAGCTTTACATTTAGCTATATTACCCACGCTTTTAAAATAGAAGGGAATACTAATCTGTCTGGGGAGGATTTCCAATCAATGATTGAAGAGCTTGAGAATCTAAAGCGAGAGAACATGAGGCTTAGGTTTGAGAGAGAAATTGCAGAACTACAACAACAGATTGACCAAACTATATCACAGATTAATATATCAACTCCGGCTATGAATCCGTTAAACAGGAGAAAAGCATAAACCATGAGTTGGGTAATATTTTACAGCCAAGGTGATTGGTACCTCCCACGCCATTTAAGTATGGCAGAGATGATAGATTTGTCACCGAACGAAGAAAGGCTACAGGAAGTCTCCCAGGAGCAGAGGATATCACATCTAATAAGACGTATAGGAAGGAAGAAAAGCCAGTTGCTGGAAGTAAAGGTACTATTATGAAGCCGGACTAGTGCCTGGACCGATTATAAGCACATTTCGATGCCTGTGCAGTTTTAAATGGCTGGGATGAAAATCAGAAGGGTCTATATTTATCGGTTTCGTTACGAAGAAAGGCTCAAGGTGTATTTGGCAACCTTAGTTCAAAGACAATTAACTTCTACGAATTTGTGAGAGCCCTTGAGGATAGATTTTCTTCTAAAAACCAGACAGAGTTATACAGGGTACAGTTAAGAGATAGACGGCAGAAGGCCACAGAGTCAATGTCAGAGCTTGGACAAGATATGCGACGATTAGCTAATTTGGCATATCCCAGTGCACCAGTTGATGTACGTGAGACTCTGGCCAAAGAGCAATTTATAGATGCCATTATTATCTCAGATATCCGGTTACGGACAAAACAAGCCAGACCAACAGACTTCAATGTCGGACATGCGGTTGAGCTGGAAGCCTTTTATCGTGTTGAGAAGTCACAGCAGGGCATGTCAAGAACCGCGACAGATATGGTTGAGTCTGAACAAGTAAGTTTAAAGAAAACTGTATCAGATCTTCAGACAGCAGTAGAAAGTTTGAGACAGAAACGTAGCATAACGCGCTAGACAAACCCCCGTATCGTTCACCAAAATATGGACATTCAATTCAATAGAAGTTTGACATAGAAAGACACACAAAGGTGGACTGATTTTAAAAAAAAAAATGCATATATAGCATGAAGGAACAATAAAGTTTAAAAAAGCATTTATTTTCTTTGCCTGAGATGTTATTTCATGCTGGAAGCATGTTTTGAAAGGTGGGGGTAATGTAGCGAAAGTAATATTTGTCACCTTAATATTTTCTAATATACGCTATAATGATTAAGAAATGAACGATTCGCATCCAATTGTTTCATACTTAGTTATGTTTATACCGGACGGTGAATTACTAAACGCTTGATTCTGTCTCTATCAACAAATGCTTTATAATTGGTTCCCACAGTTGGCTCCCCGTTTTAGCCTATATAAGCCAGTTGAGATGCGAATTGGATTAGTCTGTACCTGACTGTCGTCGAGTCAGCATCATATGAATGTTACAGAACGCCTTATATTATTAATAAAGGTTTTCTGATTCCTGTATGCGGAGGGCTCACTGCAAGCATTGCGTTTGCTAGGAGCTACTAAACTGCAGGAAAAAGGGATACCCTATTCGTGGAGGGTTCGCTGCAAGTATTGCGTTTGCTGGGAACTACTAAACAATAGGGTTCGATAGGGCAAGTTATCAACATTGTTGTTAAGCAGGGATAGGCTCAACTAATTCTATATTTATCGAAGTGATAGGAAATCACATCTGTTATTATACATTAAATAAAACTGATTTTACTACTACATTTTATAATAGAAATCATTTGCTTATATATATATTTTGTAAATCTTAATTGATTATTGGTTCTTCAAATCATTTCATTAATCACTGGTCCTTAATCAAACGGCAAGATAGCCAAGAGGAAAATTATTTATTCTATATGACCTAAAGTACGACCGGTGCACGTTACAGTATTTGTAAATCATACTTTAACAAATTGTAACGTTTAAAATATGGTAGAACAATAAACATAAGGGGGGAAGAAATTCTCAAGTCATGTATGTGATTTTTTGTGTGTGCAAAATGTGTGAAATAGTTTGGTATATATAATAAGATGTATGCTTAAAATTTTTCCTTTTTATCCATATTTAAATTACATCAGAAATCAAGCATATTAAATAAATATGCACTTATGTCAATTTCATTTAAATATTATGTATGCTATAAAAAGGATAGGGGAAAAAATCTGAAGAAAAAAACTCATCATAACGAACATAAAGGAGAAAATCGGGGGAAAAACGAATTACACCATATGATGCTTTGTATTGGAATTAGTTTTATATATTGTTCACAAATTAAACATTAGTTTTACCGAATGTCTGATTCTAAATACAGAAAATATCTCACTATAGCAAAAAGATGAAGACAATCATAGTTAATTTCAAAGGAAAAATGTTGATATAACTTCATTGTTTTTGTAAATAATACATTAGCCATGAAATAACAATATAATAATACATGCGAACGTTTTCGAATATGTACACCTATTTTGCAATTAAGGAATAAAGCAAGAACAGAAAACATAAAGCTATATCTTTTTCATATGCACTATACTTTATTAAATTGATAAAAATATATGAATGGTAGATATACAAACATAAGGGGGGAAGAAATTCTCAAGTCATGTACGTGCTTTTTTGTATGTGTGCCATTGTGCGCAATGTTGAAATAGACATGTGCCCATCAATTTTCGTTTCTTTTTTTATCTTTTATTTTTTCCACACACATAATAGTTGCATTTGTTTTTGTACATCAATATAATTAGTAGTAAGGACGTCGCTTTACGTGTAAACAAACTTGACCTACTTTCTAGGTAGGTGGCCATTTTGTTTCTATTTAAAGTAACTCATTTACATATAAGCATTTAAGGGTAGTGCGCATGTGCGGCGGCCATATTGATTTTAGTATGACATCATCGTTCTAATTGTAGAATGATATCATCGGTTTATATTTAGAATGATCACATAGGAAGGCAATAGAATTTAAAAAATAAAATATGTATATATGTACGGTCATTTTATTTCTTATGTGTGCGTGGCGGTCATTTGCTTGGTTATAGTATACAGAGATGACTTGTATACTCGACCCGAGATCTACTCGCGGAAATTGAGGTCACTTCCATTCGATCTCAGACAATGATATAATAATAGTAGTAATATCAATAATAGTAATAAAATAATAATAATAAAAATAATATCAAATAATATGTCTAAATACTATAATACTCACCTTTACGATGTTGACTGCTCAACGTCCTACCTTCGAGTGACTCTAGTGTTCAACAATTGATACGTTATTGGAGGGAGAGGAGGAGGGAGAGGGAGGAGGGAGAGGAGGAGGGAGAGAAAATCGAATCGAGAACATAGGGTTTATTTTGAAGTATTTTGATAAATCTATCAATTGATATAACAATTTTGAAATCTGATATCGTAAACAGTTGTCCTAGAAAGGAAAAACTGATTTAAAGCTTTTTGTTTCAACCAAGATATTACCAACATTACGAATTTAAAGCTTAAACATTCCCAACATTTTGATGTATTACAAATAACGTATCAATTGTTGAACAGAACGGAATATTTCGATACATAAATCACTTTATAACGCATATACTGGCTTCCTCTAAAAGTCATACATTTTGACAAAATTTAATCCGTTACCGAGGTAAAGCTAAGGATTAACGTAAACATTGGCCAGCTCCTTTTGTGGGGCTATCTTAATCCGATCTCAAGTCAACCAATATTGGCTTATAAATGGTGCTGAACCCTGAAAAGGTTGATTTCGTGTTTATACCTGACCATTCTTGTTCATTTTTGTTTAACTGAAATAGTACTAAGAAGCTTTCGAGCAACATACTAGTATTGACGTATAAAGAGCAAAAATTTCAAGTCTTTTTACCAACGTCAAGATGACTTTTATGGACATACTAAGAAATGTTCAAAGAGTGAGTTTTATATTGTTATTGGACTTAAGATATGTTGGAGTATTTTGAGGAAAAATGGTTTGGAAGTTACGAATTTGGTAAGTTGATTTTTCAACAAAGCAATAAGTGTTCAGTCTCTAATATAATAGTTTTTTTCAGTTTATTATTATTATTATTGGGAATATCTAAATTATTTCCATTAAATTCTATTATGTCATTTAATTAAATGCACAAAAAAGATGTGAGAAAAATCTGGAATACTTATTAAATAGCTGTTTTGAAAAAAAAAAATGTTCACTTTATGCGTTAATGTGAAACAGACCTGGGCCTCGTTTTGAATACGTAATTCGATTGGTAATAAAATGCTAAGATTTGACTGGTCGAGGACTCGTTCCTGATTGGTGGAAAAGGGAGGTTTCTGATTGGTTAAATTTTCAATCCACTAACTACAATTTACGTACCAATAGTGTCTAACAAAAAAGCTATTGTTCGTCTTTCCATCCCTGTATCAATATACGCCAGACAAAGTGGTGACTTTAAAGGGATTAACATTTGACACTTGAAAGGACTATTGTTCGCATTTCCGTCCCTAAAACGTGGCACTTTAAAGGGATTAAAGGGATTAACTTTTGACACTTGAATAGGTCATTGTTCGCATTTCCGTCCCTAAATCAATACACGCCAGACAGAGTGGCGACTTTAAAGGGATTAACTTTGGACACTTGTATAGGTCATTGTTCGCATTTCCGTCCCTAAAACAATATCGCTATTGTTCCATCGCTAAAAATAAATCATCTATTGTTAACGCGGGTGGGAAACGAGTGCAAAAGTTGCACTAGAGTCACTCGAAGGTAGGACGTTGAGCAGTCAACATCGTAAAGGTGAGTATTATAGTATTTAGACATATTATTTGATATTTCAAAGTATTCATCATTATTAGTGTTTGATTATATTATTGTTATAATGGATGTTCTAGATATTTAATCATTGATATTATTTTTATTATTATTATTTTATTACTATTATTGATATTACTACTATTATTATATCATTGTCTGAGATCGAATGGAAGTGACCCTCAATTTCCGCGAGTAGATCTCGGGTCGAGTATACAAGTCACCTCTGTATACTATAACCAAGCAAATGACCGCCACGCACACATAAGAAATAAAATGACCGTACATATATACATATTTTATTTTTTAAATTCTATTGCCTTCCTATGTGATCATTCTAAATATAAACCGATGATATCATTCTACAATTAGAACGATGATGTCATACTAAAATCAATATGGCCGCCGCACATGCGCACTACCCTTAAATGCTTATATGTAAATGAGTTACTTTAAATAGAAACAAAATGGCCACCTACCTAGAAAGTAGGTCAAGTTTGTTTACACGTAAAGCGACGTCCTTACTACTATAATTGTCATAGTGTGCTGTAAATAATATAAATATATGATCTTTCTCACTATATTTCTTTCTCTCGATATCCCTCTTTCTCTCTTTCGCTATCTTTTACTTCATATATCAACACATTTTTATTCTTTTCTCATTTTATTCTTTTCTCATTTACTCCCTCATATATTCTTCATAGAACATTATACATAATATCTTTCTGTACATCTATTTCAAAGTAAGTTCCGATAAATATAAAACTTAAAATTCTATTTTTTTTTAGATTCTTTTTTTTTTTATTGGCTATGATTGACTATATATTTTATGCATCAAACAAATTAGAAAATATTTCCCATTTCCTAAAGTTTTTAGCTCACCAGTGCACAACGTGCTCAATATGAGCTTTTTGGACCAACCTCCGTCCGTCGTCGTCGTCGTCTGTCGTTCGTAGTCCGTCGTCAACAATTTGCTTCAAAAGACATCTCTGAAACCGCCAGGTAGAAATTTAAGAAACTTGGCATGAATGATCCTTGGGTGAACCTCCACATAAAAATGCTAAAATAAACTTGATCCATGCAGAACTCTGGTTGCCATGGCAACCAACACCATTTTATTTTAAAAACTTTAAAAATCACCTCCTCTGAAACCGATGCTCAGAATTTAATTTCCTTTGGTACAAATGGTCGCCTCATAAACATCTACCAAAATGCTAAAATGAAGTTAATCCCTTAAAAAATGACCCCCACCACCACTCGCCCCCGTGTGGGGGGCAATTTTCTTATATACTCTATATTTTTAAAAAATCATTTTTCTGAAACCAATGGTCAGAATTTAATTTCTTTTTAAACAAAGTCACCTAATATTTCTAATACTAGTTTTCTCAAATAAAGTTGATCCCTTGAAAACTGAGGGCCCCACAGGGTTGGCCAATTTCCTTTTATATCTCTATATAGAATATTTAAAAAATCATCTCCTCTTATTATTATTATTTATTTGTTTTCCTCCGCTAACGGAGAGCAGAACATATATACAGTACATAAAATTAATAAACATAACAATCTAAAGAGAATAATATGAACAAGATTATCAAATATACAATATATAAAATGTACACAAGTCTGATTTTGTTTTTAGATGTCCATGAAAAAGAGCAAAAAAGATGACGTATTCAAGTAGTTGTATACAGAATGGGGGTTCTGGACCACTTTTGTACTGAATGACCTTAAAGATCTTTTGTAAGGCCCAATGGACGTGATTAAGCCTCCCAGAATCACTTTATCTCTTAGAGATCTGTGACCACGGGCAGAGTCTGGATCAGGGTCTGCCCCACCCCCCTGGCGGGCCCCTCAACCAATGATTTCTTTTTGGGGGCACATAAATAATTTAGGCGACAACTACATTTAGAGATATTATATACATTGAGTATATTAATGCACCATGGTGAAAGGACACAACACGTGTAAGTGGTTAGTTCTAGGTAAGACTAATCAGTGCAACAAAAGTTGTTGTGGAGAATACTGCAGAACCCATATGGCTCTCATACGCTGCGGAGGTTGTTTGAATAGACCATGTACTGTTTGTGGAGTTGGTGTCACCAACAAACTTCAGCTTTGCTACCAGTGTGGGTATAGGAGAAAGTAGTGTTACAATCGTAGAGAGCAACAGAAGGAAATAAATCGATTACACAGAATAAAAATTTCCTATTAAAGAAATATAGTGACAATAAACATATCCATAAAATATAGCGACAAATGTTGACACATTCTATTAGAGAAATATAGTGACACCAAATATACATGTATAGAGAAATATAGCGACACATGACGATACATGCAGAAAAGGCTCGGCTTCTGAGAGAAGGGTTTCAGAGAGAGACTGGAGAGTGCCCTTCATATCAGAGGTCAAGGGTGGCTCTGCAAGAGCTACGTGAGAGGCTTGATGACATCATTCGAGTCCGCCAGGGAGGTGTGATTCTTGATGAACACATTCCGGACGGCCTGTCTGAGCCAATAGCTCCTAGCCGTCCTACATCGTAGAGACCACCCAGGGAAGCAAAAAGAAGAAAACTCGAGGCCATCCTGGAAAAGTTTGATCCACTCCCCAAGAAGCTGAGAACTACCGCGGACTATCAGGAAGAGATCCTTGATCTGTTCAGGCACAAAAAGAGGACCTGACATTCTACAAAACCCGCTGGGTTATCGGGAACTTTCTCCGAGGATGGCAGATGGATATGTCCAAAGACATGCAGACTCTAGGGCTTTCCTTGAGGAAGTGGAACCTAGCATACATGACAAGCTGGTAGAAGAGATCAAGGCTCTGAAAGGTGTCAAGTTCCAGCTGGCTCTCAAGGCCAGGCTTAGGAAGGACAACCCAGACGGCAGTGAAGAGTACATGGACCCCTCGCTGCGCCACAAGCAGGATGCTATTCTGCAGGAGGGTGAAATAGAAGAAGCCCTCAATCGAGCTTTCCCAAGGATCCATGAAACGCTCGAGAAGTGGACCCAAAGAGGGTCTGGCTGGGTTGTAGATTATGTTGAGTGTAAGGTTGGGCCTTTGTTTTCCAAAATATTGCAGCTAGAACGGCTACTACACCAGCTGCCATTAAAAAGCTATTGGTATTTACTGTGCCAGGGGGTTTTGGCGGGTCCTCCCGAGTGGGTTTTCGAGTGTCATCGAGTGTCTTCATCTGCCGGACCTCCGCCGCCTATAGACCCTGCAAGAGAGCTTGCTGCTTCTTTTTTCTGGCCTCCGACCCTGCCTTACCAGCCGCAACACGCCTAGGGTCCTTGGGCGACGGATCTGTCACCCTCTCCGGCTGTTTTTTTCTGCGGCTTCCGCTCCTGCGACTTCGGCTCCGGCTGTTTTTCCTGTGGCTCCTCGGCTGTGGATTGTTGAGTTGTCATCTTCACTTAGTACGACCAAATACTTAGTAGGTGCTTGACAATGTTTAAAAGTGCATAGCATTGGTGTGATAGGGGCTAAGTACGAGCCAAAGCGATGGTTTAGTTCGCAGGTAGCGGAATTCAGCTTGTGGACGACAAAAGGGTCACATTTCAAGTCAGCAATAAGTAACTCCTGTCGGTTAGCGAGGATAGGTAGAAAGTAGCTTACCACCATTGTGTAAATCTGGAGTGCTGCGGAGCCGAGGGTCTTGGTCAAACCCGCTCCCAGCCGGGTTTCATATCGAGAGTAGAGTTTCGTCTGGAAGGCGGTCGATCTGATCCACAGACATTTTTTCCCATGTACTTTCCCATGGCAAGGGCCGACAATCTTTGCCCCTTAAGACAGCCAGGTGAAGTTTCACCCTGCTTTTCATCGGGTGCCACCGGTTGAATGTTTTTGGCAAGAAGCTCATCGAGTAACTCGTCGCAATCACGTACCTCCTGATTCTAATAGTAAACTTACACAAAATGTGAAACAAAATGCAACATTACATGTCATCTTACTATATGGTAACTACTTGGCTGAGATTTATTTAACAAAAGCTAAGCATGCTTAGTTTTGGCAAGTCTTTCGCACACAGCATTGTGCTCCGCCGGAGGTATGATGTCGTTTTCACATAAGCACTCTTCAAAGCTATCCCTGTCTTTACAGTGAAAAACAACTACCCAACGGGTTTGCTCTTGTAGGTAAGTACAGCATTATACCGCCAAGAAAGTACCCATACAGATTGCTTGGCATGTCGGTCGGAAAAAGCCCATTCGGAGAGCATATCTTTTTTCTTGGTAAGCTGCTTGCTGGCAGCCATATCGTCAATAATGTACAAATCGGCTGAAATATTTGATAAAGGGCTCGTAATTAATCATGAAGGCTTTCACCCGGATCTACAACATAAAATTCATCGTCATCCCAAATCCACCATCGATTTTTATACGTCTCGTAATACTTAATGGTGGGGCAGAGTAACACAATGCGATTGAAAGTGCGCCGGTACGGGCCCTCTAGGAGGTCCAAAGCAAATTTTGTTTTTCCACAACCCGTCATCCCATATATTATTGCTGAGTGGGCCTCACTACTGGTAAACAGCTGAGACAAACCTGCCATTTTCTATGTTGAGCTGGGCGTCCATTACTTCAAAAACATAAACGTTCAATGCCCCATCGGCTTCCACCTCCTTCGTTAATTGAATAGCAATACCTTCGCTGGCATTTTCCACTCTCCTCCCATTACCGTGCAGGTCATTGTCGTCGTTTGTCCTGAGGTCTAGCCATAGGGCGTACTTTTGGGTGAGGTACTTTCCGAGATCCCACACATGGAGCCCTAAATCCTTAGCAACCATTGCAACCTCCGGGTGCATTTAGTTCCTCCTGCCATAAGTTTACGGACCTCGTCCCACATCTGGTAGGGACGCATACCTTGGGCGAAGAGCTGGTTAGGAACGTTTTCAATGGAGACCTCCACCTTGGTAATCTTATGGTTATAGAAGGCCACGCTATGTCTAGCAAAAGCTGCCGTGGGTTCTTCGAAGAGCAGCAAAATTCCCTTCATGAACCTGGCAGACACGTTAAGGTTTATGTTCCATAGTTCGTCGGACTTATTTTTTACCATTTTTCTGTGTCTAAGCACTCTGTCGAACAGGATGCTCACCCTTCCTTCATACTGGTTACGGATAATTGTAGCCAACTGTGGGTTAGTGACCCTCTCGAACTCCAGAGTGATATCTTTCACAGTGAAACTGGAGTTAGCGTCTCCGGTCGCCTTGATCACCCGGTAATAATCATTAAAGGTGAAATGGCTTTCCAGTAGCTCAAAGTCAAGAGGGATATAAAATTAGCAACGCCCTCGTCCTTATTTCCGGCATAAAGCCTTATACGTGTGACATTCCTGTCTCTCGAGGTATCAATCCCCTTGTATTGGGCATTATTTCGTTCTTCTTCCGTATTCCAGAGGTCGAAATAGCAACCGTAGATGTCGCTGTCGTCTATGCTAATAACCTCGTTTCCCGAGATCTTAATCGTGGTTTTCTTAACTACCGTCCGACCCAGGTTGTTGACCACGGTTCGGTTAGCGTCGGTCGAGTTCAGCACAATTTGAAAAGCCAGACGGACTGTTCCAGGAACGATGACATCGTTAGCGCTAAGGTTTGGAAACCTCACTATGAGCTGCTGATTTTGGTCGATAGTTGATGGGTTGTTGGTGATAACATTCGTCTGACGGATGCCCTTGACCCCTAGGGGCTCCCTTAGGTGCTGGGTCGGATTGAGCTTTCTTCCGTTTTGCGACATATTAAAGCTGGTGCATATGTATGCTATAATAACATAGAATCTAAAATGGATGAGGATATACCGCTTGTGGATTTTGGTGTTACGGACCAGCAATTTGATGATGATGACGTCGCCGAATCCTCTTTATCCACTCAGCTGTTAAACCCCGCCGTCGATGATTACTACAATGCTTTGGGCGAAGGGAATACGATAAGTTTGAGTTGGACAGAAAGGGGCAGCTTTGCCTGAAGAGCCACCCGGATGCCGATCTTATTAATAGGCTAACTGGAAAAACCTTGGCATTATCCACTATTGCTAGCTGGAGGGGCGGTGGGGGCATTATCAGAGATCATCTTGGTTTCTCAGACTGGAATCGGAAGCTGCCCACCAAGACTAGCTAGTATAAGACAAGCGGATAGAGAACTTGCGGAAGCGTCGACGTCACTTGCGTTGACGTCACTTGAGAAAGCGTCTGTCAGACGTCTTTCAGGCTCCATTACGTCTCAATCGGAGGAGACCCTGCTAAAGACCATCCATGATCCGCCTACGACGGACTTAGATAGGTCTAACCTGATGTATCAATATCGTGAGCTTAAAGGCCTAGATAAAGCAATGCAGACCCAGCGCGGCGAGCTTGTGAACAACCTGGCAAAGCTCTCCGAGCTTGATAAACAAATTGATAACGAGGAAAGGAAACTCGGGGAGACAGATGACGATGGCATAAAGCAGGAGATCAGACAGCGGCTCCAAGATTTTGAGCTCGAGCGGTTTATGCGGCTCGAGGCGGCTTTAACCAATTGAGAGGCCCTCAGGTCACAGATCAGCCGAATTCGGGAAACCTTTCGGAGAATTTTGAACGAGGACACCACGCTGGCTGAGCGGATTAAGATTCTCTTCCGGGAGCAAGGGATCACCATCGCTTCAATTATTACAGCAATCGGAATGACAATTGGCTTTATCGTTAAAGCATTAACTGGAGGAGGGGGTTGAGCACCACCACTAAAGCCCCCATCCAAGAGAGTTGGAGAATGGGTAAAAAACCAGCTCAAAACTCTCGGCTGTTTACTAGCAAAACTAGCGGGCAAGGCCGCGGCTGCCATCCCCGGCATTATAGGCAGCATTGTCTCCTGGCTGTTGTCAACAGCTGGCAATGCAGTCGAACCCACTTGGGCTCTGTTCCTCGAGGTTTGCTCCTGGCTTTGGCCCGCGATTGGCTATCTAAGTGCTAACCAGATGGCTAGAAACCCTGCAGCAACCCCAGCCAAGACTAGAGCTTTCTTTTCCTCTTCATGGCCTGCACTGGCACTACGTGTTGCCGGTGTCCTGGCTGGCTTCTGGCTGGGTGGATCTGGTGGCCCTTCAATTTTACCGTCTTGGAAGCTAACAGTCTTAGGCACGCGCAGCGTCTGATGATTTACATCCACCATGCCAACGTGGAGGTCGGTCGTAGCTTTCTTGGTCTCATTGTTATATCCCGCGATGACAGGATTGATGTTCAGGGCCATGTTGCTTGGGGTCATGTAAAACCCCGTTCCGAAGACCATGTTTAGCTCGTTCCCGGCGTACTGCAGCACATTCTGATAGCGTGTTATCGAAGCGGGTATGTCCACAGGGGAGTTAATCCTCCACATTGGCTAAGAACTGCTTCCGCGCATCAAATCTCCCATCGATCCTAGACTTGGTCTGCGCCTGAGACCCGAGCAGAGCCCACACATAGGTAAGGATCGAGTCGTTAATGCGCTCCATGCCGGCTTGAGTGAAGCTTTTCGAGTTATCGAGCACGAACGTGCTCCAAGTGCCATCGACGCAAGGATCTTGCTCGATGAACTCAATGTGTGCCTTCTTAGGGGGGCGCCAGTTGCACGACGACACGCCGCAATGGCGGCCTCCGGAGACCTCTTGACCAAATGTCGTATGCACGGGGTCCCGATTTCTGACATAATCGCTGACCATGTCTGGACTATCATTCCGGAAGTCCGTTTGAGTCCACGCCACATGACCTCTAGTATAAACGTCGCCAAGGCCGGCACTGTAAGGAAACTCTTTCTGACACCAGTCTGTCCGGAAGTCAACCCCAAATTCCTGGCAAATTCATTCGAAAGCTCTCCTATACGTGTTGTTAATAAGTTTCCAGGAAGGATCCTTGGGGAGGGCTACTTTCATTTCTTCCAAAATACGCCTCGTGATATAATAAACATGAAAGAAGTAGACCGACTGGAGGAGGGGGTATTCATGCGCCTCGTCCCCATTCACGTGGTCGATAAACGAAACACCACAACCCGCCGTGGCGCACCACATAGCAAAGTTGAGATGATTCTGCCAAAACTGCAAAGGGTTGCTCGTCCAAGCTAAATCTATGTCCTGTTTTTTGACTTGGGGCAATCTCTTGTTCGTCCAGATATCGGGCATTTTATTGAAAAAGACGTTGTTGTAGGCTACAGAGATCATTAAGTTGTTGAAGTTTTCGGCTCCCAACTTTCGTGGATATACCGATCCTGTCTTATAGATTGCTCCCGAGTCAAAGATAAAAGCATGCATCCATTACAGCTGAAAGATGTTTCACACAATTACAGATATTACAAAAGGGCCGAACTCCCTTCAACAGGCAATCGACAACAGAGGCGGACGTCCCCGGATTGGGTTGAGGTCGATCCATATATACCGTGGGGTGGTACAACATCCACGAGCCGGTAGCCGACGCCGTCCAGCCAGGTGTGTGGACCTTCAACGCTCTCGCCACGGCACTTGAAACTATGTCCGTCACAGTAAACGAACAGACGGGGAAGGCTTCTATTACGATGCCGCACAACACAATAATCTATTATCCCCATGTGATTAGCGATCTTCTAGGTTTTAAAGATGGGTGGTTGGAGGGTTCTGTAGAAGGAGACAGACCGGTAGATTTGAGCCCGAACAAACTGTTATTCGTCCACCTGGAAACAGCTAAACACCTCTGAGAATTCCTCAGACGGGGCTCCTAGTAATCTACTAGCTGTTGTTGCCGTCGGCGGCTGGCCATAAGGGGAGATCAAATCCTTGGTGTTTCAGAACCCCGAGTTCAAGGCGCTGCAGGCGGGCACCCTTTCAGAGCTGGCACTCTCCATTAAAGACTAGCGGGGCTCTGTCATAGACAACCACGGTTTGCCAGTGAGTGCCAGTGAGTGCTTGAAATAAAATGAGCATATTCGGCGGATATGGAGTATCCTCTATGGAAGCTACGCGGGTCGTTGCTTCGCCCCCCCCCCCCCCCCCCCCCGATCTGTCTCGGTATCTAAAGAAGACAGAGGATGGCCATGTAGACTTGGAGGGGAGGGCATGAACATAGGGTCCATCAAAAAACAGATGCCATTTCGGCCAGGTTGGCGCAGTCCGGATTGCCGCCTATGTTGACATAAAATCGGTGAAATCCCCAAGCCCGTAATAACTTTCATTGCAGAGGAGCACGGACCTTTGGGGCCGGGGAATTTGAATGGTCATTCGGTTCAAACTCGGATGGCGAGAGTCATAGTAAAGTGGGCTACGTGATGATGAAAAGAGGAAGAATCCTCGTCATGTCACTGTCCTCAGTCGTGATGAATTATCAAAACATGAGATATCCGTAGGCTTTACTATTAATGGTATTTATGTAAACGGGGTAGCTAAGCCCGAACTCTCTTATTCCGCTGAAAGGACTTTCAACCCGCCGATAGAAGTTAATAAAGGCGATATTATTAACTTTCAGATGATGAATCATCGACCGAACAATGCTTCCGGGGTGGTTGCATTACTAATTGAACTTAATATGTGACATCGTTTATTACATGAAAGACGCAAGGTTCGGTTGTACTCATTGAACTTGATTTACCATTTAGTGGGGTCCTGAACAGAAAAAAACGGATCATAGACTGACAATCACAGTTTGTTGAAAATGAGTATATTAGGTGGATATGCGGTTAAAAAAGCCCCAACTGAGGCTGTTTCTCGAATCTTATCTCAACATGTAAAAAACAACAACGGCTGATTGGGATATAGACTTGGAGGGGAAGATGATCGTGAACCTTGGAAATCCCAAAGTAGATACGGACATTGCTTCGGTAGAGTCGGCTAAATCGGAAATCAACAGAAAATGGAAGCGTTTTTCAAAAAAAGTTTCCGATGGTAGTTCATAGATGCAAGGTAATCTTAATATGGATACACATCGAATAGAAAACTTTGGTCTTCCTGTAAGTTCAAATGATGCTGTAAATAAAATCTTCGTTGGTGAAAAAATAAGTCAATTTCCTAAACCCATAATAACCTTCGTGGCAGAGGAGGGCGGACCTTTGGCGAGCGGTGAATTTGAATGGTCAAACTCGGATGGTGAGAGTCATGGTAAAGTTGGCTACGTAATGATGAAAAGTGGAAGAATCCTCGCCATGTCACTGTCTACATCCGAAGAAAATAAAAAAAATCGGAACAAAAGGTAGACATATGCGTAATTGTTAATGGAGAAGCTGTAATCTATATAACTAAGCCTGAACTGTCTTATTCCGTTGAAAAGACTTTCAAAGCGCCGGTAGAAGTTAAAAAAGGTGATATTATTAACTTCTTAACGTTTCATAGTGATCAACCGAACAATGCTTCCGGAGTGGTTGCCTTTCTAATAACTTCTTACTAGACATGTGAAGAATATAATACATAAAAATGAAGGACAGAGTAGCTCCGACAGCTCCATCTCTTTATCCAAACCTGCTCGGACATGCATACCGCCTGCAGGAGATAACCCGCATACAGACTGACTTGACACGTGATGCTGAAAAAAGAGCCAGCCTTTGTAAAAAATATAAACGCCTTGTAAACGTTGTAGATGGCGTTGACACCGATTTGGTGACCGCCGGCGCGGGGCTTGGTATCGGGGGAGTTGAGCTCTTAGCAACAGTCGTAGCGGTTCCGATTGCAATAGAACTAGAAGCAGGGTCACTAGGGTGTGCGGGGCTCTGCGTCATTGGTAAGATGGCCCAGCGTCGGCTAACTGCAAAATATGACAAGCACCGCCGCATCGAAACAATAGCCCGTGCGAAGCTGAATACCATCTCGGATATTAAAAGGAAGGCTTTGACAGATGGAAATATCTCAGATATAGAATATAATTTGGTTTTAAAAAAAGTCAAAAAGTTCGAAGACTTGAAACAAGCAGCTCGTACCAAAAATGTGAAGGAAAACATGGACAAGCTGAAAAAAGGCTTCTCGAAGAAGGCCATTGAGAAGCAATGGCAGAACTCGTCAAAAAAGTGAATGGATCTTAAGCTGTGTGTGTATTAGACCCACCTCCTTTATACACACAATGTGCCCACCAACAATAGATTTGGTCAAGACCGCCATAGATATGTCCTTTACTATAGGAATAATACTGGTTATCTATGGTTTTAGAAGTACACTAGTAAATATCCAAATATCCAAAATGAGCTACTAAATGTTCAAGATGAGCTCGAGGACGTAAAAAAATCGGTCCCCGAAAAGTGAGGTACACACCTAAATTCAAAGCAACGTACACGCGACCGCCATTTTTGGCACCAGGTGTAAATGGTTAGAGCGTACGTTTTACCGGGACAACCCTTTTTTCGAAAACCTCCAGTGCACGTACCGAACCCAATAGAAGCCGAACAAACAGTCGAGGCAGCCTGCTCGTGATAACCTGGTGTGGCAAGGTGAGCTAAAAAACTATCTAAAGAAAGATAACTAAGATATATCTTAGTTTAATACGTTACGAGAGTTACTTCTCTTTGCATCTTACGAAATTGCTACAGCATGACTCATTAACGCGTGGGTGATTATATTTGATAAAAATAAATAAAATAAACTTAAACAAGTTAAAATTAAACTAAAATAAAAAAAAAATAATAAAACATTTTGCTATGCATGACTTAACACGTGGGTGATTACGCAACAACTAAGCGACACTTTATCATTATTAAAAAAACGAATTCTCTCGTCCCTAGGGACAGAACGGACGATAGAAAGAGCTCATGGCATATATAAAATGACAGTCTCACGTTACTTTAGGAACAGTCAGTTTCGATTAGATTTCGGACATACGTCCGCATAGGGTTTAACGTGATTCTGATATATGTATGATCACCAAAGGTTAAAGTGGTCAAGAGCAGTTGGCAAGCCGAAGGTTGAGTGAGAGATAGTATGAGAGAAAAAATGGATAAAATTCCGTTTGTGTCGAAAATTAAAGGCTTACCAGCTGACGTCCGTGCGGCAGTTTTAGCTCTTTTTTTTATTTTTTTTTTCATTTTTTAAAAATACTGGTGGGCCACGGGTTCGAATCTCGGTCGGGGCGATTTTTTTGAAAAAAAAAAGAAGTTTTTTTGACTCGGAAAAAATTTCACCCCAAAAGCGGCGTCTTTTTTTATTTTTAAAAAAAGTCTTTTAGTCATTCTTGATCTTGTCAAAGTGCACTGTGTTTACTCGAGCATACATTCGCGTGTACACTGTGCTCATTTAGAAGTAATAACACAGCTATGATTGTAACTTGAGACCAAAAGTGTCATCTGCTTGCTTGCAGCTTCACATTTCAACTGTTGACAAGTGTTACGTCGTCTGCTTAATAGTGCACTGTATGTACACTTAAAACCAGTCACATCAACCTCGCCGTAATATGACAGGATTATCATTGTTATCATCTGTCATCTTACATAAGATTTTCGATTATACAAGTATCAAAACGAGGACGACCAAATTACAACAGGGCCACTGTCATAAGCAGATATAGCAAATTACAATGACAACAATTGAACAACTGATTTAGTGACATTAAAATTTGTAAAATAGTAATTGGAGTTTTGCGTTCCAAGTTTTAATAGGTATGCACTTTGACCTGTGGCGGTTAAATGACAATACGCCAAAAATCCAAAATGACCAAGATGCTCATACAACAGTCTCCACATAACATTTCTTTGGTTTTTGTGGTATTGGCAAAAACATAGCAAATGAACAATTATGTTTAGTAATCACTTTTGACCAATATATGACGAGTTATGTTCCATTCATCATGACTTCGAACCCTTTCAAAAACCTCATTCTCTGTACGGATAATAACACTCTCATTAATTATCCTTTTTCCACTGCCCCTTTGACGGAAATTCTGCATTCTCTATGTAAGACTGTATGTAATCCGTGAGCTTATACTTCTGTGCAACTTTGCATTCTTCTGGTATAAATCCGATGCTTTGTCGATCAAAGTTGTTAAATCTTATGAGCCTATTGTTAACTATATTCTTGATTTGAAAGTTTGGGTTCAACCTACAAAGTTGTCCGAAGTATTTAAGCTTTTTGCATTCAATAATAGTTTCTAACGGGACGCTCTTAATCGATGAAAGCGCGAAGTCAGTACTGGTTGATTTCCGAAGTCCTTGACTGTGTTTGATACAAAACATATGTGCTCGTTGCAACTGTAGTAGATCCTTGGAAGACAGGTTACACCACAACTCACTTCTATATAAGGATTTAGGTAGCACGGTGGAACTGTAAAGTGTCATTAATGTTTTAGCGTTAAACGATTCGGGTCCGATCCTCTTAATTTGGTACAAGCGTCACGAACACACTTTTCAGCAGACAAGGTTCCGTTACAGTCAACACCAAAGTGTGTATAATTTTCACAATACGGGATCCTGTCGTTTCCGAGATGAAACTTCCTTTGATGTCCGGTTGGTGATATGGCCCCAAACCATTAAGTTTTCTCTTTGTTTTCCAAGGGAGATAATCAATATTTTACCTTTAAACTCTACTGGTAA
>CM037778.1:35479166-35529166 GCA_021229015.1 Solen grandis
GGATATAAAAATGTTGATGCATAATGAACATGATTCTTTTGTGTCTAATTTACAATTCAGAGTGAATAAAACTGCCACAACTGCTCAGTCACTGATATAAATGACGTTCCATTTAGTTGCTCAGAAAACAGAATTCATAGGTTGAAAGAAAGAAGACAGAGGAGGAAGGGTAGGTACACGGGGGATGGACTGCAGCAGATTGCACAGTAAAGTGTTGAACAGTAAAATGTGGTGAAAAAGTATCTGCCCTATAAACATGCACACAAATACCTGTTAGATAAACACCAACCATTGCCCTAAAAATATTGGAAATCTGAAGTAATAAATGTCAAGCACCTATTACTTTATTAAAAGATTGCTTAAATTCTACTGATTTCCAACACATACACACGTAGTCTCATACAAATATCACAACTGTAACATAACAGTTCCAGGGAAGGTTACACAATTCAGTCAATACTTAACACCATACTCTTCAGAGAGCATAGGTAACATACATTGCACCAGCAACTGAGAAATGTCAACATGTTAAGAACTGGACACAGTCATAAATTATGCTAGAAACTTTTAAAATTAGTAAACCCTTTTAACCACGTTAATTCATTAAGCATTTTTTCAAGAACATTATTCTAGCTTTCAAGCACTTAAGTTAATAGGACAAATTATTTTCTTAATATTCATATGCTGTTCTAAAACAGTAAAAATAACATACTCTAAGTTTTAAAAATGCCAACTGTAGCAGTACACTAAAATGAAAATACATGTATAAGAGTATCACAATTTCAAAACATCTTTTCATCACTGCAGTTCAATTGATATTTTTAATTTTGCAAGCTCAATAATCAAACATTGATCTGAATTTCGTATTCCACCACCTTGGGATTTTTGGATATAAGTCAGTCAAATCCAGAGGGAGGGTTCAGTACAGGAAGAGACAGGGTGAGATCACATGACATCTCCAACGTCACGACAACAACTTAAAGCTGCCTGGAGTAACAGGGCCTTTCTTTCTCAGCTATTGTCGTCCGGATCTGGAGCTGAAATGTAAATAAAAAAATTCAATTCTAATTATTCATTTTTTTCTTTTAATTAAGTGGTCTATAAGGTCATATTAAAATTTACTAGTTTTACTTTTTATGGGACCAGTCCTTAATATCCTCTGAAGTTTTATCATAGACCAATAAAACTGTTTCTCTTTCAATACACAAAACCATTCAAGAATTCCAAGGAATTACCCATGTTGCTGAAAACATAAACCCCTAAAAATAAGCACATGACTTTATTGTAGCTATGTGCGTGGAAAATAAACTTTACACAAAACATAATGAAAGCAAATATTGTATCAAATTTCATAATGATGGGCTGATCTGTATTGTTTGTTTGTTGGGCTAAACGTCCCACCAACAGTATTTCAGTCATTTGGAGACAATGTCTACTTGAGACAGATATAGTGTATCACGTCAAAGACATGTGGCATGTTACCACACCCAGTCAAATTACCTGTCACCAGGCCAACCAGTCCTGCAACTACCCTTTTATGCTGAGCGCCAAGCAAGCAAGCTTTAACAGTACCATTTTTAACGACTTTGGTATGTTGCCGCCTGGGATCAAACCCATGACCTCCCGCTCCCAGTTTATCTATATCCCAAGTTTTGTTCTGCACAAGATGTAGCTATCATATGTAGACACATCCGAGCAATCCAAGTTTATTACATGTTGCCTTTCATAAGACAAGAAAAGCAGGAAAAAACAAGTATAACCAGAAAAGTATAAGTTTTAACTTTATATAGATTCATTGGCAAACAGAGATGACCCAGATCAGACAGCTCCTGTTTGATCATACAAAATTGTTGCTCAGATTCTATACAATTTGCATAGCAAAGAAAAATTTGCTGTAAACCGTAAAGTTCCTGTAAATTAATATTCATAAAGTCATAAATTTTTCATAATTATTCATTAGATAAAGAGCTTATTTGAAATACTTCCACAAATTGACAACAGCCAGCTTACCCACATACTGACACCTTACCTTTGGTTCTACTAGCAGATTCTATAATTTGCAGGAGACATCGCCCAAACTCCTCGATCACCATTCTCTCCTGCACAACATGGGGCATCTTCTGGCGATCTGACTCATCTGCTTGGGCCAACAGGCAGGCACATGTTGCTTCCACTACATCTGATGTCACGAAGGAAAAGGGCAGTCTGGAGAGGAAACATGGAAGCTGTGATTTCAACTGCTTCAATCATACATTACAAATTTGTCTGCCAACTTTTGTAAAGATAAGATGAGCTGTCAGAATATATTCTTCTTAAGAGTTCTTGAATAAGAGGGGATAATTTCTACCCCAAAAGCTTAGTTTTATGTTGAATCAAAGCAAATGTGTTGAAGGTACCATTAAGATACAGATGTAGTTTTATTATATCCCTTTCTTAATGACATCACAGCTTATCATTCTTTTTTTTTTTTGGAAGTTATTTATATTATTAGGAAAGTAAAAGAAAAATATAATAATCATTTTTCAGTTACAAAGCAAATCTCCTAGACATATCCGAAAATTACAACTGCATGATATTCAAAAGAATAAGACCTGTCACAGTCAAAAGGACAAATGCCCCCAAAGGAAATCACCAACATTGAAACCTGGGTCACGTGTATAACGGGACCATCTTCTCTTATTTGACTAATTGTACATGTAGCCTTGACTTGATGTGGATCTTGCATGTGCCACATACCTATCTGGAAGCCATTTAGATTATGGCTATAAACATTGTCAGTGAAATTCAAAATGATTGCTTAAGAAATGATGATGCTAGTGTGCAAACAAAGTGAAATCTGGCATTTTTTAATATTAATAGGGGCTTAACTCCTGTCCTAATTGGCCAATATCAGCCATAATCAAACTTGGCCATGGGATTATAATTATAAAATTGTCATAGAGTTTTAAGATGATTGCTTAAGAAATGGAGATGCTAGAGTGCAAACAAAGTGAAATCTGGCAAAGTTAAACATTAAAAGGGGTATAACTCCTGATGTAATTGATCGATATCAGCCATTATTGAACTTGGCAAAAGAATATAGTAATAAACATTGTCATAGAATTTGAAGATGATTGCTTAAGAAATGAAGATGCAGAGTGCAAACAAACTAATGGATGGACGGACAACTGACATTCATCGATCCTAATAGCTCTTTTTTGGTTCCAGACTTTGACCTTTACCTTTGAGCTACAGACCTGGGTTTTACGCACATTGTCTTCTTCAGAAGAATATCCTTGCCAAGTTTATACATTCAAAATCCCTCCATGCATGGCGTGGGACAAACAGACAGATAGACTACTATATGCCTCCTATGGGGTGCATAAAATATAATTTAATTATCAGTTTAGGAACAAATAAATTAGAAGGGGATTTTCCTCAGTAACACATTATATTTCTATTGAACTGCAGTATTTTTAATTTCAAGAGTCCAAACCTTCAGTAAATTGCCAAAAGCTTCTTATCTCCATCTTTAATTAAACAAAATAAACAGTTGAAAGCAATGTTCATATACATTTTATCATCTCACTTATTTTGTAGCAGCCTTGTGTTACTTCTGTCTTTCATGTTTATAAAGTCATAAGAACACTAAGCTAGGACACATATGTGGGTTTTTTTTTTGTGTGTATTTGTCCAAAAGAACTGAAACTGTATGCTATGAACACAGCTGAAAGCCAGGTTCATCTCACCTTTCCCCTGATACAGAGGACACAGGTCGGGATGGGACGTCTGATATTTGAGACGAGAGCTTGGTCTTGGCTGCAGTCTGCTGCTGGACACGCACCTCGGCAGCATCCGCCAGGTGCATCAGTGTCTTCCTCTCAGGACTCTCCTCAAAGTTCTTACATCCAACACACTTACACGACGTGCTGCACATTATCTTGGCCTGTCAACACAAACATACAGGTCAAGTCTGGTCTCAACTCACATACAAAGAAAATACTATCGTAGGAAAAATATAAAGTTTTGGTCAATTAAGTATTACTGACCACTTTCAAAAGTATAAACTGAGTCTCCATGAAAATTTATCAAATTACCATCTGTTACATCATTATCTTGATTATAATTGTGCTTTGGGTGTTTTTTCTCCAATTTTTAATTACCGTATTTAGTCGACTATAAGACTATTCTCCTATAAGACGGGGCCCCCTTTCCAATCCCCAAATCTGTAGTATTTTGCTTTGAACCGTTTATAAGACGGGTTAAAAAAAATTCAAATGCAGTTCGATGAACGGTAATTTACCGCCGAAAATTTCTAAAGCATACCATGAAAATCTCGCTAAGTTCGGAATAATTTCACAAAAAATGAAACAAACTTTTGATTAAATGCATTACCTTAATATTAATTTTCATAATAAATCTCAAAACCAACTCATTTTCATTTTCAGAACTTGTAATGTTATGGTTGTGTACGGTCTGGTATGTACGGGTTTTGACGGTGCCCGTGAGAACCGTTAGTGTGAAACTACACCGATTTTCTTACCAATTTTTCTGGATTGTTAATCAATACCATTTTTTTCATTGTAAATGTTAATTAACTTATTAAAAAAAGCATAAATTAAACAAATCATAACAAAAATATCTTGTGTATTTCAATGCTTTATTTACGTCAAGGTGTCATGAGAAGATTTTAAGAACAAGCAGTTCTAATGAGCACCATGTGTTTCCCCAAAACCGCTTGCAGAAAAGATAAAATGCTTAACATGTTCCAATAAATTCATATTGGTGCAAAAAACTTTTGATTAAACAATCTTACAATAATATTTAGTCATTTATATCATGCAATTCATTTCTATTAATTATCTAACGTTTGAAAATGAGAAGAATATACAGCTGCATAATTGCATACCGCTACGAAGCTTCATTCATACGGCAACTAGAGTTGGGGAAACTTTACCAGACTGGTGGACCCCGCCTATAAGACGACCCCCCAACTTTTAAACCCTGATCAGACACCAAAAAACCCGTCTTATAGTCGAGTAAATACGGTACTTTTCTGAACAGAGAGAAAAAAAGTTTTCAATATATGATATATCAAGTATGACAATGAACAGAATTTTCATATACATCAGCCAAAAAATATACCAGGAAAGAACAGAACAGGAAAATTGTATTCAATAGATATGGAAGTGAATTCAAACACACATTCATACAAGTATTGCTGCAAAAGATGAAACCGCAGTGTCAAAGCTAACATACTGAATTTATTCAAATACTAGAATATTTACTTGCAAAGCCTGCTGAATATTCAAATATAAAATCAGGTATTCTTTTCCATCCCTGTTGTTCATCAAGAAACACACGTGTATTTTAGAAAGGATTTACAGCCTGACTTCTTACCTCATAACATTCACAGTAATTTTTAAGGCATCCCGATCGTTTACAGTTACAACCCTTGTTGTGTCTGCGGTCCCTCTCTCCTTGTCTACCTTTACCTGGAACACAACAACCTCGCTTTCATAAGACACCCTGTTTTATGTTTGTCAGTGTAAGAGAGCAGACACTACTAAGTTTTCATCAATTCAAGGGCTATAACTCTGCAGTGTTCAAGATATTTTGGCTGGTTATTGTGACCAAGTTTGGACAAGATCAGTTCATATTTGTTAGAGTAAGAGAATAAACACAGTTAATTAAGAAATTTTTCATCAATTCAGGGGCCATTACTCTGATTGTCTTGGACACCCTGGTTGGTTATCAAGTGTAAATGTACATTGTGTCTAAGTTTGGTAAAGATAGTTCATGTTTGTTTGAGTTAGAGAGCAGACAACATCAGTGGACCCCACCCGTTCGCCCAGCTGCAGCAGGTGAATCCACAAGTGTTCTCTGGAATAAGTGTCACCTGCTGAAGCGCGACGAAAAAAGTGTGATGGACGGACAGACAGACAAGGGAAAAGTGATCACTATGTGTCACCTCTGCTTATTATGTCCCATCTAAAAAAAATTCAGAATGTATTATTAATTCCCTATCCTGAAAAGTTTCTGTGAAAAATATGCAAACATTTGATGGTGTTATTTGTACTGAAAGAAACAATTTTGAGTCTGAACACACCAAAAATAATTGAAAGGGCCGGCCCTTTTGCCTAAAAAAGATTGCTTTAGAATTAAGATGATGAGGTGAAACAATGTTCAGGAATTTTCTGACCCCATCCACAAAAGATATCATCATGACAAACATTCTGCCAAAGTTTGAGGATGATTGGACCAAAAATGTTGCCCTCAGAGTATAAACAAGATTTTTCTAAGATTTGACCTACTGACCTACATTTCTATCCAGCCCCACCCATTTTCAAACTGGTTCGAGATATCATCATGACAAACAATCTGACCAAGTTTGAGGAAGATTGCATCAAAATTGTGGCCTCTAGTGTGTAAACAAGATTTTTCTAAGATTTGACCTACTGACCTACTTTTTGATCCAACCTGACCCATTTTCGAAAGGGTTCAAGATATCATCAAGACAAACATTCTGACCAAGTTTGAGGAAGATTGGATCAAAATTGTGGCCCCTAGTGTGTAAACAAGATTTTTCTTAGATTTGACCTACTGACCTACTTTTTGATCCAACCTGACCCATTTTCGAAAGGGTTCAAGATATCATCAAGACAAACATTCTGACCAAGTTTGAGGACGATTGGATCAAAATTGTGGCCTCTAGTGTGTAAACTAGATTTTTCTAAGATCCAACCTGACCCATTTTCGAAAGGGTTCAAGATATCATCAAGACAAACATTCTGACCAAGTTTGAGGAAGATTGGATCAAAATTGTGGCCTCTAGTGTGTAAACATCAAATTGTTGACGGCGGACGGCCGACGGACAATCAAGTATCCCAAAAGCTCACCCTGAGCTATGCTCAGGTGAGCTAAAAAGTAATCTTCAAGAAGTTACAGATGATTAAAATATTCATTTGGCACATGAACGTTTTGTGCATTACCTCCTAACAAGCATTACTGAACAATTACAAAAATATCCAATTCAAAGCTGAAAACCACCCCTGTTGTTGACCATGTAGAAGTGCATGAGGTAGGTTTGTGGAGGGCTTTGTAGCATTTTTATTTCTACATATCATTGCATAAGATCATGCTATAAATCATTTCATAACTTTTTTGGACAATTTCCTTATGCAACAGGCAACAGTAGCAGGTGTACTCACCAATTTTCGGATGGAATGCTAGCGGGTTTCTCTCAAGGCAGCACTTGATGGCTCGGGACCTCTCCTCCTCGTGCTCCAGGTTGTTAGCACAGTTCAGACAGTTACAATTGTGGCAGAACTCACCATTGGCAAAACAATCACAGTACCTGAGAACCCAGAATGTTGGCTTAAAAGGGCATTCCTGTGTCGTCCAACCAATACAGTTTAATATGAAGCAGAGTTAATGCTAATAGGATTCTGGTGACAGATGGTGTCATATTTTAGTTATTATTTTGAATCAGGATCAGATAGATGTTACTGTTAAGATTTAAAACCTTTTTTCCCCCATTCTTTTTTTTTCTCAACCCTATTTAAGAACATTAAACTTCATATTGTAAATCCACTTTTCAAAATTTCTTGCTAGAACACCTAAGATTATTTTTTAAAAAGATTCAAACAACAAAGACTGACAAGTTAATAAGGTTAAGTAACATAATGCAGATATGATGCTGAGAGATTTGTAAATAAGATCTGTAAAGCCAGGGAACTTACAATTTCAAACACTGAGATTTTGTACAATTACACGGTTTTCTGGGCCGTGCTCCTCCACTAGTGTCTAATGATGACCTGCAACATGAACAATCACATTTTAATATGGATAGAAGGTATCAGCAAATGTATATAATTATCTGCTTGAAATTACAATATTCTTTTAAAACATATATACCTACTGAAATAAAAACAACTAGAACTATCACTGAAGGTGATTCATACCCCCACCCCCATCTTTGACACAGGATGTATTCACATGACACATAAAACGAATGTTCACACATAGGATTTGGGCTTATAAGCATACCAAAAAAAAATATCACTAAAGGTGATCAATACCCACACCGGAAGTCTGTCATGTGTAGGAATACAGTTTCAAGAGTTTGCGTGAGTGAAAGACTACATGTATGTAAGGTTTAAAGTTAGTGTGAGCAATGGTTCAAAAGTTTTGGACAATGCTAAAAAGTTTTGACAGACAGACAGATAGACAGAGAGACACACATACAGACACACATAAGAAAACAATTTGCCCCCAAGATCTGTAGCTGAGGAGAATAAAAATGCAGTCTAATTATGGTTCACATCCATATTTATTGTTTGCAAAAACTTGTCTTTAAGAATTTACATTGTGGTTTTCTTATGCACTGCACTTCCTCTCATCAAGATCAATCTACATATGAAGTTTCATCAACCTAGCTACTTTAGTATTGGAGTTATGCTCCGGACAAAATCAAAAGATTAAAAATGATAAAGGGCAATAACTCCTTTCAAAATACATGCAGAGTTATGGTTCGCACTTCCTCTCATCAAGATCAATCTACATATGAAGTTTCATCAACCTAGGTACAGTAGTTTTGGAGAAATGCTCCGGACAAATATTTGTAGACCAACCGCCGGACTGACCGACAGGGTGAATCCTATATACCCCCCCAAATTTCATTTGTGGGGGTATAAAAATAGTTTACTCGTTTAGTACAGTATTTCAGTTAAATGTATTTTGGAATTTTGTCTACATGAAGCTGGCAAAGTTGCTGCTGATATGTTCATATTACACTATAAACAAACAATAACATACAAGTCGCATTATACTGACAATGCCCGAGCAGTCATATACTAGAACAAGGGTCAGGACTGCCACAAAATACGCCCATCATGGTATGGGGACTCTCAGAAATAGCTCAGAGAAACAAGCTACAGTCCATAAATAAGCAAAATAATTCCAAAATCCCATTAGTTAATGATGTTAATCATAAAAAAAAAATGTTGATACATTTCTATTAATTAACTGCAAGATCTGACAACACCTCATAGGGTCTAAGGACTAGGGACAAGCAAATTTTCAAGTATGTTGTGTACATCAAGGGCCATAACTTCAAAGTCATTCACATGAGAATGCTGGATATCAAACTCAGCCAAGATATTATGGCAATGCACATGTGTGGAAAGTTTGAAGAGGATTGGGCAAACAATATTGAAGTTAGAGCCCAGACAATCACAATATCAAGTATTTTGTGTACATCAAGGGCCATAACTTCTAAGTCATTCACGCAATAATGCTGAATATCGAACTCATCCGCGATTTTATGGCCATGCACATGAGTGGTAAGTTTGAAAAGGATTGGTCTAACGGTATTGAAGTTAGAGCCAAGACAATCACAATTTCAAGTATTTTGTGTACGTCAAGGGCCGTAACTTCTAAGTCATTTACGCGATAATGCTGGATATCGAACTCATCCGCGATATTATGGCCATGCACATGTGTGGAAAGTTTGAAAAGGATTGGGCAAACGGTATTGAAGTTAGAGCCCTGACAATCACAATTTCAAGTATTTTGTGTACGTCAAGGGCCATAACTTCTAAGTCATTCACGCGATAATGCTGGATATCGAACTCATCCGAGATATTATGGCCATGCACATGTGTGGAAAGTTTGAAAAGGATTGGGCAAACGGTATTGAAGTTAGAGCCCGGAAAACAAATGTTCCACGCCCGCCCGCCCGCCCGTCGTGAGTGTTCACATAATACGCCCCATCTTAAGATGGGCGTATAAAAATGACTTATTACTTTTTGTCTGAAGACAGAACCCACATCCTCTGACTCCTGAGGTGGACACAGGACTGGTGAATCCAAAATAACAGACTGAAAGCAGCTTTAAGAGCTCAAGCAAAACAATGAACTGAACACAAATCTTACTTCTTAAGTGAGTTATTTGACCTTCTATGTTGTGCATTTATATTATAAATGCATTTTTTCACATTTCAACTTGAAACAAAGGTAACTGATCAGACAGAAGCTGTTTATAAATCATATACCCCATCTTTAATGCCAGTATCACCCAGACTTCTAACTTAATGACATTTGTAAGAGTTCAATATGAGACCTTGACATTTGACGTAGAGACCCTACAATCTTTAATTACATGTATTCATATGCAACAATTTTATATTTTGTGAAAATACGGTCATTTAAGTTATAAGCAATCACTCAAAGCTGGTGTGTGTAAAAATCCAGTATATGACTAAGAGTACTTTTGAGGTACAGACACCAAAAACCAAAATTAAAAGGGTCTCCTACTTTTCATAAGCAACAACCATGCAGAGTCTGACACAAATGACTAAATTAGATCTTGCACTATAACTTGAACTAAGTCTGCTTAATACATTTTGTTCTTTTTATAACTATGACCCGGTTGACTATGAAGTGACTTTATATTTTTAAATACCTTTGCTATATACTGTACTTTGTTTTTGCATTTCTGAAAAGCAGTATTTTGCAGATTCTTAAACTTAAATTCTCAAAAACCAGCATCAAGCATAATACATGTAAATTACATAAGATTCGAAAGAATTTCTTTTTTCATCCTTGGATGTTTGTTTGTTTGTTTGGTTTAACAGTGATTTTTTGGATAAGTTTACAACCATTTACAGGTGGTTTCCCCTAGCAAAAAACTGACAATTTTCCCAAAAATAACTACCTATTTTCCCAATTAATTTTTTTTTCTCAAAAAAAAAAAAAAAAAATCATTCATGAAATTTATATTAATTTTGTGTTATTCTTATAATGTTAATAATTCAGGGCTACAGATAAGGTTTTAGGTCAATTGGGTATTTACTCATCAATTTTTCAAGGAATTGGGTTTTCACAATTTTAATGAGTAATGAAAATATGGTTCTCCATCAAAAGAAATAACAGTACATGTTCTTACTGGTATATGCACCTGCTGTCCTTGTATGCAACAATGTCAAATTAACAATTATCATATGCAGGATTTAACATTAGCTCTTCAACAATTAAATAAAAGGATTATAGACGAAGCGTACCAGGACGAAGCGTACCATTTATGCGGTCTTGCTTGAAATTGCTTGAATATGAATAAGTTTATGTTGCTGATGTTCATTAAGCATCCATAAATTTATTTCATATTTGATGTTTATGTACTTATTTGAAAACAGCGACATCGATTTTTGTAGAAAAAAAATAAGACGCAGAACCTCACACGGCAACAGGATATAAACTATATATCGGGGAATGTCATTTAATTTCAAATTCAATTTTGTATATCATAAGTGTTTCATTATCATCCTACATTTATCTAAATGCATTCATGTTGTGTTAATATTTAACGAAAAATGCCAACGCAATATCATAATTTATCTTAAAGTTGCGAAACCATATACATACAAGCATGATGCCGAACCTTTTAATCATTAAAGGCAATAATTATGTACAAACATCAAAAGCCGACTGTTAATTACTATTATCAAATCAATTATGATTGATTAATTGCTTTAATTAGAAATCATCATAGGTTAGTGTCAGTATTACCAAAACCGCGAATCGTTAATGACATCGGTTTGCTTTATCGGTTTTCACACATACATTAAATCATACCGACACGAATTACTCAAACAACAATTCGCATCGTATAAAATGGTTCGCACAGAAATAGAATGCACTCATCATGTCGGACTATCTGTGTATCGACTGTTCTTTTAACATTACTGGATGGAGTCAGGCCATTCAATGTGCAGACTGTGAAAGATGGCAATATCGGAAATGTAATACCGGTAAGATGCATTTGGGTCTCAGTGCGAGTTACGGCGAAGGTGGAGACGTTTACAGCTTTATCAGGAAGGTCCTGGCACTACCCCTCCTGCCGGCGGAACACTTCCCCCAAGCCTTCGACAGTCTCCAGACCCTCGCCGAGGAAGGCAGCAACCAGCCTATAGTCAGCCTGATTTTTTTCTTTTAAAGACATCAGTTCCTTTTCAATCGCATACGGATACTACATTTGGATCCATAATGAATAAGAGACATGGATTTCTTAATGCCAAATTGCAGTTTTTCAAAATCGTGCTGGTATGTTTAATATATTAATCCTATTCCGATATTGATCTAGGTACTTACATGCATGCATTTTCATAGTAATAACAAGATCCCGTATTGATTAAAATACGTCATAAACACGAAAACAAGAGGGCCAAGATGGCCCTTGGTCGCTCACCTGAGAAAGATGATTGCTTAAGAAATAAAGATGCTTGAGTGTAAAAGTGAAATCTGGCTTTTTTTATGGTGAAATGGGCATAACTCCTAAATTTACAAGTCAATATCAGTTATAATTGAACCCGATTGTGAGATTAAGGGCATAAACATTGTCTTAAAGTTTAAAAATGATTGTTAAAAAAATGAAGTTGGTAGAGAATAAACAAAGTGAAATCTTGCATTTTTTGTATAAAAAGGGACATAACTCCTGACCTAAATGACCCATCTCAGCCACAATTGAACTCAATCGAGACATTATGGTCATAAGCATTGTCATAAAGTTTGAAGATGATTGCTCAAAAGATGAAGATGCTAGAGTGTAAACAAAGTGATTTCTGCATTTTTTAATATTAAAAGGGGCATAACTTCTGAACTAATTGACGGATCTCAGCATTAATCAAACTCAATCGAGACCTTATGGTCATTAACATTGAATAAAGTTTGAAGATGATTTCTCAAAAGATGAAGATGCTAGAGTGTAAACAACGTGAAATCTGGCAATTTTTTAATATTAAAAGGGAACTCCTGACCTAATAGAATTCAGCCATAATCAACTTGCCTTAGGTAATATTAAAAGCTCCTGACCTAATGGTACGATATCAGCCATAATCCAACTTGGCCGTGATTTTATAGTTATAAACATTGTTTTAAAGTTTGAAGATAATTGCTCATGAAATGAAGATGCTAGAGTGCAAACAATGTGAAATCTGGCTTTTTTGAATTTTAAAAGGGGCATAACTCCTGACCTAATGTTCCGATATCAGCCATAATCGAACTTGGCCGAGATTTTATGGTTATTAACATTGATTTAAAGTTTGAAGATAATTGCTCATGAAATGAAGATGCTAGAGTGCAAACAATGTGAAATCTGGCTTTTTTTAATTTTAAAAGGGGCATAACTCCTGACCTAATGTTCCGATATCAGCCATAATCGAACTTGGCCGAGATTTAATGGTTATAAACATTGTTTTAAAGTTTGAAGATAATTGCTCATAAAATGAAGATGCTAGAGTGCAAACGAACAAATTGTGGACGACGGACGGACGGACGACGGACATTAATCGATTCTAAAAGCTCATCCTGAGCACACGTGCTCAGGTGAGCTAAAAAAAGAAGATTATCTGCATATGTAATCTGACATTATCGACGGTATATCACTCGATTTTTCACTCAATGTCGTGCCTTTTATTATTATAATATTGCATGTTTGACAAAATATTATTCCATTCTGTCATATATCACCTTTAAATCAATTCAATTTAAATAACAAATTACCTATTTTGAAAAGTGGTACGCTTCGGTAATGGTACGCTTCGTCCATTACCCAAATAAACAAGAGGCCCATGATGGCCCTAAATCGCTCACCTGAGATAAATAGGTTGACCCAAGGAACATCTGTACCAATTTATTTTAAAATCTGGCCAGTAGTTTTGAAGAAGATGATTTTTAAAGTTTTCATATTTTTTTTCTTTTTGTTGCCATGGCAACCAGAGTTCTATATGGATCAAGTTTATTTTAGGATCTTTAATGAAGGTTGACCCAAGGATCATTCCTGCCAAATTTAATCAAATTCTGTCCAGTGGTTTCAGAGGAAATGTTGATTAAAGTTTTCCCTATATACATATAAGGCAAATAAGCCCCGCCCCTGGTGGCCATGTTTTTTTACGGATCGGAATAATTTTAGCAACTTTGGTAGAGGTTGACCCAAGGAACATCTGTACCAATTTATTTTAAAATCTGGCCAGTAGTTTTGAAGAAGATGATTTTTAAAGTTTTCTTTTTTTTCTTTCTTTTTTTTTTTATTGCCATGGCAACCTGAGTTCTACATGGATCAAGTTTATTTTAGAAACTTTTGTGAAGGTTGACCCAAGGATCATCCCTGCCAAGTTTAATCAAATTCTGTCCAGTGGTTTCAGAGAAGATGTTGTTTAAAGGTTTCTCTATATACATATAAGGCAAATAAGCCCCGCCCCTGGCGGCCATGTTTTTTTACGGATCGGAATAATTTTAGCAACTTTGGTAGAGGTTGACCCAAGGAACATCTGTACCAAATTATTTTGAAATCTGGCCAGTAGTTTTGAAGGAGATGATTTTTAAAGTTTTCAAATTATTTTTCTTTTTGTTGCCATGGCAACCAGAGTTCTTCATGGATCAACTTTATTTTAGCAACTTTTGTAGAGCCTCACCCAAGGAACATTCCTGCCAAGTTTCATTAAATTCTGTCCAGCGGTTTCAGAGGAGATGTCGTTTAAAGCAAATTGTTGACGACGGACGACGGCGGACGCCGGACGAAGGGCGATCACAAAAGCTAAAAACAACAACATTCAATCATATTTGATCTTCCTGATCCAAAGATTTAGCACTTTTAACTATTGAATTAAAACAAATTATTTACTGGTTAACATGGAATTGGATGCTATCAACTCTATCTCAACACAAATGCCTGATGTTTGGTTTGCAGTGCTAGATATCTACTCAGTGTTTTTTTAAACGTTTACCCGTTTCTTCCTGCCTTGTGTAACCATATTTGAAGCAAACGAAGCGTCAGATGAACAAATAAGACAGACTGGATTTATGTTTTACTTGAATGGAACCCAAAGTAGGAAATTACCGGAAATCGTTTGAAGTCTTTTTTGCAGATTCACAAGTAACCAGTCAAACATATACGAGCATTTGTAAACATCACTCGGTTTCAAAATGTTGCGTACCAGTACGCTTTAATATTTTGGATATTTGAGTAATCTAATTTTTAATTGCTTTTTAATACGCTAGAATTTTAAAAGAATTGGGTTTTTATCTATACGCACCTTATCTGTACCCCTGTAATATGAAACCTTTTTATAACATATATCACCACTAATTAGGTAATTGTTTTGTTAATTTTAAACATTATCATTATCTTATAATTTCCCAATTTTTGATATTTAACATTAATTTTCCCATTTATTTCAGTTATATAGTGACATCCAGCTAATTACAAGTGTTTCCCAACGCCACAAGTTGTAAAAACAAGAGTGCCAGTGATGCCACAATATACGCCGCCACAAAATATAAAGACCAAGAGGGGTCTTTTAAGTATTGCTTTTAACATTTCTGTAAGCATAAGCTCAAAATGAAGTCTGTAAGACCAATTAATTTAGCTGAACAGAGATAGAACCCTAAACAAGGGTCAGGACTGCCACAAAAAAAACGCCCATCACAGTATGGGGACTCTCAGAAATAGCTCAGAGAAACAAGCTATTGTCTCCTAAATCCCAATAGTTAATGAATGTTACTTATTAAAACAATCATGTTGAAACATTTCCATTAATTTGAAGGAAAATGTCTCTTTTGACTTATTCAAGTGTTCAAGGGCCATAACTTCTAAGTCATTCACGTGATAATGCTGAATATCGAACTCATCCGCGATTTTATGGCCATGCACATGTGTGGAAAGTTTGAAAAGAAATGGGCACACTGTATTGAAGTTAGAGCCTAGACAATCACAATTTCAAGTATTTTGTGTACGTCAAGGGCCATTACTTCTAAGTCATTCACACGATAATGCTGGATATTGAACTCATCCGCGATATTATGGCCATGCACATGTGTGAAAAGTTTGAAAAGAAATGGGCAAACTGTATTGAAGTTAGAGCCCGGACAATCACAATTTCAAGTATTTTGTGTACGTCAAGGGCCATAACTTCTAAGTCATTCACGCGATAATGCTGGATATCGAACTCATCCGAGATATTATGGCCATGCACATGTGTGGAAAGTTTGAAAAGGATTGGACTAACGGTATTGAAGTTAGAGCCCCGGACAATCACAATTTCAAGTATTTTGTGTACGTCAAGGGCCATAACTTCTAAGTCATTCACGCGATAATGCTGGATATCAAACTCATCCGAGATATTATGGCCATGCACATGTGTGGAAAGTTTGGAAAGGATTGGGCAAACTGTATTGAAGTTAGAGCCCGGACAACAAATGATCCACGCCTACCCGCCCGCCCGCACGCCGTGAGTGTTCACATAATATGCCCCATCTTAAGATGGGCGTATAAAAAATGCTTCCAATATGACAATAGGTCAAATAGCAGTATCAATATGAATCCTTTTTCTTTCTTCGCATAACTCTTGCAAAAATCACTGTACCAGAAAATCCCGATATAAAAACCCTTTTTTTTCCTTTAAATTGGATAACTTTGCAAAATTGATAAATCAAAAAAGTTTTGAAAAGATTAGGTCAGAAATATACAAGAAATTGCATTCACAAAGCTGAAATATCAATCAGCTAAAGAGATTAAGTTTCAAGGGACAAAAATCTTGCAAAAATTAATGAACCAGAAAATTGCCACTTCATGCACATCTACCATTAAAGTTATGACATTGATCAAGTTTTGAAAAGATTCATTCAGAAATGTAGGAGGAGTTGCGTTCACAAGGCTGCAATATCAATCAGCTACAGAGACTAAGTTTCAAGGGACACAAATCTTGTAAAAATCAATGGACCGGAAAATCGCCACTTCATGCACATCTACCCATTATAGTAATGACATTGACCAAGTTTTGGAAAGATTCATTCAGAAATGTAGGAGGAGTTGCGTTCACAAGGCTGCAATATGAATCAGCTACAGAGACTAAGTTTCAAGGGACACAAATCTTGTAAAAATCAATGGACCGGAAAATCGCCACTTCATGCACATCTACCCATTATAGTAATGACATTGACCAAGTTTTGAAAAGATTCATTCAGAAATGTAGGAGGAGTTGCGTTCACAAGGCTGCAATATCAATCAGCTACAGAGACTAAGTTTCAAGGGACACAAATCTTGTAAAAATCAATGGACCGGAAAATCGCCACTTCATGTACATCTACCCATTATAGTAATGACATTGACCAAGTTTTGAAAAGATTCATTCAGAAATGTAGGAGGAGTTGCGTTCACAAGGCTGCAATATCAATCAGCTACAGAGACTAAGTTTCAAGGGACACAAATCTTGTAAAAATCAATGGACCGGAAAATCGCCATTTCATGCACATCTACCCATTATAGTTATGACATTGACCGAGTTTTGAAAAGATTCATTCAGAAATCTAGGAGGTGTTGCGTTCACAAGGCTGCAATATCAATCAGCTACAGAGACTAAGTTTCAAGGGACACAAATCTTGTAAAAATCAATGGACCGGAAAATCGCCACTTCATGCACATCTACCCATTATAGTTATGACATTGACCAAGTTTTGGAAAGATTCATTCAGAAATGTAGGAGGAGTTGCGTTCACAAGATATGGACGTACGGACGGACAGACGGAGAAGATGACGCCAATATACGACCGCCTCCGGCGGCGTATAAAAAGCAAAAACCGAGAAATGTGTCCAGAGAACACAAATGCCCCCACCTGTCGCATTTTCCAAAACAAAGGTCAACACCCAGGAGTGTAGGTCATGTCCTGAGGAATATATACCTTCAGAGTTACATGTGTCACAGTTTTGGGATGGATGGAGGGACAAAGACAAATCTATAAACCTCACTTTTCGTTGGGGGGCATAAAAATATCCAGGGGCACAAGTTCATGTCCTGAGTAATATATTAATGAATTTTTTAGTCTGTAGTACAAATACTTTCAAAGTTACATGCCTCACAAGCATAAAATTCCATGTTTTTGAAAAACAAAGGCCCATTACTCTGTCAACTTCAACAGCAGTTAAATGAAAATACTCAGGTATGAAAGTTCATGCCCTGATTAATATATCCATGAAGTTTCAAGACTGTAGTACAAATACTTTCAGGTTACATACATCACAAGCAGAAAATTTCATATTTTTGAAAACCAAAGGCCCATAACTCTGTCAACTTCAACAGCAGTTCCATGAAAATACCCAGGTGCACAAGTTTATGCCCTGAATAATATAACCACAAAGTATCAAGTCTGTAGTACAAATACTTTCGGAGTTATGCGTGTCACAAGGTTTCGGGACATACGGACAGACAAAGGCAAATTTATATCCCCCCCCCTCCATTTTTTGTGGGGGATAAAAAAATCACTGAACGTCCCACCGACAGTATTTCAGTCATTTGGGAATGATGTCTACATGAGACAGTGTAGTGCTGCCACACTGCAGAATCATGTGACATGAACTGCACCCAGTCACATTATCCTGACACCCGGCAAACTATTCCTGGAACTACCCTTATATGCTGAGTGCCAAGCAAGAAAGCTATACCTGTACCGTTTTTTTTTACAACTTTGGTATGTCATGGCCATGGATCAAACCCACAACCTCCCGCTCCTGAGGCAATCCTTGGATGTATGTGCTGATTTGCAGAAAAATGAAAATAGGGAAAATAAACAGTCTATGAAATACAGGGTCCATACAGCTGTTTCTATCTTAGCAGTAAGAAACTTGAAGCTGTCATAACTCACCCATTGACACTTGTGCCCTTACTCTGGGTTGAAGCGCTCACATTTGGATTGCTGCTGGCGATGGGCACATACTCAGTACGTGTCTGGGACTGTACCACTGTCGTAGACACTGTGGATGGGGTTGCCGTGGTAACTGCGGGCTTCACCTGGATCTGCTGCTGTATCTTGTAACATATAAGAAAACACATTCAGAGCAGCAATCAAATTTGTATTACCTTAAAAATTAATTACCTATGAATACTGTACCTTCTTTTCCCAAAATAAGAAGAGTTTAACTGAGTATTTCAAATCTTTTTATGAATTATAATTTTTGAATTTCAATCTTATCAACTACCTGGCAAAAACTGTGAGTAAAATCAGATCAAATACAATAAAAAAAAGAAAAAGAAAAAGAATGATTATTTTGGTGAAGATCTGCTATGCCTACAGTGTCAGATACCCATGGCTGCCTATTACATCTGTCAGCCATGGGATACTTGGCTAGCACTTTATTGTTTTAAGGATATTCATAAGAGATATGTCAACTAATCAAATTGCTGATTACACAAATGAGTATTCTTCAGTTGGAGATCTAAAATCTGTAAGTTCAAAGTGCAACAAGTATTGGTCCAAAAATCCCCACTACCTAGTGGGGCTGCAAATAGTGGCTCTGCTTTTCAAATAATCAATAACCAGCAAATGCAAACTACGGGTGCTACATATAGAGGAACGAAATGAATGCTCGTGGATATTTGACACTGCAATGCCTATCACCCACAGTAAAAGTGGATAAACGTTTTATCAGTATACCATTAAATATAATAATGTGCACAAGTATTCAATGTAAAACTATATTCATGAATAAATCCTTTTTTTAGTGTACAATGAGTCACATGTACTAAGAATGAACTTGGGATCATTAAGACTAGATTGGTAAGACCTAGTATTTGCCAGAAGATAAGATTAATATCAACTAGAACTATCACTAAATGTGATTAATACCCCCGCAATACTGCTTTAGAAATGATGAAGTTATTAGGATTAAGAAGAAGAGTATGAAAAAGACATTTTTTACATTAGTTTTTTTTCCAGATTTTTGGCCGGGTTACACAGGTTGTGCTTGACCATTGTATGAAATTGTTTTGAATTCCAACCAGTAGTTTTAAAGTTAAGCTCCGGACAAGGAAAAATAACAAAGGGCAATAACTCTGTAATTACAATAGATAGAGTTATGGTTCTTGTGCACTGCACTTCCTCTTATTGTGGTTGACAATTGTATGAAATTGTTTTGAATTCCAACCAGTTCTTTTCAAGTTATGCTATGGACAAGGAAAAGTAACAAAGGGAAATAACTCTGTAATTACTCTAGATAGAGTTATGGTTCTTGTGCACTGCACTTCCTCATATTGTGGTTGACCATTGTATGAAATTGTTTTGAAATCCAACCAGTAGTTTACAAGTTATACTCTGGACAAGGAAAAGTAACTAAGGGCAATAACTCTGTAATTCCTATAGATAGAGTTATGGTTCTTGTGCACTGCACTTCCTCATATTGTGGTTGACCATTGTATGAAATTGTTTTGAAATCCAATCAGTAGTTTCAAAGTTATACTCTGGACAAGGAAAAGTAACAAAGGGCAATAACTCTGTAATTCCTATAGAATTATGGTTCTTGTGCCCTGCACTTCCTCTCATTTGAAATTGTTTTGAAATCCAATCAGTACTTTACAACTTATACTCCTGACAAGGTTACAAGTTATACTCCGGACAAGGAAAAAATACAAAGGGCAATAACTCTGTAATTACTCTAGATAGAGTTATGGTTCTTGTGCACTGCACTTCCTCATATTGTGGTTGACCATTGTATGAAATTGTTTTGAAATCCAACTTGTACTTTTCAAGTTATGCTCCGGACAAGGAAAAGTAACAAAGGGCAATAACTCTGTAATAAGTCAAGATGGAGTTATGGTTCTTGTGCACTGCACTTCCTCTCCATGTGCTTGATCATTGCATGAAGTTGTATTGAATTCCAATAATGCAACGGACCGCTGGACCGACCAACCAACCGACAGACCGACCACCGGGTGACTCTTATATACCCCCCCAAAACTTCGTTTCGGGGGTATAAAAATAATGCTCCGAAATTAGTAATTAGTAGAATATTAAGGTCACAATTTATTGACTTAAATTTAAATGGTATATGAAACAACAATTTTCCTTTGTAGAATCTGAGCTAAATGTTGCATAAGCAAACAGAGGAGACCCTGAGCTGTCTGATCTTGGTCTCCAATGTCTGTCAATGCTTTAAATGAGTCAATATGAGGTAAAGGAGAAATAGATGAGAGTAACAAGGCCGTGGTATTTCTTCAGCTGCTAACCTGTGACAGATAGGAGGCAGGTACGAGAGCAAATCCCTGCACGCCTGTTGTGTTGCCAGTGGCCGAGAGGAATGTGGTCCCTGCAGGGGCACCTGCCAGCTGTGTGAGGTTCCCTGTCCCTGCAGGGAGGCTTGTGCGGATCATCTGTGTGGCGGCTGTGGTTCCAGACGATAGGTTGGGGCGTAATGTGACCTGGTTGGGTGTGGCTGGAAGTATGATCCTCTGTACATTTGACCCAGACCCAGGGGGTCTTGAAACCTGAAAGAAACAGAACAACATGAACTGGAGATGTTGTCCTTCAAATCTCAAAATAAGATGTTAACATCGTAACTGTATCTTAGCAAAATTTTACAACAGCAAGTTAACAGTATGATGATATTTATGTACAGAAGAGAAAAATCTAATACAAACTGAATTTTGGTCTGAGAAAAAAAAACAACAAAGAGACATGCAGAATCTCCATACTGCCATCTATTCATATACCAAGTTACATAATATAATCTTAAATGGTTTTTATGTTATCGCAGGATCCAGATTTCCAGACATCCAGATGGACAGGCGGACGGACTAACAGACAGATGGAGGGCAAACCTATAGTCCCCTCTGGTGTAAACACTGGTAGGGGACTAATAAAAACTGTTGAAATCATGTCAAGAATCAACTTATATGTTTGATTCCTACAATTTGACCAAGTTATTATCTTTGACCAATTTTTTGTCCAAAGATAACCTATATTCACACTCATGTAAACTAATCATAACCATATTTCATAAATCTCAAACCAAAACTGTTGAAAATTATGCCCAGAATAATTCATTTGATCTAGTGGCCAAGTTTTTGACCCAGATTTCATGAATACAAACATTCAGATAAAGTTTCTCATTAAGACTGGATAAAAACTACTGAAATTATATGAATGTTTAAATTCAAAACCTTGAAAACATTTTTTTTATTAATGCTTGCCTGTCCTACCATTCATCCACCAAGTTTAAACCAATTTATGAGCTGAATTTTTTTCCAGAAAAATCGAGCTAACAATGGTAAAATTGGCTCATTCTTGGGAAGCCTGTGAGTTATCATGAGCCACTGACCAATATTATGCATACACCATCAGGAATTAACATTATTAATATTTTGATAATTACCATTGCAGCTTATATATACTGTTTTAAAGTCTATTTATCAGAATTAGATTTAAGCACATATCCAGTAACCCTTAACATTATCATCAATATCATTCCTGCATTATTATCATTTTAAACAATTTCGCTATGGATTAATTAGCATACAGCAAATAAGAATAGGCCATTATAACTTCCTTTGATCAAACAACTCCACTAATATCATCCAGACACCTGCTTGATGACTCTGCAAGTTATTTGAGAGATCTGTGCCATTACATTGTTTGGACAAATCCCTGTTAGATAGATCTCTAAGCAATTGATTGGCACTTTCAGGAGATGCAGTGGAGTCGTTAATGGCTGTGACCTATTCAAACATCAAAACAGTGCTATCACTGAAGATGAGGTACACCCCACTTGGCACTATCCTGCTAATGAGATGATATTGAGCTTCTTGTATTGAGGGACGTGGAAAAGACGATGTCAACTGAAAGTCATTCATTAGTGGAGTAGGTATATAAATATATAGACTTATATATATAATAATGCTCAAAACAAAAATAAAGGGAGCTAATATTAAAAATATAGAACCCCACAGAGTTCTGTTTCATAATCATTACACTTTTGCTACTCATTATCTATTTAAAATCAATACCTCAAATTGTTCAGGAGTTATTTTCTTGACAATAATTAATATATATAAAATAAAGAGAGATAATCAGAAAACCAGACCAGGCAGAGTTATATTTCTTTGTTACTACACAGCTCCTACTTGCTATCATATGTTTTCAAGTCCTTATGGTCTTTTAAGAGTTTTGCTCCCAACAAAATTTCTTAAAAACCAGACTTGGCAGAGTTATGGTTCTAAGTCACTGCACTGTTCCTAGTTGTCATCTATTTATATATGAAGTTTCAAGTCAATACCTTGTATAATTTTCAAGTATATAGTAAACAAGTGTGTCAGAATGACACATATGTCCCCCCTTTATTCCCCTAACTCCAATCAAGGTCACTATGACCTTGACCTTTGACCAAGTGACCCAAAAATCAATAGGGGTCATCTACCAGCCATGACCAATTACACTATGAAGTTTGAAAAATGTGGGCCCAAGCATTCTCCGGCTATTGATCAGAAACAATTTTCACATTCAAAGTCAATGCGACCTTGACCTTTGACCAAGTGACCCCAAAATCAATATGGGTAATTACTAGTCATGACCAATCATCTTATGAAGTTTGAGGAATGATGGCTCAAGCATTCTCCAGTTATTGATCGGAAATGATTTTCACATTTGAGGTCACTGTGACCTTGACCTTTGACCAAGAGACCCCAAAATCAATAGGGGTCATCTACTGGTCATGCACAATCTCCATACTGAGTTTGAAGTTCCTAGGCCCAGGCGTTCTCAAGTTATTGATCGGAAACAGCTTGGTCACCATTTTCAAATCAAGCCCAGTAAATCAAGGTCACTGTGACCTTGACCTTTAACCTAGTGACTCCAAAAACAATAGGTTCATCTGCTGGTCATGACCAATCTCCATACTAAGTTTGAAGTTCCTAGGCCCAGGCGTTCTCAAGTTATTGATCGGAAACTGTTTGGTATATGGGCTGACCGACCGACGTATGCTTCTTTGAAGAAGAGGGGGCATAATAAGTTATTCTCTGGACAGAAATTCATTGTAAAATTATATACAGGGAAATAATTCAAAAACTGGTCCATGTAGAGTTACATTTCTTGGTTACTGCATTTCCCAATCTCACCATCTATTTATATTTTGAGTTTGAGGTCAATACTTTGATGTTGTTTACAAGGGATGTTCAAATTGATATGTAACTCGGGTTATATTATGTAACTATGCACGCTTTTCACAAAAAACCTACTTGGATCGCCTAGGGGCATCACTTATCTCTCGGTCGATACCAGTTTTGTGTAAATCTGTCCTCTCTAGCCTTGGCTACACAACGAGAAATATTGCATACACGTACATACTAATGATAAAATGGTTGGTAAAAAATCTGCGTTCGCCGCCTAAATACGGGCCTACATCAAAAACCGCTGTTTTCTTGGTATAGGTCCAAAAGAGATATTTCATGAAATATGCTCAATTTATGGACCTCGTGAGCTGTCCTATGCATCGGTTACTAGGTGGTGCAAGAAATTTGCAAGTGGAGTAACGTCCTTGCAAGATGCACCATGTGGCCATCGCAGAAGGACAGCAACCAGTCCCAAAATGGTAGAAAAAGTCAGAGAAATTGTATCGACAGATGCAAGATTCACTGTAAGGGAAATAGCCCGAAAGGTAGGCATTTCTTCTAAGGAAGCACCTTAATGGGTGCATTTCTATGAGCCCAAACGAAAACATGAAAACAAGATATGGACTACAAAAGACATGAAGAGGCCATGTATAGTCAAGCGCACAATGAGCGTCAGAAAGGTTATGTGTGCAGTTTTCTTCACAAATCAAGGGCCCGCTATACAAATTGCTGTTCCGAAAGGTAAATCGGTCAATAGCAAGTTCTATAGAGGGGCTGTTCTAAAAAAGTTGAAAAAATATTTCAATAGACGCAGGCCAGCGACAGGTTGCTGCATGACAAAGCGGCTATTGTACGCGATTTTTTAAGGCAGGAAAAGGTTGTAGAGCTTCTGCACCCGCCATATTCCCCAGACCTTGCCCCCTGTGACTACTTCCTGTTCCCGAGGCTCAAAAAGTACCTCACTGGTTGAAAATACAAAACACGAAAAGATCTTGGTTCAGCCATCTTCCAGTGTCTCAAGGGTATACCCAGAAACGACTATAAAACTGCCTTTAAAAATTGGATCAAAGTTTGAAAGTGTGCATAGGTCACGGAGGTGAATACTTTGAAGGAATCCGATAGTTGGTTTGTGAAAATTAACAAATCCTTTCTAGATAAGAATTGCATTTCAATTTAAACATCCCTCGTATGAGTCATAATAAGGAAGATAATTCAAAAAGTGGGCCAGGTAGAGTTATGATTTTAGTCACTGCACTTCTCCTAGTTACATTGTATTCATATATGAAGTTTCAAGTCAATACCTGTTAAGTTATGGCCAGTATTATAGTTGCTGACAAACCAACCAACAAACAGACAGGGCAAAAACAATATGCCCCCGATCACAGATCTTGAGGGCATAAAAAAATTCCACAAATCCATCAAAGCATGTCAGAGTTAAAGTGTGGATACAACCACCAAAGCACTATCTGCGTTTATGACCTTCGACCTCTTCAGTGTGACCATGACCTACTGACCCGGGTATTGTGTGTGATACATCGTCTAAAGATGATGAAAATTTCTGCAAAGCAATTTCAAAATCAATCAGGAAGGACAAAGTTCTGGAGCTGTCACGGAAAATAATCCCCATTTTTGACCTTGAATTCTAAGTGTTACCCTGCAGAAAGGGACCTAGGTTTTGTGTACGACACATCATCTCATAATGGTGAACATTTCTGCCAAGTAATTTTAAAATTCATCAAGGAACGACGAAGTTATGGAGAAGTGATGATATGTGACATCAATCCATACAGACATAAAGTACAAAATAAGAATGTCTCCACAGACATAATAAGCAGGAGTAACGCCAGAGTTCCCCTGCCGCACAAAATTGCCCATTTTGACCCTCAAATTGTGTAAATGACCCCCAAATCTTTCAAAATTTGGCTCTTTATCTATATAACAAGGGGTCATTTGTCCCCTATTTGGAAACATCTAGGGAAAACCCTGGAACCCAATAAAGCCTGTCATAAATATGTACCATGAATCAATTATGATGTAAAATATGAAGCAAAGAATGAACTATAACCATGACTGGTTGTATCACTATGTTACATGTGGGTTTGAAACCTGTGCTTACCATCTGGGCCACTGACTGTGCTGGTATTGTTATCTTCATCTGTGTCCCAGAACCCCCTTGCACCAGAGAGCCTGGGAGAGCAGCACGATTCTGCACTGTTGTACCTCGAGCACCTGTGCATACAATATCCATACATACATATAATAATATCAATTAATGTACTTACACAAGACTTGAAGGCAATTAGGCAGCCTTTCACAGATAATAAATTATTTTCTACTCTCCCTCCTTTATGTTGTTGAAGTCTTTGTTTCCTGACAAATAAACTCAGAAAATCTAGGTCACATTGCACAGGAAAAGGCTATTTTCGTAAACGCAATTCCAACAAAATTGGTTAAATGTAGAATACGTTATCCCCAAAGGACACATTTGGTAACATGGCATCTTCACCAGTTCAGGGTAGCAATTTCCTGAGTTCATTCTATGAAGTTTAGGGCATGCAAGAAAAGTGAATGAATTTAAATATAGGCTTTATCAGTTTAAATATAGTTTTAATACCGTCACTGGGGAAACCACTCAATTTTTTACATTCACGTATAGTTGCATTGGGTTACATTGCGTCGTAGACGAGTATTGATAGATGTAATACACAAAGTTTAAAATCAAATTCTTAGTCAATGACCATCAAGCTGCTTTAACTATCCTTTGGTATGTACAAAATTCCAAAATAAATCATTCTACATTGTATCAGTTTTCTGTGACTATGTCGATAATGACCTGCATGTGGTACCTAGATTGTTTAGGAATATCAAGATTCTTATCATTACATAATTATCATTTCTTAAGAGTTCGACCAATCAGTAAACATATTGACTATATTTAAATTCACAAGACCTTTCCAAATAAGTACAACAGCGGTTGCACTACGGACAAAATTTTGGAAGTCAAGACATCCATGGGTCAAAAAATGGATGTCAGGCTTAATTTGAGAATGTCTAGATACTGATGCGGTAGCAGAATCTTGTATAACTTCTTTAACTGTAAGTCATTAAAAGTATAAACTTTTTAAATTTATATTTCTTTGCTTCAATTCATGAACAAGACAGTCCAAAGAACAGCTATATCCCCCACCGCTGACAGAGGAGACATGTTTTTCCTCTAATGGAAATTGCCCTGCTTCTGCCAACATTTTGATGTAGTTGACTTATGAAAAACTTTCCGTTATTCAGAAAATATAGCATGGAAACAAAAATATCCAGGAATGAACACTGAACCATCAAATGTGACCTTGAACTTGAGCCAACATGACTGTCACCTGTGTTCTGCACACCATCTCAATTTGGTTTACATTTGAGGCAAGATTCATGGAAAAACTAAAAGGGGTGGACACATAACCTTCTAGTGTGACCTTGACCTTGAGCCTACATGGCTGCCACCTGTGTTCTGTACATTGCTCAACTAGGTTTACATTTGAGGCAAGTTTCACCAAAATCCTTCAAGTGGTATAGGAGATATGGAGCGGACACGAAAACGTTACGGACGGACGCACAGATGGACGGACAGACAGATGGCCGGACAGACGAAGGCCATTCCTATAACCCCCCTCCCGCTTTGCAGTGGAGGATTAATAAAGGATATTTTATAGTAAATCTTTCATATCCATTTGATATTATTTCCCAAAATTGTGTTTTGTGTGCGACCAACTTTAATTTCACTGACTTAATAGCATCATCTACTGATTACAATCCAGTCGCAATGGAATGAAGTAGCACCGGACCTTGCATTTTCATTCCATCGCATCTTTTCTTCGTGAACATGATAATTGCATTTTGAATTCACTGTAACACCATGTTTATACCGTTGTCAACAGTTCTGTAAATCGACAAAACCATTATATATTAATATTGTAAAGGCTTTAATATGTTTAAAGAATTGAGGATTTTAAGTTTTATATATCTTATTTTATAATATGGACATGCAAACAAATGCGATGTAACAAAAACACAAAAGCAGTTATCCTCTTCGCTGATCCAGGCCCTTTACTATGTTACTAAGAAATTTTGATTAAGTTATCCCTCCAGATGACATGGGTCTTTCACTAAATTACTCAGAATGCTAGATACTATTTTTTTTTTTTTTTCAATCTGATAATAGTGTTATCATGTACTGAAATGTAATGACATGATCCCCAATATTTATACTTGTAATCACTCAAGTTACCCACCCCCCTGTCACAAACAAACACACCTGCTTGTATTAATTGTGTCAGTGTTCACTTCTCATGTTACAGATGTCGTACTGATTGGCTAATTACATGTCATAATGGCCAACACACGAAAGTGACATGTGTCAATCTGGTACGTGTGAAAAACGACTGACACTTCATTTGAGCTAATCATTAACCCCAGGGCTTTTTTTCCGAAATTTGGGAAGGGGCCTTAGCCTTCTATTTTGGGAAATTGAAACGCGATTTCGGGGCGTTTTGGGAAAAAGGTAGACTCAATTCACATGTATACACAGTAATATTGCGTCATCGAACAGCAGGTAATTTACTTTAAGTAGTATGCAGTGTAGAGTGACGTATACTTTTGTGCATTACGGAAACAACTGCATTACTGGGGTTTTTTTCTCTGTATTAATGAATATTTGCTTATAGGTTTAAGGAGAAAAATAGTTGGAACATATTGGGAATTTTATCATTAGATTTTGGGAATTCTTTTGGCCAAAATTGGGAAAAATATAGCCTTTTTACGATTGGGAAGTCACCGAAGATCGGCCTCTAATATAGAAGGAAAAAAAGCCCTGAACCCTTTCCCTCATATATACTCATTTTGACGCCCTCAATAGGTATCACATAAAGCCTGATCTGCAGAAAACCACAGTTAAACCTTACCAAATTTAATTACAAAATACTCATTTCCAGACCACTGAGGAGCAGCGAACAGCATAAAACCTGATCAGCCTGCGAGTCACTCGCAGGCTGATCTGGTTTTATGCTGTTCGCATAGGTATTTTCATGGTGTCCTCTATGAGGGAAAGGGTTAATCAGCTGTTAATTGGTCATGGGGACTTCAAGGATAGATCTCTCCAGTGCAACTTTCGTTCCATCCAAACTTCGTTGCATCCCATCTTACATTGAATAAAAAGAACAAATTCTGCCTGAACCTAGACTTACCTTGCATTACACCATCATTTCTTGGACTGTATCTTACGGGTATTTAAAGAAAAACAAGAAGAGTTGACCATAGACATCCAGAAGTAGAATTCTGGGTGTCCACAGCCCATTCTTGGATGTCAATAACACCCAGACACCCATTAGTGCAACCCGTGTAAAAAATAACATTGAAGCAACTACTATGCTTAAGAAATTTGCTGTGTTAAATGCTGTCATAATATATAACATATGTTCCTATACAGCAGTTATTGACTTGGGCTGTCATACCAGCATATATTGAGTAAAGTCAATATTGTAATGCGATACAAAATGAACATACTGGTTTTTGCCAATATTCTATGCAGTGTCGTTGCTACCCCATTTTGGCACATGAAGTTATACATTCATGAAAGGAATGAAAGAAACTGCTAACATACAAGTCCTGACCAAAAATGGTATCTGGCATAGAATCCATGTCAGGGGAGACAATTCTAAAAGACTCAGAAACATGGCATAGCCGCATACTCTATTTCAAAGAATTTGCTGTATTCCTTACATGAATATTTGGTTTGTTGTTTATTTGGTTTATTATTTCATCAAAACAAGAAATTGTTTGAAATAGCCCCTAATTATAGAATGATCAAATATGTTAATCAGTGATTCAGACTGGACCCACTTTCCTTAGGACAGATGTCCTAAATGGTCAATCTTTTTCAAGTCATTTGTCTTAAATTACAAAAAAAAACTTCGGACAATTTTGTTATAGTGAAAGTATGTATCAGTAAATGACAGTTTCAAGTTTACTTTATTTATTCATATTCTTTTTGCTCTGAAATATCATTCAATTTTGTTCCAGAACTAAAGTCAATTAAAAAATTTCCTAGGTAAATATGTTGTGATGACCATCTTTTGATACCTTGTTCACTCATATAGGAATGAAATAAATAACTGTTATTCAAGTTAATAACTGGAGGGATGCATTTTTTCAGCTTGAAATTAGTATGCCCATAAGAGAACCCACCCCACCCTTAAGCAGTGCTCCAAGAGCAGGATAGCCCGGCGCCCGGGGCTCCTCTATTTTCAATCCGGGCCGGTCACCATTTTAAAATATCTTGCCCGGCCGGGCGCCTCTAAAAAGGCCGGGCGCATTGAACAAATTTTTAATCTTGCCCGGACCCTCTATAAGTAATCCATTTCATTATCATCATTTATAAACCTTGCTCGAGGCAAAACGCGCTAATCACAATAAATATCACCGAATAGGGGTAGTTTACATTCTGGTTCAACCAATCGATAACCGCTATGGATACAAGCTACACAATAACTACGTCATGCGGTGTCGGTCTCTTTTATCCGAAAATAGAAACAGAAGCAATTGCCGAACGTGTTTGGTCGCGATAAAAATAGACTTATGAATATTAATTAATTTATACATCATTCGGGTATCTACTGTACTTTTCTACTCTGCGTTTGAAGAGAAATTGTTGTTTTAACAAGGGTCTTTTTGAAAGACCCTGTTTTAACGGATTAAGGCACCGATAAAGGACTCGTTATTAATTAACTAATGGTGTGATTAGCTACTGTCTGTGAGTCGACCAAACTGTCAAACCATCTTATTGTTAACAGGTAAGCAAACAATTAAAGATCCACTACTCGCGATTGACCAATTGTCCAACTTATTGTATTAATCGCTAATTGATTATCACAAGAATGCTTTTTAACAAAGAATAAATAAAATGAGTAAAATAATGGGAATTAAAAAATACAAAAAACCTAAGTTGATTCAGTATGTAAGTTTACTGTCAACGGAAAAGATGTTGAAGTTCTTGCTTAAGCCTCGTGATAAAGGCGAAAACGAAAGTAAAAAACGTAAGGCAGAAGAGCCCGACAAAATCTACGAGAGTAGTAAACGTAAACGCGTGTTTCAATCCAAATGGTTAGAGAGTCATGAGTGGCTACGCTATTGATCTTATAAAATGTTCTGTGTTCATTGTGAAAAGTTCCTTCTTTGGGGAAAAATTTTTGGAACTGATCGGTACAGGATCGACCCAATCAAGTCTCATCTTTCCAGTAGTGCTCATAAAGCTTGTTCAGCACAATATCAATTATAATATGCTAACTCTACAATTATGTTATAAATATTCCTGATTAAATCTTTTTGAAATATATAAATTTATAATTGCTCATTATCTACTGTTATACAATACAAAAATAATTCTAAGATTAAAGTTTCATTTATGTGTCAGACAGTCTGTGTTACCATGTTGTTAATAAATATTAAGATAAGTTAACCTTGAAAATTATCTTTGTTACAAAAAATAAAACTATTAAAAAATTATATGAAAAATAAATAAAATACATTAAACAAATTGAAAGACTTGTATTATTTCTTAAATTGCTAGTCTTATAAGGCCCCCTCCCTATAGTATAGTTTCAATGAATTACAAACATAATCTTGACAGCGCTTAACAGAATAACGCGCTTTATCAGGGCAAGTAAGTTTTCAATCAGGGCAAGTTGATTTTTTTCAATCTACTTGCCCTGGGCTTGTCTGTCATTTTAATTTTCTTGGAGCACTGCTTAAGTATAAAAAAATCTTACAAATAAAAGCAAAAAAAAAAATCTTTTCAAATATTGACTAAAAAAAAACCCAGCAGGTAATAATCAATAAATTATTTAACGTTAAAAGGAAATGTGAGATTGTTCATGCTTCTGGGATTTTGAGGTGATGAGTGAGAGAAAGATTGGACATATGAGGATATATTTATTGTTTATCAAATTAAATAAACATAGAATTGTAATTTATGACTCTATCTAATCAAAGTCTAAGGTAAATTAAGCAAAATCTGAAAAATCAGACTAGTCAGAATGATTTTCCTTTCTGCGACAGTCGTGTTCTTATAAATACAATTTAATTTGAGAGTGCTGACAAATCGATTACAGGTATATATATTTTATTCCCCCACTAATAGACAGACATCCTTTGATTCCTTATGTACTCTTTGTTTTTCAATTATCAATGACAGTTTTTCTTAGAAGACTCGCTGATTTCAGGTTTTAACGATGCTTGTTTAGACATTCATATGACCACATCTTGTGGCGCGTGATTTATGGTATCTGACAATGCTATTGGTTCTTTTATAGACAGACGCTATATTTTAAAAAAAAAAAATAGCACAAGAAGAATAAAATTGCATAGGTATTTTTCCACTCGATAGAACTTGAATAGCATGAAGAAAAGAAAACGAAACCTGGCATGCATCAATCTATTTATTTAGTCATATTCCTGATTTTATTGATTGATATATGTATTTGATTTTAAAGAATCCTCTAAGTATGAAAAAGAAAGATACTAAGACGTAAAAACCGTGGAAAACATTGACTTTCCTGTGGTCGAAATTCTCCAACTTACAGTTTCTATGAACTGTTATACAAATCAGCAACACCATGTATCAATCAAAGCGCACAATGCGCTGAGAGACGGCGACGGGATTAACATTCTAAACCCAGCATTTCTGAAGTTATTGAAGCAGTCACATGACGACAAAAACTCCACCCGCTGTTGCTACTTCTAGAAGTTCTGTTTGTAACATAATAATCCGGAGTAAAGGTCATGAACCTTTCATTCATAAAGAGCTGCATACCTAAGTAGGTAATTCTCTTTCTCTAGTGCTAGCGAATTCTATCTGTTGTTTTGTATGTGTAGAAACTGACCAAGTATTTGATCATTTAAGATACTGGAAGTGGAATGTTTGCCCATCTATTTCAAAGTTAAGAAATGCCCTGGGAGGAACCTAACTCGCCATCATGCAAACTATTGAGTGGACTACTTTAGGTCAATTACATACATACAGAGCACTACTTTTTCTTTTTACAGGAGTAGATCTTCATGTACGTAAGATGGGTTGCTGTTCTGGTTAAGAAATGTCACGGATATTTTTTTCACGCTTAAAACTGATGCTTCCAGTGCAAAATAATGGCAAAAGAAAACATGTTAACAAACAATAACACACTAAAAGCGGTTACGCTTATGATTTAAACGCCTGTGTAACATATTCCACTCGTATTCGTTAGTGCAGAATCGCATTGCATGGATCCACACTAAGCGCGGAATAGTACAGTTAAAATTGTTGTGGAAAATATGCAAATTAGTAAGGCCTGATTTCGTTCTACAGCATAAGACGGCTATCGCCGTCTAAAAATCATTTCTAATGTTATTATTTTCAGAATATTTTTGTTGATATAGATTTTAACAAAATTAAAGTTTCAACAGCAGCAATGCTATACAATGCTATTTAGTCTTTTTTGCCGATAATGAATTTTATGCAGTTGAAAACTGACTGCGTCAATTTGAGTCTCCATGAAGTATCGGGTAATTGAGTCAAAATGCGTTTGCATGAAGTAACAGGCAAATGCGTCAGAATGAGTGTCTATGAAGTAAAGGGTTAAACTGTTGAAATTCCAGTACAGTGTCGGTCACATTGTCTGATGAACTGTATCTTTATCGGCCCAATGGGCGTTCTAAGTTTATTTCTTCCGGTCATCTGTAGCTTTTATCGGCCCTGGACTGAAGGGCCAATCAAATCTGAATCTCTAGTTAATAATTGCAATACCCTCTTTATATATATCATGGTAAGCTTGCTTCAAACAGCTCTATTATTGTCTGACTATAATGCTCTACTGATAGGGACAAATTCCAAATTTGCAGGAGTATACAGGGTTACAGATAAGGTGCGTATTTGCGTAATTACGCAAATAAAATAGATAAAAAACCAATTCTTTTAAAATCCTAGCGTGCCAAAAAGCGATTTAAAATTAGATTACTCAAATATCCAAAACATTAAAGCGTACTGGTACGCAACATTATCAAACCGAGTGATGTTTACAAATACTCATATTTGTTTGACTGGTTACTTGTGAATCCGCAAAATAGATTGCAAACGATTTCCGGTAATTTCCTACTATGGGTCTCATTCAAATAAAATATAAATGCAGTCTGTCTTACGCGTTCATCTGACGCTTTTCTATTCGTTTGCTTCAAAGAAAATTAAACAAGGCAGGAAAAAAGGGTAAACATTTAAAAAAACAACTTTGAGCGGAGACCTAACGCTGCATGCGAACCAAACGCCAGGCATTTGTCGCGAATAATAGACGATCTGGAAGCTGAAATCGTCTGTAGCGGCACACAGGTATTTGAGGACAGGACCCTATCTGTGCCCCCCCCACCCTTTCACACACACACATACACACACACGAAGCGCTTTGGATATAGCAGTTTTCAACTTTAATTTGCCATTTACATAGAGTTTATGTATCAAAATATTCACATTCAAATAAATCTAATGTTTACTATCCATGCCTTTATAAATAAAAAAATCACTATATATAAAACAACAAGGTAACTAACTTCAGTTGGATACTGAAAAGCACCCATCAGGAATTGGTGTCAAAATATCTATGTAAATGTTCGCATCGGTAATATTGGCGAGTTCCCACCTTGTAACCTTGTTGTTTCTTATGTATAGACTATCGTGTTTTTTTTAATTGATAAAGACAGCGTCCTGTCCTCAAGTACCTGTGTAGCGGCACTGAGGTTGTCAGAGGTATTTTAGACAAAGTTTTGCACAAAAAAAAGAAGCACAACAGTGGTAGAGTCGATAGCATCCAATTCCATTTTAACCAAACATGTTAACCAGTAAATAGTTTGTATTAAAATTTAATAGCTAAAAGTGCTAAATGAGAAAGAATGATTGTATGTGTTTAATTTTACGTGTTGAGGAGCTAATGATAAATCCTGCAGATGATAATTGCTAAATGGACATTATTGCACACAAGAACAACAGGCGCATATACCAGTAAGTACATGTACTGTTATTTCAATTCCAAATTTAAGTTGAGGAAAAAAAAGCAATTGACTTAATTTTGATGGAGTGACCTTATTTTCATTACTCAATTAAAATTGTGAAAACCCAATTCCTTGAAGAGTTGATGAGTAAACACCCAATTGACCTAAAACCTTATCTGTAGCCCTGAGTATATGATGGCCTATATTTATAAGTAATCCTTATTGGAAGCTGTCTGATAGCTCAATTGGTAGAGTACTCGACCTGTAGGTGAAGGGTCCTGGGTTCATATCCCAGTCTGGCTGTACAATTCCTTCACCTGTTTACATACACATGCAACACTGACATAAGCAGTGTGTTCCTTACCGTAAGTGTATGGGTAGTTACCTTGTGTGGAGGTAGTAGGAGTGGCCAGGCGGATATACTGGAACTTGCTGCCCGGCACATGGATCTGCTGCACGCTACCTGGCTGGATGGCGACCTGCTTCATTGTGGAGTGACTGCTGGTGGTCCCCGGCCGAGGAGGGATGGTCACCACCGTGGCATTACACACATTGGGCTGCAGTGGCTTCTGTATCTGCCCACAATCAACAGTCAGACAGGTTTACTTAACTGACTATTGTTTTTATCTTTATTTTGGCTGATACTTCATTCTAATATCACTTATAGATATACTTATTCTAAATTAATCTCTTGATGTAATTTTGATACCTGAAACACACACATTGACACTTCAGACATACACATGGTGTTCAACTTTGGTTGGAAGAAATTCACTTTTCTTTTGGAAATGCATATTTTTCCTTTTAAAACACTGTAACAGAAGTACAAAATATCTAAAAAGAAGAATATACTGCGGTAGTCACTTATAACTGTGGTATACCACACCAGGTACACTTCAGGTGTATTGTGTGACACCCATTATTATTATATACCTGGTATAAAAAACCTAAAAATGTAAAGAAAATTTGGGACACAAGACTAAATCTTGAATGACAGCATTGACTGTACATATGTAGAGTAAAAAAGAGGGAAGATTGTTGTATATCATTTGTCTCAGTTGTCTCTAATGAGCTAATGAACATGCATGTTGAGTTTTACCATTGGCAAGTTTACAAAATAAGAAAAAATAATGTAATGAGGAAATACTTACAGGCTGTTTTATCACCTTTGACGGTGACATTGTGATAGTTGTTTGTATATTTGAAACATTTGAATTACTTAAAAGCACTGTTCCTGCTGGGGCTATCTTTTGTGGGGACCGCCCTGTCATAGAGACAGGAATCATTGTTATTTTGGTTGGTGTCTTAGCTGGTGAATTTGGAAGTTTGCTGATTGGAATTTTGGGTGGAGTTCCTGCCACTTGGGCCATTGTTATTCCTTTCATCGGTGAAACTATACCCTGTGATGAAATAGTAATAGTTTTAGTAGGAGTTCTTGGTGATTGCGTTAAAACACTGACTCCTGGCTGTACTCCCTGAGCTAAAGACACAGTCTGAATCTGAATGGGCACTGCCTGAGGCTGACTAGTTGTTGGGTGTTTTGTAATTATTACTTTATTAACAACAGTATTCTGGGGCACTGAGGTTGCGGATCTTTTTCCTAATACCTTTGAAACATCTTGAGCACTCTTACTATCCACGCGAAAAACTTGTGGCACAGTAACTGTACCACTCGAAACACTTCTGGAGTTGTCCGTCCCCACCGAGGGCGGGGTGGCTGCCACAACCACTTCCCCTATGGAGGATACATTGCCAATACTGGGAAATCCTGTTGAAACGTATACAGTACCATCACTGTTATCCACACCACTGTTTAAATTCCCAAGCACAACTTGGAAGGAATCTGAGCTAATCACTTCAGAAGCCACACTACCATCTACAGAATCTCCTGTGGGAGAGTGCTCCAATACAGAATGCTGAGTATTGTTTACAACTTCTCCCGTCACTGAGTCCACTGTGATCACTTTGACTTTTTCATCTTTAATGCCTGCAATTAAAAGAACACACTTGTATACAGCCATGATTTTTGTTTTTTGGGGTATGATTGAGAATTAATACAATGCTACACAGCAAAGGCAATATTTACAAAACTTGGAAAAATAAAGGAAAGTGTGTGTATGCATGTAGTCTATATATACTTCAGGTCTATGATTAAATGATTAAATGATAAATACAAATTAACTTCTTGACTACTTATTTTGTGTCTAAGTACAGTAGAAAAGTTTATCGATTTTTGTAATATATCAAAGAGAATATAAAAAGATGTGAGATGTGTACTAAATTTGTTGTTCAGGACCTTGATTTTAGAATTTTACAAATAGCAGGCCCTTTTTTCAGATGTTGGGGAAGGGGCCTTCATATCACATTTTGGGGAAAATATTGCCATTTCTTTTCATTGGGGAAAGAAAAATCTTGGGGTATGATGCAAATTTGGGGAAAAGTGCAAGAATTTAAAGAATTTTTCAGAGAGGAAGGTGCCTATGAACAGACCCCGATAAAGAAGGGAAAAAAGCTTGAATATGATCTTAGCAAAATTACACTTGTCTTTTCTGACGATTTGGTGAAAAGTTGAAAACTGTCAATCCCCTGACCACAACTGTTACCCGCCCTCATTAGCTACAAAGAAGAATTTTCTAGTCTTGCATCAGTGGTTTTTTTTTGGTCAAAATATTTGGAGAAATTAGGTGACAATCCCCACTGCCTGGAATATACACATACATTTTTGTTTTCATTTTTCCCCCTTCATGATTATGACAGTGTTTGCATACCATATTATGTGCATGTCGCAGTGTCTTTTTGAAATGTTACTTTCTTAATAAAACTGTTCAAACATATCATATTATTGTTCTTATTATTATTGCATGCAATAACAGGGTTTTCCTTGACGCAGAAATCATGCGTCATTGTCGCATTTTTTCACCAAATGACTCCCAAAATAAATTCTTATGCGTCCAAGTGGACGCAAGTGTGCTCGGACATTCAGTCTGTTTACATCTCGATTTTCGGAAAATCTATTTTCACTTTTAGGTCAACTGGTGTGCCTTTTTTTAAGATTCCTATCGCTTACACAGCCAACATAATGAAAACCAGTCTGTAGGTAAGATCGGTTTACATTTTATCAAGCCCTTTTCTTTAGATTGATTATCACGACAAAGTTCCAGTCTGATTTAAGACTGTGTTTCATACATTTTAATTTTTTTTCAACATACCAAAAGCACTTCTGCATCGAAGATTGTTTTAAACGAAAACTTGGTTTCGGACAGCTGATATCCTAAACAAAGGAGGCAAATTCAATTTTAGTAAACTTTCGGAAGATTTTGTAGATGATAACATTATCAGACAAATACTTGATAATTCAGAGTTCATGAAGCGACACATAGCGATGCCTAGCGCTTCGCCGCTGGTCTTTAAGTTAGTAAAATAAGCTGTCCGTCTGCAAATTCTAAATGCATCTAACACTATTTAGCAACTCTAAATCATTTAATGCATTACCCATGAATATAACAGGGCACTACTAAGATTTATTTTTATTTATAAAAATATGTATATTTTTTTATATGAATAAGGCCTAAAGCTTACCAACGTAAAAACATGTGAGAAATTATTTCGTTGTTTTTTTTTTCATTTATGGATTCTTATCAAAAACAATACAATATGACGTTTGAGTGCATAATGAGCTAAATTTGCGCATCCCTTAATTTTATCAATATTTGGTAGTTTTTTAATGGATGACCCCCAAAAATTTAGTATGACCCCCATTTATGAAAGTAAGGGGGTCAAAATGACCCTCATCTCTGGAAGAGGAGGGAAAACCCTGCAATAAAACATCATTAAATAAGAGTAAAATACAATAAAACACCTATATTATACATAGTAGGAAAATTCCCCTTTTAGCTTGTTCACACGCTTTTTCACCCCCCTCCTATGGGTCCAGACCCCTTTCTCCCCGAAGTGAAAAAAAAAAACCCAAACACTGTGCATGTTTCTCATGATGCTCAAATGTACTCTTCTATTCTCACTAGTTTATGGTTTAACAGCAAGCAGTAAAGCCATTAATATCAAGAGCAGGAACAACCACTGTATTATTATTATTACAAATAGTAATCCCTTTTAAAATCATATTCTGAATACATGGAAATGATGCTTTCTAATACTTTGCAAACAGTAACAGTGTGACAGACTGTTATTTTAAGTCAATCATACATTTAAAAGGAACAGCACTTGTATCTGGCATTTAAACATTTCATGTTCAACCTGAAAATAGCTTAAAACAGAAAAAAATAGCAAAATAGAGCTCTCACTGAAGCTGATATGTTGTCTTGACTTAACAACATAAAAAAAAAATAATATTAAACATGTTGTGAAACCATTGGTTTGCAAGTTGGATACTGTACCATGCTGACATAAAAGATAGCTCAATGGTAATGGAATACAGATGACATGTTATGCCTAAAAAACATACACACTTGCCCTACCCCTTTCAAGAAATTGTCCTTCACTCTTTTAATATATATGCATATCTGTTGGACTGATTAAGGATGCAATCTGGCAGGGTTACCAGCAAAATCAAACTGCCTAAATGTATTATCAAACTCAAGACCATAGGTTTGCAAGTTGAACCTTTAACAATAGAAATATTTCATAATGCTACCGATCTTTTCCTCTTTTTTTTTCAATTTATTATATATATTTTATTTAGGTATAGTACAGAAATTGGTCCTTGATCATAACCCAACCATTTCAAATCAATCCTATACTACATTTTGTGACAGTGATGAACTGTTCTGATTTTGCAGTAACATCAACAGTACTAAGTGCAGTAGTTAATAGAGAATGGACATGGTGTAATATAAGTGTCAGGATACAACAAGCCTGATTGCAGTATAGCCTCTAATTTGCAAGTAACCTATGAGGGTAAAATGAAGTTGTAGGAATGACCGCTGCTTCTAAAATAACACTGATGATATGAATCAAATTTGTGATCAATTGGGTCAAAACTTGATTCAAACTATTTAAAAATTTAGCATTACACAATCATTATTCATTTTAAACCTTTCCTTCATGAATAGTCTTTTGGCTGAAAAAATAATTGATAAAGGTTGGTACACTTAAAGATAGTCTGATTACTACTTAAATGTCTGCTGTAGTTGTACTTTTTCTAAATGATAATTTTTTGGCAGGGTCCACAAGTTCTATAATAAGGGTCCATTATATGACTGGAATTTGGAGTATATGTGCACAATACATTGAACTGACATACATTCTCTGAAAGTATGATTGATCTGCAATAATAAAACTTAAATTGCATATCGCAAATAAAATTTAAAAGAAATTGATGGAGTTAAAATGGTTCATGTAAGAATAAAATTCCCCGCTGGAGGCCCCAAATTAAGGAAAATGTCATCATCATTTTTAGAAGTTAAAAATCAGATGTACTGTAAACATGAACAGAAATTTGGGTCTCTGAGTGCGATTGAACGTAATTCTGACCACTACTGTTATTGTAGATGCTTTAAAACAATTTGTTTACATCCGTATCTTGAATGTCGCGCCACTCTGGACCTAAAATGCAGGGAAATTTAAAACATCGCAAAATATCGAAGGACACTTGTTGACATGTGAGCATAATAAAATACACAATGTAAACCTAACATGGCCTATTTTACAAAAATAAAAGGACATATTGAACCCTCTGTTATACTCTACTAACACACTTCACTGAATATATCTAAATACAAACAAACATCGCCTTCCGTGGTATCGGAGTGGCACCTTTCCTGTACCGATGGGGTGGAAAAAGGCAAAATAAACTTAGATCTGAGAAAGCGATGTCTGCAATATTGAAAGATTGGACCTGAGAATGATCTCTGAGTGTGAAATCGGATTCAAAAGAGTTATATATCCAGCAGATTTTGCTATATTGTACCTAATTCTTGTGCAGGCATTCTGTATTTGTTCAAAATCACGCGCCCACCATTACTATCCCATAATGCACTGCGCCATTTTCACCGAAACTGTAATTTCGTCAGTATTAAAAAATCGGTAATTAGAAATCACAATGTTCATGATTATGAACTATGTTGCTTATTTTATCATACATCAAAATAATAGAAGTTCAGGTTATTTTCAGATGGTATTGCAAAATAACATAGCTAAACATATTAAGGTTTTCATTTGCTGCTGATTGGTTTTGCATTATTCCACTGTTTGCAACCAAGTACGTGTCACAGTCGTTGACTGTTAAACGAGTTATGAATTCCTCTCATTTCGTGGTTTGGATGAGTATTTTGCCCTTTGAGAAGGTGAGGCCAAAAAAAAAAAAAAAAAAAAAAAAAAAATAATCCCGACCTACTGATCCTCTTTTTTATTTGCTCGAGACCAGAAACGAAAGATTTTTTTTTTTTTTTTTTTTTTGTCCGATGAAAAACCTTTCCTCCCAACGGTGTTCGAACGCACAAGATTTGGATCCGAGCCAACTTGAAGCGTCCGATTGACTAGACGACAGGGGCCAAACATACACGGACATATATAATCCCATCCATGAAATTTGACAAAGGGGGGGACAACCTCCCCCGTTTTTCTTTTTTCTTTTTTTTTCTTCAGGGCGAACAAAATTGCAGGAGGTTGAATACTGGGTACTTGTAAGGGACACCGGATAAAACCATCAACCACTTTAAAACAACTTAGGTAATTTCCGTCACACTCAACCTAAAACACAAAGGAAAATATTGATTGACTCCTTACATTTTTTTCATCACGTGAACCGTATTTTTGTATAACATAAAAGTGAATATGGGTATTTTAAATTACATTTTTATGTTGTGTTGTTTACGACGCAAAATATTACCACTGCCCGTGGGAATTTCAATTACGAATATCAAAATTCAATGCCTTCTGGTGGACAAATTATACGTGTACCTGTTTGTTAGTACCATCGTTATACACTAGATATATATGCTTGCATGACGAGCTACTGACGTGTGACATTTTTTTTACATATATTACATTAAAAAAAATGCACATCGATTTTATTTATGGTTTGTTTATAATTTTATTATAGAAGTTGTCACGGCACACAGTGAACGATAACACTGCAGTGATTGGTAGGCGGGAAAAATATCAATGAAGAAAAATACTTTGAATGAGAGTTTGTGACGTAAGCCAGTGCCGGGCAGAAGTGCAACAGTTCACGCGCCTCTAACATTTAAATGGTTAATTACTACTTAGTAGTTCCGTTGCTTAGCGTAGTTTCAAGGTCCTTTTCACAAGAACATTCATCTTCTTCCTCTGGAACTATTTTGCTGGGTCACTATTTCGGCACGATATTTGTCACAGAGGTGTTCTTAAGTTTGTCTAGCCTTAAATGTATTTATTGTTTTTGCAGTCCCGACTTTTGCCGATGTTTACACAAACTTTCACAGGCATACCTCACATTGTTGTGGATATAATTTCAGACATTTGATTTGTGTGCTATGCCTTTGTGACTTTCTTTTCTACATCCTTATTATATATAAATTCGTAGGTTTATATTATATCCCCTCTCACTCTACTGAGTGCTAGTGTTGGCAATTTTAATCTTTTGAGTCTTCTTGGATATCAAATCAAGATTTTTAAAACCTGGGATCTGCCTTGCTGCTCTCTTCGGTGCACTTTCAATTCGATTTCTGTGCTCACCATAGGGAGTTTGAGTTATGTCACTCATTGAAATATGTTCGGCCTTCCACATTAAAATGTTATATAGCTACAAGATCCATTTGATGTGGAAAAAAAATAGACTCAGTCACATATTGTTTTCCTTTACTGTTCCAGTTTATGCTTAGAGCAACAGTAGAACTCCCAGTCCTTTGATTATAATTATATTTGTTTAAAAGTTCAATATAAAAGGATTCTATATCTATTTTTAAATCAAACGACCTCTAGCGCATTACAACAAAGGCTACTGACAGGTACCGTTCTATTTTAGTTGCAAAATATACATCACTTATGGTAGGGTACATGACCCCAGATTAAACACAAGAGTGACATTCACGGGGTCTAGCAGCATTGAATCATTGACCCTGATTTTAGGACATGTTGAGCCTGATCTGTTAAGCCTGGTCTTAGAGCATGTTAAGTGATTTGTGCCACCGTCACATGATGTAGGACGTTAGAGGCGTACTTTACACGTGATGAGAAAATCTACCATGTTGGAGGCGCGACTAGCAGGAATGGCTGGTAGTGTAGGTGCATCGTGACAGAGCGTAATTAAGGCTGTCATTAGTTTATTTTTTATTCCCGGGGGAGTATCATATGATAATAAATCTAGCTAACTAATAACTTGATAGCTAACTATCAAATTTCAAGCAATGTCAATGAACAAAATTTGTCATAATGGACCTATATTTTTGACAAATTTCGCGTGAATTAATACTATTTTTGTCCGAATTATTGTTTGTTTTTCATATGTAACTATCTAAAATCACGTAATATAATTAAGGTTTTTACTGAAAATAGTATTTGGGGAGGAAATGACTGGCTCGAGGGGCTAGTTTAAGATGTATATCAACTTGTTTCCTATTCGACGTATAAGACATGTTTTAAGTAATATTTGGATTATAGTTTTGTTTATGTAATATTTGACATGGATTTTTCTACACATATTTACATATTTTAAAAACGCAATTTTAAAAAAAACCCCACACACACCAGTGTGTGCGCATGCAAACTCCGGCTCAGTGGATTGGCCTCGCATCTGTGTGAGCAGTGTATGGTTACAAACAGTGAAAATTGCAAGCGTTTATTCAATTGACCAAACGCTTGTTTTTAAAATGGCGGCGAACGTCAAACAACAACTGGCCCAGCTTGCAAATTTGTCGCATTCGAAGGATGTCATTGAAAAGTTCGTAAGATTAACGGTCACAGTGAAAGATATTAAATTTTCATTGACATTCGGATACCTATTTTTTTTTATTTTTTAAAATGTCACTTATTTCCCAATGATATACAGATCGATAGATCCCGAAACGATTTTTAGTTATGTTCGCAATTTACAATATCTCTATCTATCTCTTGATTACTACCAACCCTCTTAAGAGGATTATTGGTAGGATCGGTGCAGCGTCGAAGAGTATTTGTTAATAAAATAAGTGAGAAAATGGATAAAGGGAAAATGGGACTTGTCTTTCATATTTATCACTATTGCAGAGTGATTCAAGTGCTGATTAAAATGTTAGTATGATGTTCAGTACATTTTCATGATTTTAGTTAAAACAGGATAAAAACATTTAGTGCTGCATTAGATTTGTATTTGTGACACTGCCAATACACTGACGACCTTTTAGTTTCAATTTTGAAGAGTTATGAAAATTCAGTTGAGCATTTCCTATCTATCTATCTATATATACTGCACAAACTCCCCTTTCGGGTATTACTGGCAGGTGCGCGTCTGTGCAAGGATAAAACTGTTAAAATAAAAATTTTGTTAGGGTGAGAAAATTTTCTGAAAAAAAAGGTGAATATGTTAGGTTTAAGATCTGGTAAAAACATCTTTTTGTTGATTCAGGGACGGTCTACTATCTGAAACGAGAGGAGCTTTTGTTTAAATGCTAAAAGATCATTTTGTGAGACTATATTTTCTGGTAAGCTGTTCCAAAGTATCACTGTATAAGGAAAAAAGGAATATTTAAAGTAGCTAGCTGGAGTATGAATTTGCCTGTAAGATAAAGAGTGTAAGTGGCGGGATATCCTCGCTGGTCTTTCAAGATATGCAGGTAATGGGACAGCAACAAGGTTATTTACTATTTTGTAAAACATAAGAAGTCTGGTGACATCACGTCTGTACTGAAGGGTTTGCCAGTCAAGTTCCTTCTGCATGCTGGTGACACTGTCGTAATAAGAATAGTTATTATTAACCCATCGGACTGCTCTGCGTTGTACTTTTTCTATTTTATCTATATATGTCTGTGTATGAGGACTCCAGACTGTAGAGGCATATTCTACTTGAGGTCTAACCAATGTTTTGTAAGCTGCTTCTCTAACTTCCTTATTCTTTGTCTGGATGTTTCTGTGGAGGAAACCAAGAGTTTTATTAGCAGAAGAAGTAATGTTGTCAATATGTTTATTCCAAGAGAGATCTTTTGATATTGTAACTCCTAAGTATTTGGCATTATCCACTGTTTCTAAAGCTTGTCCATGTAATCTGTAATCAAAGGAAAGTGCTTTCTTCTTTTTAGTAATATTTAAAACAATGCATTTACTGGGATTAAATTCCATTTCCCATTTCTTTTCCCACTGCACCAGCTTGTCGAGGTCTTTCTGAAGTGTAATACAGTCCTGCTTGTTGTTTATAGCTAGGTAAACGGCAGTGTCATCTGCAAATAAACGAACTTGAGAAGTTATGGTATCTGGAAGATCATTTATATATAACAGAAAGAGAAGTGGGCCAAGTACAGATCCCTGAGGTACTCCTGATGTTACTGGGACTTCTGATGAGCATCCTCCCTCCAAAACGACTTTTTGTGTTCTGCCTATGAGAAAAGATTTTATCCACAACAGGGTTGAATTATTGACTCCATGTTCCTGTAATTTGTACAATAACTTTAAGTGGCTGACCTTGTCAAAAGCTTTACTAAAATCTAAAAGAACTAAATCAGTCTGTTGTCCATTAACAAGATTTCTCGCTAGTTGGTCAGTAAGTTGCAGGAGTTGTGTTTCACAGGAACGTTTTTCTCTGAAACCATGCTGTAAGTCATAAAGTATATTATGCTTATTGAAGTGCTTTGTTAAATTTGAAGCTACAATATGTTTCCTAAGAGTTTTTGAAAAATAAATAGATACAGATGTACTTAAATAATTACAAACATTTGAAAATCAAAGCACCGAGAGAAAGGGTTATTTACTTTAGTCTCGAAATGAACTTTTTTTTGGCAAAAGCAACCTAAAAAGGTATTTATTGGTGATTTATTGTGTATAAACATAATATTACAGTTTAAGTGAATTACAGTGTTTTAAGAATTTTCATCAATGGGACAATGGCCCTTTCAGAGGCAATATATTGTGACATTTTTCAAAGTAATGTGACATTTTCAAAATCAAATGTAACATTTTATGAAATAACAACAACTGACTTTTTATAGTGATTCTAAGTCTAAAGTGCATAATATTAACAACAAACTCAAACAATCATAAAATTGATTAATAAAAAATGTTAAATGACCAATTAATATTTTAATTATAAAGTTGCAGAACAACATGTATAATCACAAATAATGACCATCACAGAAGCAAAAGAAAAGACTATGGTCTAGATACCATATAATGGCCAATCTAACATAACAATCCACATTTGTCACTGTAACAATATATCCATTTCTATATACCGGTAGTCTATATTTCACAATTCAGAACGGGTCTTTATACCCGTAAAATGTACGGAACGGAATGTATCGAGATATATGTTCTATGCAGTGACTGTATAATCAGACCTGTGAACCTACACGATCCGGTCATGTATTACACGCTTTTGACCCACTGTCCCCCTTGACACGATCGTGTTGTGCAATGTACACAATTCCCCCCTCCGGCGGCAATTTATTTTTGATGATCAGTAATTCTATGACCCGGTTACGTAAGTGATAACAAACATGGATTAATTGACATGCGCCAGAGGATCTCCCAGATTTGGCACATTACGTCACTGGTACATCCCCGTATCAACCAATCGCAGTGCGTGTTTGAAGTCAAGCGTCTGCTGCAGAGATGTACAGCTCACAGAAAGGGATGTCTGATTGTTTCACACATTTTTAATAGCATAATTAGCACTCGACTGATGATCGGGCAATTATAAGCAGTAAGTTAATGATCGTTTCTACTCTGTAACCTCTTGTTTTGTTTGCTATTAGATATTTGGCCATTTAATGACTTAGTCTATTCATTCAATGTTCGAAAACTTTGTGACAGTTTGTCAGGTGTTATTTTTTGGAAATTTCTTGTATAGTATAAATTCACAAAAATGTTAGAAACAATCATAAATCATCTACATGTCATAGGGAAAACGCCGAAGTATGAAACGTTTCCTAAATTCGCGGGGTTCCCCCCCTGCTAAGAAAAAACGCATCAACAACTGTGAATTCAAAATTGAATGGGTTTCTAGGTTCCCAGGGATAGCAAAAAGTAACACTGATGGATATGCTTTCTGCACATTTTGCAATTATAAGTTTGGTGTTATTTATGTGTGTTGTTTATTGTTGTTTAAAGAATAGAATTATGAAATAAAATCTAAAATCAAAATTGCAGCGTTGTTGATTTATCTTTTGATAGTGTTACGCGCTGCAAAAATCCCCCTTGAAGCCTCCAATTTCCCCCTTTTGAGTGTTTATGTTCCCCCTGACACATGAAAAAGGTTCACAGGTCTGTATAATGTATGTGATTATATCAGTTTTGAAAATATCAGGCAAAACGTAATTGATTAATCGATGAAAAGCAATTAATCTAATGCGAATGTTGCATCATTATTGCTGTAACCAACCATAAATAGACAAAATGTTTATTGTTGAGAGATGATTTTCCTAGTTTCATTTTGGACAATAGTGTTTGGTTATCAGTTTTTGTGTACTTCAAATACATTAAATGATTTACCTATTGGAAAGAGACTTGCAAGAAAAAAACAAGATGTTGCCATTTTAAGACTATTACTCAAACTGTCGGCTATGATAAACATCAAGGTAACAATGCCATTGCAAGTAGATATTATATAAGAGGATATAAAAGGTGCAGTGTATCTGACTTGTGGAAGCAGAAGAACATTTGTCACATGTAAATGCAATAGAACACCGGGAAACATGCCTCAATAATACTTCCTATCCCTCTTGGATTTTTATGCGAAAAAGACTCAGTATAATTGGTTGATACACCAATACCTCATTTATCCCTCTCTACGATTTGTTATATTTTGAAATGGAATTCCCCTCTTTCGGGTTTAGATTATGCTCGTATTTACTCTTTTCAAGCAGACTGTATTGAGTGAGACTGAAAAAGGGGCGCATCCAGTGTAAAAAACTATGTGACATTTTAATTTCTAATGTGACTATGGCGCATGGCACATGCCTTTCCCGATCACTGGAGTTATGAAATATAAAAACATATAAGATCAGAGACTGAGGTTGGCAGCTTATTCTTTGCCTATATCTATTTTCTGAAGTCCTGCGTGGCCAACGAGACCCGGACGAGATTGAAAACTAAATTAAAAATGAATATTTATGATAAGTTCCAATGTATATTAAAGTAATATAGTATTGATATGTTTTTTTTGTTTGGTCATTTATTTGTTCAATTACTTTTGACATAAACAAACTTCAGTGAGGTTGATCAACCACATGGTGAAACAAAATAAAGGGAATAAATCAGTAAGCAATCATTCTACATGTTTGCCTTTGAAAATTTGTATCACTAACACCAGTCATAAAAAACAAGAAGACCCTATTAAACTGGCAAAAATCACGGGTCAATCCTGCATGTTCACGAGGCTATCATGTAACTCAATGTTTTCTCATGCCACGTTTAGTCCAGTTATCTACCTGTCTTTCTTCCTCTCTCTCTCTCTTAATTATAATTAAACTAAGAAAATAAATACTCTGATCATGAATCTGTCCTTTTCTTTCCTTTATCTGTAGCTAAAATCAGTAGTTTTACTAAAAGTATTTGGAAAGTAATTGTTGCTTTGTAAGATTATCCTCCACCCCTACCCCCCAAGCCCCACTGAAATGTCTGGTACCTGTGTGACAGGTTGGCCTGCTCTCATTAACCCTTGAGGCATGCAATTAAGCATGTTATTTCGGAAAGCTGCCAATATCTGTTTATACGTCTCGGATAAGATACATTTTATACCATTCATAATAAATATATACTGAGTTAAGTTTTATATTGCATGCCTTCTAAATTATTTTTGCTAACCGTAAAGAATATGAAAAAAATCAATATTCATCCACCAAATACGCACATGCATTTTGGCTTTCATTAATTTCAAATTAATATTACATTGAAGTAAATATCTTATCTGAAAACATTTGGCCAATGTATTAAAAAAAGTAATACCTAATCTGATTTATGTTGATTCAAAACATCTTTAGCAGCTTGTTAATAAAGAAAGAAAACGAATGAAACTTAACAAATCCTGACCATAAATTATATTTTTTCTGTATCATAAAATAAATGTTTTTATACATAATTACTATAAGAACAAAACATATGATTAATTCAAGCAATTCACAGTGATATTAGTTTGTTGATTTTACAAAAAAAACTTCCTTTTGCTTGATGTTTACTTGCGAAATGAACCCATGCTACACAGTATAGTTGCATATGCTTTGTATTATTATTAGTCCACGCCGTTGAAACCAGCTGGGCATTATAGGTTTGCATGCATCCTTTCGTCCATCTGTCCATCCATCTGTCCATCCATTCCATCTGTCTGCCCAGCTTTCATGTCCACTCAATAACTTAGATAATTATGGGTTTAGGATTGTTGTGAGAATGCAATCTATCATTTCATAAAGAGGGTGCCTCACAAGAGGAAATTGTTCAAGGGACCTATTTTCTAGAATGATAATTGTTGAAAATGACTTAGTAAAATATTAATTTAAAATTTTAAGAATCCTAATAATTATTGTATAAGTTATATAATATGACTGATAATAATAGTAAATTTATTCTTAAAAGGTAAAAGAACATCAAATCATTGATATTTGTATTTGTTGAAAAAATTTTAACGTCAAGATCTCATCAAGATCTTTTGTATAAAATACTGTTTACCAATATTGTTGGTAGAAACAATCTGTAAAAGGGAAAAAAATGTCTATCAGGGACAGTGAGATGTAAATGCTCATTGCAGGTGACTCAATTAAAATGACAAGGTAACTGGTTATTTCTTGAATATTGTATTGATACTCATCAGTATCAAAAGTGAAGAGTAATGCTCATTTGTTCATTTGTTCCTCTGTCATTTATCCTGACAAAAAGGAATTATGATGTATCCTTAAAGCTAATTTAAATTCAAATTTTA